>CM028332.1:75958982-76412775 GCA_016647705.1 Eucommia ulmoides
CATCTCCTTGGGGAGATTGAAGAAATTCTGAAGGTCTTGCAACAATACCAATTTCCCAATGTAGATCTCGAGAAAAGAATCTATATTGACAAGTGGTGCACCTCATTCAAGTAGGAAAACTTAGTAGTGTTTTGCTTCATCCAATAATGGAATTGCTACTTTCGTTTTTATTGTAGATGAGAAACGTATGGTTTTTGTTCTTGATGAGATACATATGGATTCGGATCATCTGTCCGACTCTTTTTGTGCTTGACTTGTGACACACGAAATTTAGTGGATGATAAAAAATTATTCTTATCATCTTTTGGATTTAGATTGACACAAATTCAATACAAAAATAAAAAATAAAAAAATAAAGGGGGAAAAATAGGTAATAGCAGAGGATCTAAACCAGATGTATATAGTTGTTGAGTAAAAAAGACTTGTTTTTTTTTTTTGGTTATTGCCTTGTTTATAAAATTGTTATAGTTTTAATATAAGATTAATGTATTGATTGTCCCCTTAGTTAATGTATGTACGGCATCGTGAGACCAATCCACTACCCCTCCTAAAACATTTAAAAAAATGCAATCTCCTTTCTATCAAACTAAACTAATGAGGGGCATTTTTGTCAGGCAGCTCAGACCATTCGCAGCCCTACGCATAGTACGGAGGGACCTGAGAAGACCCTTGTGACTGTAGTTATTAGCATTGAATAAAGAACGATTTTGGATTATTTGTTATGATATAGTAATTTTATATAATAATACTCTATGGTATCTATTATATAACCAAAATGGTGGACTAAATTAAGAATAATATTATCCTAATAAATGGACTTATTAATAGAATAAAGGTTCTTAATAAATTGGTCAGCATGACTTAAATAAGAAATACTAAATAATGAAATTATACATTAATAAAAATATTAAATATTTCAACATTCCTCCTCAATTTGGGGGAAAAATGTTTCGAAATCCTAACTTGAGAAGAGTTGATTGGATATCTTCCTCCTTCCCAATACCCATGAAAATGGATGGTATATTAGAAAAAAACATTGAAGAATAGTTGTTGCAAAAAACAGTGGCAGAGCCAAGACGAAGATAACCAAACACTTGATTAATTAGATGACGAAGATAGATGATTGTTATGTTGCGCATGGCTATTGGGTTTGCAACATTAGAAAATGAACGACGAGAACTGGAACAATGGAATACTAATAGGGACAACTGGAACGTTGGACAACCAACGGCGACAATTGGAATGCCAGGAGACCAACAGCGACAACTGGTACACTGGACGAGCAACAACGACAACTAGAACCTCAGGTGACCAACGACGACAACTGAAATACTAGCAACTAAAGGCAACAACTGGAACGTCGTGCGACCAACGCCGCCAACTGGAACGTCGGGTGACCAACTATGATGAGGGAAATGTCAGGCGACCAACAACGATAACTGGAATGCCGAAAGATTAATGGTGACAACTGGAACTCCGAGCGACCAACGGGAACAATTGGAATGCCAAGTGACCAACGACAACAACTGATATGCCAGAAAACTAAAGGCGACAACTAGAACACCGAGCATTCGGTGGTGACAGTTGGAACGTTGGGCGACTGTCGTGAGAGAGATGTCCAAAGAGAAGTTAGCATGAGGTGAAGGAGAAGGCAAGTTTCTTTAGGACAGAGGGTGCAACAATGACAATTGTAAGGCGGTGATCAAAAGGTGGTGAGGCGTGGAGATGAATATTTTAGAGAATAAGAGAATATTTTGTTATGATGTACTAATTCTATATGGTTAATTATACTTTACCACTTGTGGTTAAGCCGTTTTGCACTTTGCACCCTACGGTATTCTCGTCACTACTTTATCCCTTGTGGTTAGGTCTTTGTTGCATTTTATCCCTCATCATCAACACTTTGCATTCCCGTAGTTAGGTTTGCATCAAGGGATAAAGTGCAACAAAGCCTAACAGCATTAAGGGAGTTATGCCTGGGTGTTTTCAAATTTGTCGTCGTCGTCCTTAGATTTCTGGAAAGTTGTGCACGGTAGATTCTACAGCTTCTCCGTTCAACAAATTCAACACCTCACTCATCCAATCCACCTCCATCAGGGACTGAAGCGCTACTAGTTTCAGGTTTGCATCTATATCCATTCAAGTATTTCTATGTATTCAGTGTCCAATTCATCTTGGGTGACTGTCTCCCCCCTCAAACTCAAGGCGGTACATGAGACATGAACTTTAATTTGGACACCAGAATATGAAAGCATCTAGGTGGATGAGCCTTTGTGGAAATATTTGTTGTTTGGTCTGCTAAACTAACGGATTGTAGATGAACAATATTCTGGAGAATGTGGTGGCAGATAAAGTGACAATTAGTTTTGATGTATTTTGTACGCTAGTGGAAGACATCATTGTGGGCGATCTTAATAGCACTCCTATTGTTGCAATGTAAAACAGTGGTAGTCAGAGAGGAGATTCCTATGTCAGCGAGAAGTCAATGAAATCAAAGTGGTTCTCGTGTTGCATCAGCAATGACACGATATTCAACTTCAGTGCTGGAGCGAGCAACCATAATTTGTTTTTTACTGCGCTAGGAAATGTTAGAGTTGCCCAAGAAAGAACAATAATAAGTGGTTGAGCATCTGTCGGTGAGATCTCCAACCAAATCGACATCAGAATAAACTTGTAAGGTGGGAAATGACTGAGCCGAGAAATGAAGTTCGTGAAATAAGGTATCGTTGACATACCTAAGAATGCCTAAAACAACTGATTAATGAGCGGTCTGGGGAGCAGACAAAAACTAACTGACTTGATGAATGCCATAGGCAATATCTGGGCGAGTGACAGTAAAATATACCAAACTTCCAACCAGTTGACGATATAAAGTGGCGTTTGGAAGAGGTGAACAATCTAGTGAAGCGAGTCTAATATTTGGATGAGTAGTGGCAGTGGTGGAGTTAGTGATGCCAGCCTTGGAAAGGAAATCCAAGGCATATTTATCCTGAGAGAGAAAATATTTATCGGAACCGGATGAGACTTCGAGGCCAAAAAAATAGATGAGCACGCCAAAATCTTTAATCTTCAATTTTCCACTAAGAAACTTTTTGAGTTCAGAAATACAATGTAAATCATCCTCAGTAATAATTAATCATATCATCCACGTACAATAAAAGAAGAACAATACTATTATCACTATGGCAAAGAAATAGGGCTGAATCATAAGGACTGGTTATGAACCCAAACTGATGATCACCATTGAGAAATGGATTTTTTACATCCATCTGAAAGTCTATTTTCGAATGGCGACGATGACAAGAAGAGTATGGATAGATATGAGTCTCACCACTGGAGAAAATATCTATTTGTAGTCAATACCATATTCCTGAGCAAATTCCTTGGCAACGAGTCAGGCTTTATATCATTTATACAATTATCAAAAAGTGTTTTAATCTTAAAAACCCACTTGCATCCAATAATAGTTTTCCCAAGGGTAAGGTCAATAAGATCCTAAGTTTCAGTTTTAGCTAGGGCTTGAAGTTCTTCGTGCATTGCTTTCTACAAGGAAGATTAGTATTAGTCTATGGCTCATGCGGAATAAGTATAGTAGAAAAGTAATGAAAATTAGTAAGATAAGGGAGATGATGAGTTACCCTGGTAGAACGAAGAAAATGATCTGGATGGTGGCTCTCAGAGGGAGTTGGAATATAGTCATCAAACATAGAAAGAGCCTCGGGCATGATCGATTGAGCTAGAGAGGTGAGACCAGCTGGTAGTTATGGAGCTAGAGGGGTTAGATCAGCTCATGGTTCTGGCGTGGGCTCAATAGTACCTGAAACTTATATCCTCAAGAAACAACTCAATAGATAAATTAGTAAAGAATCTAGATTTAGTGATGGTTAACATATCAAATAACCATAAAGAAGAAAACATTTGATATTCCTAAAAAAATGACACGATGAGAGATGCAAAGAGTTTTAGAGATAACATCCCAGCACTGATACCCTTTATGTTCAATGCCATATCCGAGAAAACAACACATATGAACTCTTGGCTCCAATTTATTGTGTTCATGTGATTTAAGAAGAATAAAATAAGCACAACCAAAGACTTTGAGTTTAGAGTAAGTGGGAGGGTTACCGAAAAGATGCTCAAATGGAGACTGGTGTTGGATTATAGCAGAAGGGACAGTTTATTGTGTATACTGTAGTTAGGGCATCCTCACCCCAAAAACGCTCAGGACAGTATGAAGAAATGATGAGGGCACCAAATGTGTTAACAATGTGTCTGTGTTTGCGTTCAAATCGTCCATTTTATTGGGAAGTTCTAAGACATGAGCAGTGGGAAAGCGTGCTATTTTTTTTAGGCAAGTTGAGAAAAACGCGATCTTTGTACTCTAATGCATTATTTGAGGGAAAAATTTTAATATTTCGAGAAAATTGAGTTTGAATCACACTCATAATATATTTGGAATAATTCAGATCTATTTTTAATAATAAATAATCATGTATATCGAGAGCAATTATCCATAAATATAACAAAATAACGAGAACCACCCAGTGTTGTATAAGGAGAAAACTCCCAAACATCAGAATGCACTAAATCAAATGGTGAAAAAATCATATATCATTTAGAAAAAGTTGTAACAATATTGTGTTATGTTGGAATTAAACTTGTCACAAGTAAAAATCGATTTTTTTTTTTTTTCGAAATCAAGCTTTTGTATTAGCAAAAAGAGGAAGAATCTCCCTTATTACACGCCAATATTTAAAATGTAGCACACGAGACCCCATGTACAACAAAACACTAAACTATTTTAATACATACACAAATGGAGCCTAGCCAATACCACACACTGGGTGCCTTGATAGTTTTACATACACCACAACTCAGCTCCAAAACTAGAACAAAATTTCAACACACACAAAGCCTTGATAGCCCAAAAAGAAACTCTAAATTCCACTTTAGCAAATTTTCCCCCATATTGAAATGAACTGAATTCAAAGAGGGAGAAAGATAGCTGAAAAGTATATCCACTACCTTCAAAATTTCCACCACCATTAGCTCTGTCAGAACCTCCCCCAAGGTGCCACTTAGTCTGATGTAGCTCAATATGTTCACCCATTGACCAAGGTGCCACTCTAACTAAATTGAAAATCCAACCAAAAGACAACACTTGATGCAACGATAATTTCATGGCATGTACTTTATACATCATGGAACCAAATCGTATCTTCCTTTGACCAACCATGCCCACACAATAGGAAGCAAAAAGTACTTTAGCATGAGTGGGACATAATCGTAATATTGATCTCACCAAAACACCAAAAACATGTTTAACAAGTCCAACCCTTGACCGAGGGCCTCCTAGGTTTGCAAAACACCCAAGCGTCATCAACCTATTACTGCACTAATCAGCAAAGGAAAAACAACTACAAACCTATTTCACTCCAAAGGATCACATGAATATATGACTCAAACAACTAAACATTCAGAAGTGATTTCATAGATTCCCATTCTTTGTACACCAGTTCCAATTTTTTTTTTCAAGAAAATCCATTTCTTCAAGGTTAATCTTCAAACCTAAAATTCTCCCAACCTCCAAAATTTTACCCAATCTCTGAAAAATTATCTTTACGCACTCGGTAATCCTCCTATCAGAAGAAGAGATATCACATATAAGGTCGTTGAAACTAAGGCATTTTCTCCCTACTTTTCTAGATAGCTTATTCTTTGAAGAGATTTTGGATGATCTTTTCGTATTGTTACAAATGATATTTGTTATCTCTAACTGATCAGTAGGAGAAAATATACCAACTTCTATACGATGAGAGTTTAGAAAACTGCAAATTTTTAACCACCCCAAATTCACTTCCTCTTTTTCAACCTCTACCACCATCATATCACCCTCATCAGGGCCTTTAATTTTAATTTATGAATTGGTTGCTTCCACAAGAAGCCCAACCCCCTCTTTTCTTGTAGCCTCCGTACTCAAATCATTATTAATTATTTTCCCTTGAGCTTGAGCAAACGGTAAAGCTTTCTTAATAGATTTGATTTCGAAATCACATGGAGGATGGTTTTCTATTTTCCTCCAAATCATCTTACTCCTAATTACTTGGTTTTTCCAAAGAATTTAGGGGTCCTTATCAAGATATTAGATGAAAGAAGAACACCAACCCTTATGATTTATAACACTATTTCTTCTTTCTAACCCAAAATTTGCAAATTTTACTTTGATTCTATGCCCACAGATAACAAACCCATTTAATGATTTAATAGCAGCCCTAGCTACACTAATTGAACCAAATCTCACAAACCATAAGTGAAATTCAACCCAAATCTCCTCCTCCTAGGCATGAAAACATCACCTAGTCGCTGTAAATATCGAAAGATGTGACGAAGCCACACAGTATTTATTGAGAAGGGAAGAAAACTGACAAAGATGGTATAAACTTTTCCTTGGTTCATCTCTAGAAATCAAGGGTATGGCCTCTGTGATGAAAACCCTATGAAATTTGATCCACCAAGGTTGTCCCTTCACCTTCGCCTCTGACCAATCCTTTTCAGCAACCCACCGGCGCCTCCACCTCACAAAAATGCAATCGAATGAACATTGTCAACAGAACATCTGTCGTCGGCCCAAGGGCGCCTAAATGCGGATGGTGGTCAACAGATCTGGGCCACCTACATTGATGGCGAAAATTGCCACTTACCGGCGCAGAGGAAGGTCAAAAGCGACATCAGGCATCAAATCTAATGTTGTTCTTATAAATCTAGAACCTTCTTTTGGAGAAAGTTCTTCTAAAACTTCTTGTGGACTAAATTTTTTTTTTATAGAAAAACATGTTAGTATAAATTTATTTTATTGTTGATTATGATTAATAGCATTTTATTATTAATTAAATAGTGAACGAGAACTAAAACTGTTAATTGTAATTTTTTATAATAAGTTGTTACTTGTAATTTCCACGATTTGGAGGAAAAAATATTTGTAATTATCTCACGGATTAAAATTATTATGGATGGTTAACACCCTTTTCTTAAATGATGTCTATTTGAAATTATATTATTTGATTTGATTAGGAAAACAAATAATATTCTTGAAATGGATGCAACACAAAATATTCTTTACATCCCTACAACCCAATAAAAAACAATGGGTGTTTGAATAAGGCAATAAATTGTAAAAAGATTACGTCATGTTGAAATCGACGTTGTGAAAATCAATTTGAAACATAGGAAACCGAAATGAGTTAATTATATTTTACCCTCCTATAGTCAGGTCATTTTGCACTTTGTCCCCTTTAGTATTCTCGTCACCACTTTGTCCTCTATGGTTAGGCCTTTGTTGTACTTTACCTCCCCCAACAACACTTTGCCACATGTAATTAGACCTACATCAAAGAGTAAAGTGCAACAAGGCCCAACCATAAGGGGCAAAGTAGTGATGAAAATATTATAGGGGGATACAGTGCAATTAACCCAATAAAAAATCATTGAAGTAAATTGTTATATATATGTCATGTAAAAAATAAACACACCTCAAACATGTGCAAACATACAAAAAATATTTTGTTACATCCTTAATGAAATAAACCTTCATTGTGATTGGGAAATAACATGTGATATCTCGCATAAAAAATATTAGAAAACATTATTTCAAATTACCATGTGACTGCTACTAGTACCTTATCTTAAGTATTTGGGTGGACTCGGTCAAAAAGATATTAGGCTAGTGGACCGCATGGAGTCTTAAAAATAGTATCAAAGCTAACCTTGGTTCATAAATGGCACTGTTATGGTGTTGAAACAGGAGTAGAGGCTCCGAAGAGGAATAAAGGGGAGTTCTCCGTTCCAAAAAAATAGGTGTGTTGATTTCATCATTGATTTGCTGGGAGATATGGTTAAACCGGAATCGTGCAACTCATGATAATAATCCCATGTCTGATAAATGGATTCTTTTCAAAATCAAGAACTGGGTTAAGGCGCTGAGTCCTTTGACTAATGCTAAGTCAGCTTCATCCTATTTTGGGAATCATTCACTGGTTCTTTTGGGCTATATTAGTCAGCTTTCAAAAGTCAGTGGCGTTATCTTCCTGAATACTTGTATGGTTAATATGATGCCATCTCTGGGAACCATGATTGATAAAGAAATTCTAGCAAACATGTCTGCCTTGGGTATTCTCGTCATCACCCTTGCTGACAACGTCTTTGTAGAGGTAAGGACTACCGTCATCTACATCGCATGGCGAGAAGCGATAATGTCTGTGTTTCTGATGCTTGTTCAATTTGTTTTAATGGTGGTCCCATCTTTAACCGTGCCAACTACTAAAAAGTATTTAGATGTCAAGTATGAACAGTTACACAATATGTTGCAAAGCGAAGGATGACAAAATCAGCGGGAGGAAAGTGCGGGAAATAAGTCTATTGCCATGAAACTGGAAGAAGATGTAAAGAATTATGAGATAATGGCACACACTACGAACCCTCAATTTGTGTTGGCACGTTCACCAACCAGTTCGGCGTCATGCATATTTGTTTTCTCGGTTTGCTTGTGTACATACAAGCAATGATCACAGCCATACATTTTGATGACTTGTGTCGTAGTTCGACAAGTAAGGACGTTAATGACTATGGGGTAACTATCGATTTTATCTTTTTGTTTGAGTATTTTGGAATGATTTTGGGGGCAGTTCCATCAGCGATAAGATGGCTTACTGTCCTAAAATTCAGGTGTTCAAAGAAAATAAGCAATTATTTTACCACCAAAGTGCTCAACACAACATTCAAAATAGAAAAGTATTGGACTGAAGGGTTGCAAGAATGGAAAACGGAGCCACTAACTTTACCTATTAGAATACAAGGACTCATAAAACTCGTTCACAACACAAGAAGTCTAGTCCTTAATTTGTGTATAATTGTGATTGTGGTAGGAAGCAAAATAATTCAACAATCCTTCACAATCTTACTAGTCCTTTCTTTTTGTGCTGCCAATACTTCTTAGAGTTCTTGAAAAAGTGCAGGTGTAGAACAAGTAGTAATAATCTGCATAATGTCGAAGTGGATCTTACCCGCTATATATTACATCTTGAAGGAGAAGAGGAGCTTCCACAATGGTTTGCAAGCTCCAGTAATGCTACTGATCGACTCATCAGAAAGGGTAGAAAACGACAAGACAAGGGTTTAAATGAGCTTCTACTTATGTGTAGCACCAGTTTCAAACAAGTAATAAATTGTGAAAACGACCAAATTGATCCTTGGATTCCAGAAGGCTACCTAGCTCTTGGAGTTTGACTGCGATGACCTTAACCAGCATTGCAATTGCGCTTCCTCAAATCGGAAATCAAATTCGACAACAACTAATAACAACAGTAGTTAAAGCTCTGTTGTACGTCAATGTTGCCGAACAAGTGTTAGACAACAAAAGAGAATTGATAATGATTAATGTTGCAGCTAATAAAGTGTGGTTGAACGTTAAAGTTCGTAAAAAATGGATCACTGAGGACCTCCAGAAACTAGCTCTTGAAGGTAATGTCAAGTTATATATATATATATATATATATATATATATATATATATTTATTTATTTATTTATTTTAAGGCATGCATGGATATCTTTTTAAATTTTATTTTATTAATGAATCAAATTATAATAAAGTTAAACTGAAATGAGTAACAGGTAAGAGTCCGATGGAGACTATCAAAAAGTTGGCCGATGAAGCAAAAAACTCTGTTGTACGATTCATAACAGACAATAGAAATCCAAAGGTCGCAGATCCTCGCAATTGGCCTTTCAAGGTTATAGCTGCTAATTCAATGTACAAGATTGGCCAAACAATAATGTTGTCACTTGAAAGTGGTGAAGTGAAGGTCGAGCATGAAAAAGTGTTTGGATATATATTTGTGATGATTGCAGATATATTGGGTGCTTGTCTGACTAGTCTTCCGCGTGCTATAAGTATGAAGTGTTTTTCTTGTGCCTTGGAGAAGAGAGAAGAGAATGTGAGGGATGCGATCTGTCTCCTTGGTGAGACTGAAGAAATTTTGAATGTCTTGCAACAACATGAACTTCCCAATTTGGATCTCGACAAAAGAATCTATATTGACGAGTGGCACTCGTCTTTCAAGCAAGAAAACTTCCTCTAGTGTTTTGCTTCATCCAATAATGGTACCACTACTTTCGTTTTTATTCATGATAAGATGCATATAGTTTCTATTCTTGATGATATGCACATGGATTCAGATCCTCTGCTTGACCTCTTCTTTTTTTTTTGGCTTGTGACAAGCTAAATCCTACGGATAAAAACCTTCTTGACATGTAATTCTTATCATTCGTTGGATCTAGGTTGGCATAAGTCAGGTACACAAAAAGTCATGCTGAAGATCTAGTTCCAATGCATATATTATACAGATTTCTAATATATATAAGCGCACCAAGTGACTATTTGAAATTTAAGGTGCTCATGGCTAGAATATATACACAGCTCTCTATATATATTGTTATGATTTTATTGGTTTTTATTAGTTAGATAGAATCTCAAGTTTAAAGAAGTTCAATGAGAGATGAAATTTTCTTGTGGCTTCAGTTAGGGATTTTAGTGGAACTCCGATGACTTGACACTCTTTTTTATGTAGTTTATTTTTTAATTGATACTTTTTTTTATAGAAAACAATATTCTATAAACATTTCAATTTTTTTAACTATCCATTGTCATAATTGATTTGTTTTATTTGACAATATATTACATTCTTATACTTAATTCTAATGCTAACCAAACATGTTAATGGTAATGGACTTTTTAGTCTTACAAGTAATTCGTTTTAAAAACAGTAACGACTTCTATTTGAATTGCATAACCATTTTGCCCTGAAAAGCAGCTTTATAAAGCACAATACATATAGTATCCCAATAAAAATACTCTTATAAGCAATTTTTGTTTAGTGAGTTTCATTACATTGGTGCAATTTATTTTTCGTTAAATGTTGTGCAAGTTCTTATTCCTTTAAGATTGATCAGTACGACATATCCTAATTTTTATTTTCATCTTTTTAATATTTTTAATTTGTTGTATACATAGTTAAATGTCATAAGAATATGTTTTTTACGGATTAAATAAGTAAAAAATTAAGGATTTTCAGGTGATTTTAAAAGAATCACAACTGTTACACTCAATTCCTTTTACAGATATAGGTTAATACTCTTGATACCATTACATCACGACCATTATCATTACGTAATTCAATATCGCGATTTGGAACCTTCTATGTAATATAGACTCCAATCCACGGCATTGGCGCACCATACCTCTTAGGGTGGGTAGAAGAAGAACAGACTCATCATTTGACAAAGTCTCTTGTCAAAAAAAAAGAAGAAGAAGAAGACAGAAGTCTTGCCGTGTGGAATTTTCAGTGTTTGTGACTATTAAAAGTTTTAGACTTCTTTAGACAGATATCTTGTATGGTACGCTAAAGGAAAAAACACAAGTCACCTTCCAATAAATGGGGGGCTCCACTTGGTCCTCCTTTTGATATCTCCTTTGTGATTTATTACATACGTATCTAATTTTTGTTGTGAATAGTCTAGAATTTAATTCCCTATCATATGTACCAAAAAAGAAAAATACATCCTTTGTGGATGACCGATGAAATTAGCGCATTAATATATGAAAAAAGAAAAATATAAAAGGTATTACTAATTACCTCGTCTAATGTACAATTCAAACATAAAATAAAAAATACAATCAATCTGTAAAAATATAATAAAATTAAAACTATACTATTTTTGTAATAGCTCGAAAATTTATAATAAAAAATCTAAAAGAATAATTTTAGACAATTATTATATTATTAATAAATGTATACTAAAAAATATGTAAATGTCAAAAAAGGTATTTTTCGAAACAATAAGTGGTCACATGATGTCATTAAATCAAAAATAAACTAAGAAATTTAGAACTTACTGAAATATTATTCAGCCCAAACTTGAACTTCCTACATATTGAATCAATAAATAAAGGTCGTTTCTTGATGCATAAAATTTAAAACAAAAATCAATTTCAATACATAAAATTAAAGAAAAGAATACTTAATAATTCACCTTATAAACAAAGGAAGCCTAAAAAATAAAAAAAAATAAAAATCAATTTACAATAATTATATCATTCCAACTGTAAAGATCAATATAAATTTTTGGAACAAGATAATTTTGAATCGTAATTTTGGGTTACCCATTAATAGGTGACAAAATAAATGACACTAAATTAATTAAAAATTTGTTAGATTTTTTAATAAGTTATTTTAAAAATTTATATGTTTAACAATTAAATTAGTGTGTAATAGGTTAAACAACTTTCATATTTGACGAATAATTGGTATGTGACACGGTTAATTATTGTGTCATGTCATGTCGACAAAATAAGATATGACATATTCATGTTACGGTAGATATAGTTTTTGGAAGGGGCTGTAGCATCATTTGAAACACAAAATATCTTTGAAATTGTGAACTGAAATAAGCCATGTATTTCTAATGGATTGAAGCATGAATGATGTAAAAATAGGGTGTTTGTGTGACAAATCCTTTATTTTATCTTTAATTTTAAAAAAGTCTTATACGCAATCGCAATTTGTGTTTTAATCCTGAAGGCTCAATTCACACGCTGGTTATATGCATTTGATTTGTGTTTAAAATATTTGTAAGATGTAACAAATATCACATAAGTACATGTAATATAATTACATGTAATTTGTAACATGTAACTAATATTACACAATTATATGTAACTAATATTATACAAATATAGGCTTATGTGAGACTAATATATAAGTAAAAACCAATTTAAATGATTAAATTAAAATTTATTTTTTAAGTGAGACTAATAGTTGATTACACCTGCTATCTGGGACTAATCACTAAGTCCAGGCTCCATTTCTTGGAAAAGGTCAATTGCAATTTTTTATTTTCTATTTAGTGCCCATCATGGGAAGTAATAAGACGCTGCATATAATCCCTCTAAAACTTTAGTAGTCACAAACACTGAAAATTCAGACGGCAAGACTTTTTTGCTAAAAGATGACTGTCCGTTCTTTTTGGTTCACCGACCCTGAGAAGTACAGTGAGCCAATGCCTTGGATTGGAGTCTATATCGCCGGAGCATCTATGGTTTGTTCCCTTGCAATGGATGCCGATGTAATCAGAGGTCTAATCTATAAAAGGCTATGGTTTCCTTGCAGATTTTTCACACTCAATGCTGCTTCCCTCACAGTATTGGCTGTCGCGGTGAAGATTTCTCTGGATTTCAATACACCCATGCGATCCTATATTGAGCAGCTTTCAAAAGTGAGTGGTATTATCTTCATGACTACTTGTATGGTTAATATGATGCCGTCTCTGGGGACCATGACTGATAAAGAAATTCTAGCAACCATGTCTGCCTTGGGTATTCTCGTCATCACCCTTGCTGTCAATGTCTTCATAGAGGTAAGCACTACTCTCATCTATATCACATGGCAACCAGCGATTGTGGCGGTAATTCTGATGGTTCTTCCATTTATTTTAATGGTGGTCTCATCGTTAACCGTGCCAACTACTAAAAAATATTTAGATATCAAGTATGGACAGTTACACAACATGATGCAAAGCGAAGGACAACAAAATCAGCAGCAGGAAAGTACGGGAAATAGGTCTATTGCCATGGAGCTGGAAGAAGATATAAAAAAATATGGGATGATGGCAGCCACTGCGAACCCTCAATTTGTGTTGGCGCGTTCAGCAACAAGTTTGATGTCATGCATAATTTGTTGTCTCAATTTGCTTGTGTCTATGCAAGTAGTGGCAGCACCCAATCATAATGATCTTCATGATGACTCTTGTAACTCTCTTATAAATCCATTGTAAATTTGGTGATTATGGGTTACCGATCTATTTAATCTATTTGATTCAGTACTTTGGAATCCTTTTGGGCACAATTCCATCAGCGATGAGATGGTTTACTGTCCTAAAATTCAGGTGTTCAAAGAAAATTAGCAATTGTTTGACCACTACAGTGCTCGAGACAACGTTCAAAATAGAAAAGTATTGGACTGAACGGTTGCAGGACTGGAAAACTGAGCCACTAACTTTACCTAGTAGAATCCAAGGATTCAAAAAACTAGTGTACAACACAAGAAGTCTAGTCCTTAGTTTATGTATAATCGTTCTGATTATGATTGTGGTAGGGAGCAAAATAATTCAACAATCCCTCACAATCTTGCTAAGTCCTCTCTTTTTGTGCTGCCATTACTTCTTAGAGTTCTTGAAAAAGTGCTGGTGCAGAACAACTAGTAACAATCTACAGAAGGTGGAGTTGGATCTTACCCGTTATTTATTACATCTTGAAGGAGAAGAGGAGCTTCCACAATGGTTTGCACACTTCGGTAATGCTATTGATCAATTCATCAAAAAGGGTAGAAAACAACAAGACAAGGGTTTAAATGAGCTTCTACAGACATGTACCACTGGTTTCAAACAAGTGGTAAATTGTGAACACGACCAAATTGAGCCTTTGGGTTCCAGAAAGCTACCTAGTTGTTGGAGTTTGACTGTGATGACCTTAACTAGCATCGCAATTGCGCTTCCTCAGATTGAAAATCAAGTTCGACAACAGCTAATAAGAAGAGTGGGTAAAGCTCTGATGTACGTCAATGTTGTCGAACAGGTGTTAGACAACAAAGGAGACTTGATAATGGTTAGTGATGCGGCAAATAGAGTATGGTTGAATGTTGAAGTTCGTAAAAAATGGCTAGCTGAGGACCTTCAGAAATTGGCTCTTGAAGGTAATGTCAAGTTTTATGCCCTTCTGTCTTTTTTTACCGTTCATTTATATCTTTCGGAATTTTAGTTTATGAATGAATCAAATTATAATAAAGTTAAATTGAAATGAGTGAAGGTAAAAGCCCATTGGAGACTATCAGAAAGCTGGCCGAAGGTGCTAAAAACTATGTTGTACAATTCATAACAGAGTAGAAATCTAGAGGTTGTGGATCCTCTTAATTGGCCTTTCAATGTTATAGCTGCTAATTCAATGTACAAGATTGGCCAAACAATATTGTTGTTACTTGAAAGTGGTGAAGTGAAGGCCGACCATGAAGAAGTTTTCAGATATATATCTGTGATGATCGCCGAGGTATTGGGTGCTTGTTTGACCAATCTTCCACGTGCTATAAGGATGAAGTGCTTTTCTTGTACCTTGGAAAAGAGAGAAGAGAATGTGAGGGATGCGGCCCATCTCCTTGGCGAGACAGAAGAAATTTTTAAGGTGTTAGAACCACACAAACTTCCCAATCTGGATCTCGATAAAAAAAATCTATATTGACGAATGGCGTTCGTCATTCAAGCAGGAAAACTCCGTTTAGTGTTTTGCTTCATCCAATAATAGTACCACTGCTTTCATTTTTATTCCTGATGATATGTATTTAGTTTCTATTCTTGATGAGATGTATATGGATTCAGATCGTTCGCTTGACTATTTTTTTTTTTCTTTTTTTTTTTTTTGTGTGTGGGCTTGACTAGTGGCAAGCTAAAGTCAATGGATGATTTCTTATCATCCGTTGGATTTAGGCCGTCACAAGTCAAATTCAAAAGCAGAAGTTATAAAAAAGGAAAATTTAGAAAAAATAATCATGTCAAAAAATTCAAGGGACATAATAACACAAAATGCAAATGTTTCATATGTGGAAATGAAAAACATTTAGCCAATAGATGTCCACACAGATTTAAAAATACAGAGCAAGCAAATATAATACAGGATATAGACAAAGAAATTGTAAGTATAGACTCAGATGACTCTATAGCATATATTATAGTAACAGGAACAAATAGTGACAAAGAGGCAAAATTGTTATATACAGACACTAGTGTAAACAGTAGTAACACAGATTCAAATGATGAATTTATCTACATGAATATAACAGAAATAGAACCTGAATAGATATGTGACACTCACAGTTGGAAATATGGTTTAGGAGATAATAATATTAAATATTTTCAGTATAAAGGATTTCCTAACAAAGAAAGAAGATATAAATGTTTACAATGTCATTTAGAAATATGTTATATGTGTATAAAAGAAAAATATGAAATTGAAACCAATCTAAAATGTTTACCAAAATTCACAGAAAAATATCTAGTAGTAGCACAATTAAAGCTAGAAATTGAAAAAATAAAATATGAAATGGAAAAGATCAAACTATAACAGGACAAACAAATAATAAAATATGAACGAAAAATAGAAAAACTAGAAACAAGAAAAGACAAAGGAAAACAAAAAAATAGAAGAAGAAAATGAAGGTGATTCTAATGAAAGCTACGAAACAGAAGATAAAACATTAGAACAAGAACTTTAAAGTAGTAAAATGCAATATGAAAATTACGACGTAACAACATCACTAATACCTTTAACCCACTTATTAAATTTAATATGCAGAATAAAATTTAATAATGGACAAACATTAGACATCACAAGAATGATTGACACAGGAAGTACGAAATCACAGTTAGAGATAAATCTCATACCAAAAGAAGCAATACATGAATTAAAACAAATAGTTATAATGGAACAAATGGATGGAAGTAAATTACAGTACAATAAGTGTCTTAGAGATAGTCAAATATCATTTTTAACAGAAGATGAATTTAATGTATACTATCCACTACCACAAGTATGGTTAAATAAAATAAATCGCAGATATAAGTTTATAATAGGTTTAAACTTTATACGAAGCCAATGAGGTAGTATAACAATAACAAATGATTTTGTCACAATACCTAAAAAAGCGAGTGTTACACCCACAGATTATTTTATTGCAAAGTTACCACTAACTTCACCACTAACACAAAAAGTTAAACCAAAACAATTACAATCAGAGTTCTCGCATGAGAAGCGTGGTGGAACCACTAGTTTCAAACAAGCAGTAAATTGTGAAAATGACCAAATTGAGCCTTTGGATTCTAGAAAGCTACCTAGTTCTTGGAGTTTGACTAGCATCGCAATTGCACTTCCTCAAATTAAAAGTCAAGTTCGAAAACAACTAATAAGAAGAGTAGCTAAAGCTTTGTTGTACGTCAATGTTGTCGAACAAGTTATATTTGTTATCCGTTCTTCCATCTTTTTTTTTTTTTTTTTTTTAGCTATGCATTTATATATTTATGAATTTTATTTTATTAATGAATCAAATTATAGTAAATTTGAATTGAAATGAGTACCAGGTAAAAGCCCACTAGAGACTATCAGAAAGCTGGACGAAGGAGCAAAATGCTATGTTCTACAATTCATAATGGACAATAGAAATCTAGAGGTCGCGGATCCTCTTAATTGGCCTTTCAAGGTTATGGCTACTAATGCAATGTATAAGATTGGCCACACAATATTGGTGTCACTCGAAAATAGGGAAGTGAAGGCCGACCATGAAAAAGTGTTCGGATATATATCTGTGATGATTGCTGACATATTGGGTTCTTGTCTGACCAATCTTCCACGTGCGATAAGTATGATGTGCTTTTCTTGTGCATTGGAGAAGAGAGAAGAGAACGTGAGGGATGCGCCCTGTCTTCTTGGTGAGACTGAAGAAATTCTAAAGGTCTTGCAACAACACGAACTTCCCAAATTGAATCTCGATAAAAGAATCTATATTGACGAGTGGCGTTTATCATTTAAGAAGAAAAACTTCATCTAATGTTTTGCTTCATCCAATAATGGTACTACTACATTTGTCTATTATCCTTATCTGCCTTCTAGGTCTTCAGGTCCATCAAGTTCTTACTATCCTCTGCCACCTCCTAGTCCATCTGGTGCTCCTAGTCCATACTACCCTTATCCCGGTCCCTATTGATGAAACATTTTTTTTTATTATGTTTGTAAAATTTAAAAACTTGTTCTATTGGAAGCTACAATTTTATTGTCATAGTAAAATCTTTGTTTTTGGATGATTTGGATATTTGGTATTTCGATTATTTCGGATATTTGACGTTTAATTCTAAATTCAATTTATCTATAGTCTTATCTTTATCTCATAGTCATCCATAAAACTTTATAATAAATTGCTTAGTATATTTGTCACTATCTTCATATTGTTAATAGGTATTTTGATTATTTCGGATATTTGATGTTTGGATAATTCTGAATTTAAGTTATCTATAATCACATCTTTAATTAGCGATCCATAAAACTGTGTAATAAATTAATCAGTATATTTGTTATTTTCTTCATATGCTAACAAGTATTATCCTAATAGTTAATATCTGTTTTATTTGATTATGTTGAGACATATGATCAATTTCATCACGAAATATTGAGTTATTATTCATCATGTTTTGAAAAATTTATTCTTCTAAATATTTTAAAACGAAGGGAAGTCATTTCAAAAAAATCTAGAATAAAATTGTAATTCCATTTTTCTTAAATAAATCAATATTTATTTCAACATTTAATCTTTGTCTGGGAACTGTATGATTTTTTTAAAGGGTATTTTATAATGGACCCTAGGGACCATTACTAATTCATTCTTATAACCACGTAGTCATTTAAGTTTAGAGAAAAATCGAATTGGCATATAGTAATTGTCTACTCTACAGTAACATTTACAACCACCATTAATTGTGTTTCTGCTGACATTGTTGCTGTACAACAACATTTACATCTCCTCATTCATTATGTTACTATTAACATTGCTGCTATGCAGTAATATTTGCATTCCTCCATTTATTATGTTGTTGTTGATCCAGTGAGAGAATATGTATTTGGTGAAAATTGCTTCACAACAAATTTTGTGAAATTTATTTCATGGTGTTTTTTTAAAATTTAAATAAATCAATGGATTTTAGTTGGTATAGGTTTTGTTTCTTGGGGCCCATTTTAATATGTTTGGCAAAAACGGGTATTAGCTGAAAAAAGTCATTTTTAAAAAAGCTCTTAACATAGAAATATTTTTCTTTCAATGTATTTAAATCATTTTTTTTTAAATTATAAAACAAAAGAAATTATTGCACAAATCGTTCTAAATAATCCGACATTCCAAATTTTTTAATTCACCCCTACATTTTGATATGTCAAAGGGGAGAGAGATGCCATGTTTTCTTATTACAAGGGGGAGAAAGTATTTGAAAATTTTTAAATCTTTCTTTTAGGGGAGAATGTCTTCTATATTTTATACATTGCATTACATATCTTGAATATCATTATAATATCTTTAATGAAAAAGTTTCTCAATATGGTCTGTTAATTGAACAAAACTCATCCTCATATTCAAGGGCAGTGTGGTTATTAAAATTATATTTTGAGAAAACATCAAGTGAGTTTTCATCATAAAAAAGAGAAAGATTGTTGTCCCTAAGACATTATTTTATGTTTCGACGAAATAATTAATTTAAATATTTTAAGGGACTAAAAGTTAGTGTGTTGCTTACAGAATTTAGTTCCTGTATCCAATATGATATTATGAGAAAGAATTTTTGAAGTTCAAGGCTAGTTGCAATAGAAGTTGTTGAAGACGTTTTGTGATTTTTTTCTTTTTTTGTATTACTAGGTAAAACAACTTAATTCTTTCTAAACTCTTAATGCAATTCAATTAGGATCACACACGACATGTAAAGTTATTTAATAAGTTTATATAAATTTATAAATATGATCAGAAGTGATAAAAGTATATCTAAAAGAGTTTTCTAAGTAAATTATCATCCAAAGTTTTGAAAAAGTACAAAAATATTGAAAAATGGATGTTTCGGTAGGCTAACTGGCCATTCAGTCGATTAAAAGAAACACGTTACAAAAAAATATATTTCAAGCCAATTTATTGTCAGATTGACTGCATGGTAAATACAGAAAGAAAATCAGTCGATAACCAAGGAATCTAAACGACCAAATCATTTGAAAACTGCTAGAAATTGGAAAGAGAAGTAAGTTGGTTGATTGTCTTTGATTTTTTATTTTGACTTGTACGTTTTTCAAAGATCTTCCTGTCTTATTTTTAGCATATGAACGTTATAATTCCTTATTTTAATAGTTGAAATGATTTTTGAAAGACATGTGAGATATTTCAGTGATTTTATTTAATTTATTATTTAGTCCCTATATTTTCTAATTTTGTGATCTTTTCAGTAAAAATTCTTTCTATATCTTTTCAAGCTAATATCAAATTATTTTTGGAACTAAATTGAATGTTTTAAAAGTTATATTTTTTGGTCAAACACAATTGTTAAAAACCAAATATAATAAAGGGGTCTATATGTGCAATTTTTGGATATATCTTTGTGAAACTAGCCTTGATAGGCTATCTTGTAAATCGCTACAAATAGACCTACGTTTTTCATAAATTATTAATCAAGAAATCTGAAAGATTTCATATTTTTAAAGAGAGAAAAGTGATTTTTCTTAAATTTATTTTGAGGTTATATTTTGAGAGGTTATAAGTTTTGTGCATAACTAGATATACTATAATTTATAAGTTTCTCACATTTTGTATACACACTTCTATCACTAGTATCGAGACATTCGTTGAGTTTATTTTAAATTAAGTTGGTAGAAGATCTTGTGAGAACAAAAAGTAAATTTTATGTATTTTGTGTATTGTAACTTACATTTAAAGGTACTTAGTCTAAATGAGAGTGTTAATTAGGTATAAAGAGACATTACCTAATCAGAGTGTCAATGTATAATTCCTACTTGGGAAGAGAATTTTTGTAAATGTTTGATTTTTACATGAGAAAATGATCAAGTGTGGTTATTGGATTTTGAATTCCTTGTGAGAGCTCAAGAGAATAAACGTAGGCAGGAGTAATAATTCACGTTTCTGAATATTAACAAGATAAAAATTAGTTAGGAAAATTTGATTTGATTGTTAAATTTTTTTAACTATCCATTTCACCCACCTCTTGGGTAAATATTTGGGCCAATAATTGGTATCAAAGCTTAATTAGTTGAACAAGCTTCACATCCTAACTAAAATGATCACATGGGACACACTTGGGATAACGTTGTTTTCTTCCTTTTTTTTTTTTTTTTTTTCTTTTTTTATGTTTCTGCAAATACTTATATATCTCCTGCTTGTTCTGATCTATCAAATAATTAGTGCTCTATTGGTGGAACTGATAAAGATTTTTGGAAAATAAAATCTAAGATTTTATAAAAAAAAATTGTGATTCTTGAAAACGAAAAATTTAGCACTATCTTATCTAGGAAAAAAGAAGGATTTAGAAAAATATTTTGAAACTGAAGAATTTTCAAACGCCTTCCTCCAGATAAACAAATTGATTGATAAAAATGGATTCCTTGAAGAAGATTTATTTATTTTTTTCTAAAAAACGATATTTCAAATATTCAACACAGAATTGCAAAATTTAGAAACCTTGACAAATTAAATGAGACTTCAAATGTTGAATTTCAAAATTCAAGAACTCAACAGAGTATGCTTGAAAATTCATTTGGTTGAAAATGAATATAGAATTTTAAAGAATGATCTCAAATTTATGAATAAGAATTTTTTTGGTGTTCAAGTGAATATTGGCATTACGGGATGCAAACTTGAACACTTTCAAACGAAGATTAAAGAAACTGTTGAAAAATTCAAGGATTTTAAAAAACCAAAAGACTTTTAAGGTAGGTTTATCTCATTATCATCAGTAGCATGCACTTGTACGAAAAAAAGTGATTATGGTAGGTCTTATAAGAATAATTTCAAATGTGATCATTGTGGTAAATATAGTCATCTTGAAAAATAGTTTTACCAACTATATGGTTATCAAGCTAGATCTAGAAACAACTGGACATCAAGAAATAATGCACAAAACTTTTGGACATCAACAAAAACTTGCATATAGAATTGTTGTTGATCTCAATATGGAAAGTTAACCGGCAGTTCCAAGGATGGTAAAATTGATTTTGTTAAATTTTGTAACTACCCACTTCACCCGCCCTCTTAGGTAGCTCTTTGGGTTAACACCCTCAAACTCACAAAAAAGAAAAAAGAAAAAAGAAAAAAGAAAAAAGAATATTTATTCTTACATGAACTTTTATTACCTCAATTCAGTATATGCTCGATTAATGTCCCGAATACTACGTGTTAGAATTTAGTGAGAACAAAAATTTGATTTAACTCAATTTAAGCACACAAAATATTGTAATCAAATTTTGCAAACAAAATTTTTTTCTTAAGATATGAAAAATATTTAAACTAGAAAATGATTTTTTAAACATAAATATTCCAAGTCATCAATTAGATCATATAAGAAAAGAACATAAATATACTTGGCAAGACCTCATCGTGATTTCCCGAAACTGAATAAGATAGATTAGTGTAATAAAAAATCGGTGATGAAAACTTTTGCGTACCTCAATCGAGAACACTGTCACAATAACTCTTTTAAAAGTATTTGAGCAAAATCACACTCTCTTTTAGGCAAAGGTTGATTCAAGAAACTTTGTTCTTGATGTTTCTGTTGTTTTTATGTGAAGAATGCATATTAATTTAAATTGAAATAAATCAAAGCCCATAACAGCTAGTTTTCAGAGCATAAGACCATTAATTACACTTTAAAACCCTCTACAAAATATTCTTTCAAATCTAAAGTATGTGACTCAAAATATCTCTTCAAAACTATCAATTTGGTCCCGAAAACTTTTTCAATTAAAATGCCTTAAAGATAGTAAGTAGTTTTACTGGTAAATCTCATATAATCAAAAAATATATGAACCAAATAATAGGATCTTAAAAACATATAATAGATAATTGAAATATATTCAAATCCTCCAAAAATCTGATTTTCCAATATTCAATACCTTAGGATTTTGGTAGAGAACCTCAAAAGCGCAACAATTAAAGTTCACTGATCTTCCAGCCTTGGATAGACCGGTTATTGGTTGGTTGATCGGCTAACTGCAACGGTCTCAATTCTGACCATTTATGATACCATTAATCGATCGCCACCTTCGGTCGACTGACCGATCTAGTCAGTGACTTCTTTCCACATTTTCTTTTAAGCTACTGTTTCTATAAGTCAATTGACCCATCCGTCGATTGACCGTTCTGACCAAAAACTTCCTTCATATTTTCTTTTAAGCTACTGTCTCCATTAGTTGACCTAGTCTTTCCTCAGTTAATCAAATTGACCAAAAAACTTCTCATTTTATGTGATAAAAAATATTTTCTCAATTTAACTATTTATAAAAACGTTTTCATGATATAACACTTAATGAAAACATTTTCTCACTTGAATTTATGGCTTCTGATTATAACACAAATAGATTAGTCAATTTTATTAGTGTCGTGCATATACCTAATTTAGATTGCATTAATAGTACAGAAAGTATTAAGTTGTTTTACCCAGAAATTCTATAAATCTTCGCATTCTTCAGAGATTCTTCAATGATCTTCACTTGCAACCACTTGCGTGAAAATATTCTTTTTAAGCGTTCAATTTATGATCCAACCGTTTTCTCATATGCTCACCCGGAACATATATGTGAAATTACTCGAAAAAGACATTAGTTCCACAAAACATCAATATTAACTTGTCTATCAAAACATCTAGAGATAATGTAAGGGTATTTAATAATTTGGTTTTAAGAATTTTAGGGGTTAATATGTTAATTGGATTTTGACTTTTAGAATTTTTTGAGATTGTGACGTTATTTAAACAATATATATATATATTTTATAATTTTTGGGATATAATTAATATATATTTTTTTATTTTCAAGGGGATGATTATATAAATAATGTATACATAAGTGTTGTGTTGTTTTCACATAAAGGCATCACAAAAATGACCAAGTACATACATGTGTTGTACCAAAATGGTACAACACGTGTAATTAAATAAAAAAGAAAAGAAATATGGCCAATGAGCTTCATCGCCTATCCCTCCCCCCCCCCCCCCCCCCCCCCCCCCATATATATATATATATATATATATATTTGAAAAGTTGTCCACTCTTTTTTTTTTGTTTTTTTTGTACTCTCTAGTTCTCCCCTTACTCTCTTTCTCTTCATTTGCCTTTTTTTTTCTAACTTCCTAATAAAGCTGGTGGTCATGCCTTCGGCTATGCCTTTTTCCTTTCATTATTACATTTGGCCGAAATTTTTGACAACACTGTTTTTTTTTAGAAATTTTGAATTAATAAACGGTGGCTTATCCATATCCTCAATTGATCTATTTTTTTTTTTTATATACATAAACTGAGTTCATAACACTTCATAATCAAACTTAAAACACCAAAAATGGACTAGTGAATGATTTTTTAAAAATCGTTAAAGTTGGCTGAATGAGTTGTATTAGTGTGTAAAATTGTTAAACACCTCGAGTATGGTCCGGTCATATTCCAAATGTGCATTTCTTGCTAAGATTAGGTGTTGAGTAAGAGTTAGGAGTCTTGGAGTGGTGAAGAGCTATGTAACTGGAGAGCTAGTGAACTAGAAAACTGGAGAGCTCCACAACCAACAATCAAGTACCTTTTAAATACTGACTTGAACTTTGGACAGTTGGTGCCTAGAGAACTGATGTCCATAGAGCCTAAGTTGAAGTTCAACGGGTACTTGCACAAGGACCCACTGCTGTTTGAACCAATGAAGTTCCTCCGACGTGAGAGTAAGCGCTCGAGAGAAAAGGTCAGATATACTTCAAATTAGAGATTGAGTATTACCTTCAACTTCTTTGGGCTTGTGGATTCCTGGGTATTTATAAGTGTGGAGAGTAATTAGCATTGCCGAATCGATGTCCTAAGCATGGTTAATTATGAGAATCCATAAGCTTGACTATTTGGAGAGTAATTGAGGTGAAAACTAAATGGGCCTCGATTTTTGGACCATTAAATAGGCCCATGGGCCTAATCATATGGCCTTGAGGAGAATTGTTGGTGAAGATCTCGATCCGGGAAGACTTTGGGAGGTGGAAAACGTGCGGAACAACGCATAAATAGAGAAAAAAGACATAAGTCCTTGTTGACTGCCAACCAGAGACTACGATAGGAGAGCTCTGCTCGGGCAGAACCGCAAAGATCATTCAAATGAATTTTCCCATTGATGGTTTTCCCCCAGGAAGGTAGGGGAGCAGGGCGGTGACAACTAGGTGTGTTCTTCAGGTAGAAGGTCCCCCCCAAAGATAGGACGTGTTACAACCCACCCCGGACACCCGTCACCGTGGGGCCGGCATGACTTTGACACGACCTTATCTTAACGTCAAACCCACTAGTAAACGACAAAGCGCATACAAAAATATACAACCACAAATTCTTACCATATACAACATCTCTAACTGGGGATACACCCGTCCCTGAATTATAATAACAACAATGAAGCTCTCACAGGTTCGCCTCAGACAGCTCCTCCCAAAATATTTCCATACTACACCATCGCCGGACTCTACCTAATGCTAGTAGGGGACCGACTCCTCGCTGTTGTACCTGCGAGTGTACTGCCTTCTTAGTAAAATATTTTAAAAATAATAATACTTTCTAAATATTACCACAATTAAATATGGATCAAGCATAAATATATAAACACCACATAGCTCGTAAAATCTCCAGTATGTAAGTAGTGAAAATAAAGCGATATAGATAAGTTTCATCCAAATTCATCTAGTATAAAATCATACCAATCATCATAATAAATAATAAATCACCTAATATATGTAAAATACAACATCTCACACACACCTCAAACACACATCTCAAACACACCACTCCACCACAACACACACTGGCTAGCCATACTGATCATTTTAACCTCACAATCGGGAGTTGTAACGGTACCGTACCACCAGTAGGATATGCCTTCCTACGAACACCCATCACTCCGCCGAAGTGGATAATCACTGCGCAGTATAACGTCTAACATCACGCTGCCGAAGCAGATAAACATCATTCCGCCGAAGCGGATAACATCACTCTACCGAAGCAGATAAACACCACTCTGCCGAAGCGGAAAAATACTATGGCTTCGTCAAATCAATAACATCGTCAAATCAATACCATCACTCTGCCGAAGCAGATAATCATCACTCTGCTGAAGTAGATAAATACTATAGTATCATCAAATCAGTAACGTCATCATCAAATCACAAATCAATAATATCGTCTAATCAACATCGTCAAATCTCAAATATCACCCTCTATTTCCAAAACTGATTTTTAATCCAAGATCATATTTCTCATTTTCTAAAAAAAACGTCTGATTTCACCAAAGACCATTTTTCCACCCTTTATTTTTAGAAAACCAGGTATTTTCCACTCTCTTTTAAAACCACCAAATTTCAGCGAAAAACTATTTTCAACTTCCTTTCGAAACTAACACAATTAATCGAAAATCTATTTTCTCAACTCACCTAGAAACCTACTTAATCCATATAGTTTTGAAATCATTTAATTTAACTACAACTATTTTGCATCATATATATATATATATATATATATATATATATATATATATATAAATAGTTTGGCAAGAAGACAGTACACTCACCTGATTATCCATTTTCGAAGACTTTAACTGCCTATTCTCTACTAGTACTCCGATGCCTGCGAACCTAGTAGTCACAGGGTCTAAATTAATATTTTATATAAAATCAACTAATCATGTAATGCATGCCCTAATTTTCGTTATTTTCCCGTCCCCACACTTTATTATGTAAAATTATTATTCTGTTAATTTTTTTCATTTAACAGTCCTAAATTGATTATTTGTGTTACAAAATTTTTATGCTAGAATTTAATTTAACAAAACTAAAATAAATTTAATGAAAAATATTACCAATTCCGAATCGTTCGAGGGTCGCGAGACGAATTTTGAATTTTTATTGGGGTTCTTTATGTGATTTCTTTTTTTCTTTTTCTTTTTTCCCCGTTTTCTGCTTCTGTTTTCCGTTTCTGTTTGCTGTTCTGATGCAGCCGCCGGCCTCTTCCACTCCTCCCTGCCAATGTCCGCCGGCCAACCCAGAACCGACCACCCGCCTACAATTGCAGCAGCACACACATAGCACACATACAGAGACTACCACACGCCTACTTTCTCTCTCTCTAACTCTCCGGCGACAACTCCGGTGATCTACACACACACACCGCCGAACGACAACACCACTGGACCCATTTACTCAATCCCACATATAGGACACACACACACACAGAGCAGGAACAACACACACACACATGCAGTCGTCCAGTAGAACACACACACACACACACACACACACACACAATCACAGAACATATACACAAGCCCGTTCACTTCTACGCTGGCACTGGACGGACACCCACCACTGTCCGAACACACCGCCGAACCAGCAACCCACACCACCGGATGAGCATCCACTGCCGATCATCTCTCTCTCTCTTCTCTGTTTTCGTTTGGAATCCACCGGCACACACACACCCACACACGCTGTCGAAACAACACACACACACACACACACCAACAGTCACTGTCGATAACCCAATTTCGCCGGCCGACCTTGATTTGTCCTGCTTCGGCTGGCACAGGAAATTCCCCACAAGCTGGAAAACACCCACTGTCACTGTCTGCAACCACTGCCGACGATCACTAAGAACGATCCACCGTTCCTCTCTTTAAATTCCACTACTACTCCTCTTTCTCTCTAGCCGGACCGCCAAGCCTTCAACATCGGCGATCAACCGCCATGCACCTCTGACTCCCTCGTCGGCGATCACTTCTTAACCCCAACTCCGGCCTGCTCTCTCTTTCTCTCTCTAGATTTTTCTCTTTTTTCAGATTTGATTTTTGATTTTTTAGTTGATCTCTACATGCATGAGCATGTATATATGTGCATGTAAGTAGTGGATCAACCTGTTTTCTCTTCAAGCCACGTCGCCCACTATTCCTCTCTCTCTGATTTCGGCCTCCGGTTGAACGCTCGGCACAAACAGACATAGATCTATATATGTATATATATATAAAAAAGAATATTTTATTTAATTGCTCTTTTCTCCCCCAACTTCCTTAAAGTCTTCTTTTGAGTTCAATTCACCATTTATCAGATTCTTAAATTACAATTTAATCCCTAACAGTTAAATTTTTATAAATTGAATGACAATTTAGATCCTAAGTTTAGAATAATATTTTTAAATTTTCAATTTGACCCCTAAACTTTTTAATTTGAATTTTAATTAACACCATTTTACTCTAAATTTTTCCAATTACTCTAAAATGAAATTAAAATGACGTACGTGTTACGATTGAGGTCTTACAACTCTTCCTTCCTAAAATAAATTTCGTCACAAAATTTATTATCGTAGTCGACAAAAGCAGGTATTTGTTCCTTATCTCGTCCTCTCGCTCACATGTCGTCTCTTCCACTGTATGACTGCGCCATAACACTTTGGCTAATAAGATCGTTTTCGTCCGCAACACCTGGTCCTTACAGTTTAGGATTTAAACTAACTCCTCAACGTAGGTCAAATCTGCTTCCAATTCGATTGGCTGAGAAAACAACACATGAGAAGGTTCTGGCACAAATCAGAGCATTAATACATGGAAAACGTCGTGTAGTCGAGACAATTCTGGAGGTAACGCAAGCCTATACGCCGTAGTGTCAACTCGGTCTAAAATTTCATATAGTTCGATGTATCTTAGACTCAACTTCCCTTTCTTCCCGAAGCTCATTATGCCTTCCCACGGGGAAATACGCAAGAACACATGATCCCCCACTTCGAACTCCAACTCCCGTCGGCGCTTGTCAGCATAACTCTTTTGTCGACTTTGAGTAATTTTTTAATCTTTCCCGAATCACCTTTACTTTGTCTGTTGTCACCTGAGCTTTATCCGACATCAATAATTTGCGTTCATCCACCTCAGTCCAACAGACTGTGATTCTGCATTTCCTACCATACAACGCTTCATACGGAGCCATCTCGATTGCCGAATGGTAGCTGTTGTTATAGGCAAATTCCATCAATGGCAAATGATTATCCCAGCTACCAAGAAATTTCAGAACATATCCCCTCAATATCCTCCAACGTTTGAATCGTACATTCTGATTGACCGTCTGTCTAAGGATGGAAAGCGGTGCTAAATTTTAGCTTGGTACCTAAAACAGTTTGGAGGTTCGACCAAAACCTCGAAGTAAATCTCGGATCTCTACCCAACACTATAGAAATCAGTGCACCATGCAACCTAACAATCTCATCGATATACAATTGGGCATACTTTTCAAGAGAATACGTAATCTTTATGGCCAGAAATGAGCGAACTTGGAAAGCCTATTAACGATCACCCAGATGGAATTATGCCTTTTTTTTTTTTTTTTTAGTGCGGGGTAATTCCGAAACGAAATTCATCGTGATATGCTCCCACTTTCACTCTGGAATAGGTAAAGATTGCAACAACCCACTTGGACGTTGATACTCAATCTTAACTTACTGACAAATAAGACACATGGCATCGAATTCTACGATTTTCTGTTTCATTCTGATCCACCAATAATGTTTACATAAATCTCGGTACATTTTGGTACAACCTGGATGCATCGCGTACGCTGAACTATGCGCTTCCTCCAATATATCATTTTTATTTTTTTATTTTTTTTAAATTGACGCCATCAGGAACACCCAGTCTATTTCCAATCATCAAAACTTCATCACTATCCCTGACATAATAATTAGTTTTGTCACCATTTTTTTTTACTTCATCCCGAATTCTCTCCAATTGAATGTCTGACTTCTACGCTTCAATAATATGATCAATCAATATTTGCCTCAAAGTCAAAGTCACAAGTAACGCTGCCGCCTGACCAACCGCCAACTGAACTCACAAGGATTTCAATTCAGCTTACAGATTAGTATGAACGACTCTAATGTGCACGATCGAACCCGCCGATTTTTGACTCAACGCATCCGCTACAACATTAACCTTTCCCGGATGATAGTAGATGGTGCAATCGTAATCTTTAATCAACTCTAACAAACGCCTTTGCCTCAGATTTAGTTCTTTTTGAGTAAACAATTACTTCAAACTCTGGCGGTCGATGTATATTTCACACGTCTTGCCATATAGGTAGTGCCTCTAAATCTTCATGGCTAACACAATTGTTGCCAACTCCAAGTCATGCAGCGGGTAATTACGCTCATGGTTCTTCAATTTTCGAGATGCATATGCGATTATGTGACCATGCTGCATCAAAACGCATCTCAACCCTTGGTGTGACGCATCACTGTAGGTCACAAAGCTACCACCTTCAATAGGAAGGGAAAGTATTGGTGCCGATATTAGTCTACTCTTCAACTCCTAAAAACTCTACTCACATTTGTCAGTCCACTCGAATTTGGATTTCTCACGGGTCAATGAGATCAACGGGGCAGCTATAATAGAAAGTCCTAACACAAACCGTCGATAGTAACTCGCTAATCCTAAAAAGCTTTGGATTTCAATAACATTTTTTGGTCTTTCCCACTGAACAACAGTTTCAACTTTCTTTGGGTCCACCTAAATACCGTCTCCTGCAATAACATGCCCCAAAAATACAATATGAACTAACCAAAATTCGCATTTACTGAATTTTGCATATAACAGCTTCTCCTGCAACGTTTGCAATACAATCTGAATATGCTCTGCATGCTCTTCTCTACTTTGGGAATAGATCAATATATTGTTAACGAATACGATAATAAATTGATCCAAATAAGGTTGGAAGATCCAATTTAACAAATCCATGAAGACAGCAGGGGCATTCGTCAATCTGAAGGGCATAACCAGAAATCTATAGTGTCCATATCTCGCACGGAACGCCGGTTTCGCCACATCACTGTCTCTTACTTTCATCTAGTGATACCCCGATCGAAGATCTATTTTGGAAAACGCTTTAACTTTTTGAAGCTGATCAAACAAATCATCTATTCTAGGCAACGGATATTTGTTACGAACCGTCACCCTATTCAACTGCCGATACACATTCTCAACGTGCCATCCTTCTTCTTCACGAATAGCACTGGGGCTCCTCATGGGAAAACACTGGGTCTGATAAACCCACGGTCTAATAAATCTTGCAACTACACTTTCAATTCTTTCAGCTTGGTAGGCTCCATACGATAAGAGAAAATTGATATAAGAGCAGTTCCTAGAAGCAACTCAATAATGACTTTCATCTCCCTATCTACTGGCAACCCTAACAATTCTTCTAGAAATACGTTGGGAAAATTTCTGACCACTGAAATATTCACCGTTTGAACTTTTTTCTGACTGGTATCAATCAGCGCGAGGTATCCCTGACATCATTTATTCAACAATCTTCTGGCATCTAAGGCTGAAATCAAACTGTCAGGAGGGATAATTCTATTTCCCGAGAATATAAATTCTAGCTCGCCTAAGATTCGAAATATCACTTCCTTCTTAAAACAATCGACCGTGGCATGATAGCCGAACAACAAATCTATACCCAGTATTATATCAAGATCGTAAATATTCAAGGGTAATAGATCTACCGACAACTTCCTACCACTAATACGAAGTGAACTATATTTATACGCACTAACTATTAACACAGACTCATAGTTCTCGACTACTTCCTACACATCATTCTCTATAAATTTTTGCTGCGTTTACCCATTTCGCATAACTTTTAATTTACCTGCCTATCAACCTCACACATATTTCCAAAGTAAATCATTTCTAGATTAGTCTACATCTTGTCCCTTCCGTTTTTACCAAATCAGATTTAATTTCATACCGCCGAGTGATTGTCTCTTTCTGCTTTAAACATGTGAACCTTCATCTCCAATAAAATCACGAGCACACCCACATATTTATGATATAATCCGTGTATCTCAAATAGTAGCGCAATGTGTCGTGTAATAAATAAAATGTTGTCTACCAATTTAATTTAATGAATAACTTAACATTGGACGAATTAAGTGTGCTCTGCCATACTGTTGGTTTAACAATAAAAATATTACGTACTTCCGACAGAGAATCCCAATGTCAAATACTATGAATAGAATTACTTATCAATTATAATTTTTAATATTCCCAGCCACTAGTAGCCCCACAATCGCGATCCACCCATTACTACTACCAACCACAGTACCCGTCACCGTGGGGTCGACGTGACTTCGACACGACCTCATCTTAACGTCAAACCCACTAGTAAACGACAAAGTGCATACAAAAATATACAACCACAAATTCTAACCATATACAACATCTCTAACTGGGGACACACCCGTCCCTGAATTATAATAACAACAAAAGTATAACAATAATAAAGCTCTCACAGGTTCGCCTCAGACAGCTCCTCCCAAAATATTTCCAAACTACACCATCGTCGGACTATACCTAGTGCCAGTAGGGGACCGACTCCTAGCTGTTGTACCTGCGAGTGTACTGCCTTCTTAATAAAATATTTTTAAAATAATAATACATTCTAAATATTACCACAATTAAATATGGATCAAGTATAAGTATATAAACACCACATAGCTCGTAAAATTTTCAGTATATAAGTAGTGAAAATAAAGCGATATACATAAGTTCCATCCAAATTCATCTAGTATAAAATCATATCAATCACCATAATAAATAATAAATCACCTAATATAAGTAAAACACTACATCTTACATACACCTTAAATACACATTTCAAACACACCACTCCACCACAACACACACTGGCTAGCCATAGTGATCATTTTAACCTCACGATCGGGAATTGTAACGGTACCGTACCATCCGTAGGATATGCCTTCCTACGAACACTCATCACTACGCCGAAGAGGATAATCACTGCGCAGTATAACGTCTAACATCACTATGTTGAAGTAGATAAACATCATTCCGTCGAAGCGGATAACATCACTCTGCCAAAGCAGATAAACACCACTATGCCGAAGCGAATAAATACTGTGGTATCGTCAAATCAATAACATCGTCAAATCAATACCATTACTCTATCGAATCAGATAATCATCACTCTGCCGAAGCAGACAAATACTATAGTATCGTCAAATCAATAACGTCATCATCAAATCACAAATCAATAACATCGTCTAATCTCAAATATCACCCTCTATTTCTAAAACTAATTTTTAATCCAAGATCATATTTCTCATTTTCTAAAAAAAACGTTTGATTTCACAGAAAACCATTTTTCCACCCTTTATTTTTAGAAAACCAGGTATTTTCCACTCTCTTTTAAAACCACCAAATTTCATCGAAAAACCATTTTCAACTTCCTTTCGAAACCAACACAATTCATCGAAAATCCATTTTCTCAACTCACCCAGAAGCCTACTTGATCTATATTATTTTGAAATCATTTAATTTAACTACAACCATTTTCCAGCATATATATATATATATATATAGTTTGGCAAGAAGACAGTACACTCACCTGATTATTCGTTTTGGAAGACTTTAACCGCCTATTATCTACCAGTACTCCGGTGCCTGCGAACCTAGTAGTAACAGGGCCTAAATTAATATTTTATATAAAATTACCTAATCATGTAATGCAGGCCCTAATTTTCGTTATTTTCCTGTCCCCACATTTTATTATGTAAAATCATTATTTGGTTAATTTTTTTCATTTAACAGTCCCAAATTGATTATTCCTGTTACAAAATTTTTATGCTAGAATTTAATTTAACAAAACTAATATGAATTTAACTAAAAACATTACCCATTCCGAATCGTTCGCGGGTCGCGAGACGGATTTTAAATTTTTATTGGGGTTCTTTATGTAATTTCTTATTTTTTTATTTTTATTTTTTTTTTATTTTTTGTTTATTATTCTGCTGTAGCTGCCTGCCTCTTCCACTCCTCCCTGCTACCGTCCGTCGGCCAACCCACAACCGACCACCCGCCTACAATCGCAGCAGTACACACACAGCACACATACAGAGACAACCACACACCCACACACATATACCCACTTCCTCTCTCTCTAACTCTCCGGTGACAACTTTGGGGATCTACACACACACACACCGCTGAACGACAACACTACCAAACCCATTTACACACTCCCACATACAGGACACACACACACACAGAGCAGGAACAACACACACACACACATACACATGCAGTCGTCCAGCAGAACACACACACACACACACAATCACGGAACATATACACAAGCCCGCTCACTCCTACGCTTGCATTGGACGGACACCTACCACTGTCCGAACACACCGCCGAACCAGCAACCCATACCGCCAGATGAGCATCCACCATCGATCCTCTCTCTCTCTTCTCTGTTTCTGTTTGGAATCCACCAGCACACACACACCCACACACGCTGTCGACACAACACACACACACACATACCAACAGTCACCGTCGATAACCCAATTTCGCCGGCCGACCTTGATTTGTCCTGTTTCGGCTGGCATGGGAAATCTCCCACACGCCGAAAAAATACCCATTGTCGCTGTCTGCAACCACTGTCGACGATCACTAAGAACGATCCACCGTTCCTCTCTTTAAATTCCACTACTACTCCTCTCTCTCTAGCCGGACCGCCAAGCCTTCAACATCGGTGATCAACCCCCATGCACCTCTGACTTTCTCGCCAGCGATCGCTCCTTGACCCCAACTCCGGTTTGCTCTCTCTAGATTTTTCTCTATTTTCAGATTTGATTTTTGATTTTTTTGCCGATCTCTACATGCATGAACATGTATATATGCGCATGTAAGTAGTAGATCAACCTGTTTTCTCTTCAAGCCACGTCACCCACTATTCCTCTCTCTCTAATTTCGGCCTCCGGTTGAACACTTGGTACACACAGACATAGATGTATATATGTATATATATATAAAAAAGAATCTTTTATTTAATTGTTCTTTTCTCCCTCAACTTTCTTAAAGTCTTCTTTTGAGTTCAATTCACCATTTATAAGTTTCTTAAATTACAATTTAATCCCTAACAGTTAAATTTTTATAAATTGAATGACAATTTGGATCCTAAATTTAGAATAATGTTTTTAAATTTGCAATTTGACCCCTAAATATTTAATTTTAATTTTAATTAACACCATTTTACTTCGAATTTTTCCAATTACTCTAAACTGAAATTAAAATGACGTACGTGTTACGATTTTGATCTTACAAGACATCAGAGGGGTAGGACCACTGTAAGGCGTATTTCAAGAGGATCTACCATGGGAAGGCTGCCTCCCGCCCCCCTCCAAAAGATAGGTCATCAAGTCTCTAATCGTCAAAAATCTATTGGGTTTGCCATAGAGAGGGTGCCGCGCTGAAACAGGTTGGGAGGACGACATGTCGGTGATTATTTTTTGGGTTGTTAACTTCTGATTGCCGACCAGAGACAGTATGGTAGCGCTTCTGGTTGGCTCTTTTCTAAATGATCCATCCAATAGATACCGCCTGCCAAAGTTAGTACGGTAGCACCTTTAGTCGGTGTTTGGCCAAAAAGTTCACATAACGGAGGCCACCGGCCAGAAGTAGCACAACAAAGAAGTAGCTCGCCCTTGGACTTAGGTGGATCGTAGTTACATTCTTATTTTGAAGAAAACATCACAGTTAATTATAATCATCAAAAAGGGAGAGATTGTTAATCTCGGGATTTTGATGGACAATTAATGGTTGATATTTTTGGTAGAACTAACATATTTATTGAGTGTTTCAGTTTAAGAGTTCCATTCAAGATCAAATCATGAAGTAATTTTGAAGGATGCAAAGACAAACATTAAGAGATTGAAAATTCTGAAGAATCTAGGTGAAAACAACTCAAATTCATTTTTACTCTTAATGTATCTTGATTTGGATCACACACGACACAAATTAAATAATTTATATTTATGTGTGGTTATATTAGGGTCCTAATTAAGTTCAATTATTTGCTCATATGTGAAATTGAAAAAGAAAAATTAACCTAAGCACGATTAGTGTTTAAAATTGATTAATAGAGTCGATTTAGTTAACTGAGAAAAGAAATCAGTTAAAGGGTCCAAAATGCTGAAGATTGGAGTTGAAATGAATTAAGGAAGAAATATTACAGCATCGATCGGTCAACCGACCACAAGAGATCGGTCAACTGACCACAAGAGATCGGTCAACCGATGGGCAATGGTTGAGAATTGGGAACAGAATTGATTGGTCAATCAACTGAGGGAGATCGGCCAACTGATGGCCAAAAGATGAATTCCCTATATCGATTGGTCAACCGACCATCGATGATCGATCAACCGACAAGGGCCGAAAATTGGGTTAGAAAAGCATCGTGAATCGATCGATCAACTGACCCATGGAGGATCGGTCAACTAACTGTTGTTTGAGATTGGCTTAGCTAGCATCCAGCATTCATCGGTTGATCGATGGACAGAGGTCGGTCAATCGACTGGGTAATTTTAGATTTCAAGGATTTTCGGGATCTGAGCCATTACTAGCCGTTTTTTGGCTGATATTTTGGAGATATTCTGGGGATTTAAACATATTATAGATATATTACTTCTATTTGAATATCCCTATAGATATGGTATATGAAATTAGAGTGTTTCTCAAATTGGTACATTTAATACTTCCTATTTAGTTTAATTTGAGATTTAGAATTATTTGGGGGACTAAATTGAATATTTTAAAATCTATATTTAATTGAATTGGAAAAATATTAAAATGTATTGATATATGGGTCTACATGTGCATTTACTTGTTATATCTTGATGGACCTAACCATTAGAGGGTCTGTTTCAAAACAGCTTAAATAGACCTGTGTTTTTCACATATCAGCACATCGTATCTATCAAGAACTTTCATTTTCTGAGCTTTCTAAAAGTCATTATTCTACGATTATATCAAGATTTCAATTGTTTGAGAAAAGTTCTTGAGTTAAAAGCGCTATTGGCGTCACCGATCTAAGTTGTGCTACGATTTATATTCAATCTTTTGGTGCTATTCCTGATTAGATCTTTCCAAATTTTTATTCTTAATTGTGAAGTCAAATTATTATTGATTGCTTGGTTGAAAGATCTTTTGTGAAATCATTTTTGAACTTTGAAGGCATAATAAGTTTTTTTAAAATGATTTTTGTTATAATGTGATTACATACTCAATTTTGTGCTACCCATTTATTTTATAATCAGATTTTGAATTCGTCAAGAAAATTCTATTAATAGTAAATTCAGGACATTAGTTGAGTTTAATTTATTTGAGGTGGTAGAAACTCTGAGTGGGAAGAAACTCATTTATTTTTGTATTTGATGAGTTTGTGCGGATCAGATACTGTTAGGAGTATCTAGTCAGGGGTAGCTTGGGTTTCAATCTTTTCTGGAAAAAGATTGAGGTTTGATCTTTACCTAGAGTATAAAATGGTTAGGTTATTCTTTTCCCTTGAAAAGAATTAGGGGCTAATTCTTCCTAAATAAAATTAGTGTGGAGTGAATTGTAACAGTTTCATCTTTACCGGTGAAAATGATACTTGGAGAGTTTATGAGGTTTGATCCTTAGCCTATGAAAGGATTAGGTTAATCTTGAGTTTGGTAAAAAGATAAGGTTATTCCTGCGCCAGGAAAAATGATTAGGTAGTGATTTTTCCTAAATAGAATTAGATTAGTCCTTAGCTTGGTAAAAAGATAAGGTTCTTCCTTAACATGTGAAATGGGAAAAGTAAAGGTTGATTATGAGTCTGTGAAAAGAATCATTATAGGAATTTGGTTCCTACCTGTTAAAGTGATCAAGTGGTTTAGTGAGCGCGAATCTCCATGGGGCTCGGAGGATCAGATTAGCCAAGAGTAACTTGGTAAATCAGGATATATCCTTGTGTACTGCTTTGTTTACTTTATTTATATTTTGTTGTTTGAGTATGCATCTAGATTTAATAGACTTATCTGTTGTATTATAAATATAATAATTGATTTAGGGTAAATCGATTATTTGATTAATTAAGTGTTGAAAAGATAAGAAATTCTAAATTTTTATAAATACCCAATTCACCCCCTCTTAGGTAGCTCACTGGCCAACAGGTAGTCATAGGTAGAACAATATTAAACTACTCATTAAGCCTGTTGAACATGAAAAAATAATCCGTAACTGATCGTGTGGCTGGCTAAAGCTTGAAGTACTCAACCGATAAGTTATACATTCCAATAAGATTACTGGAATACAACACACAAAGATATTCCTAAATTGATTTACACGTATCTAGATGAGTACACAAATCAATAACTTGGGGTCCATCAAATTTCACAACATCACTACAATTTGCGTATTAGCTTGAATCAATTCCTTAAAGTTATCATCTTCTTTTAGGGCAGATTATGTGAGATGACGGTGTTTTTCTTGTTCAATAAGATCTACCTTCACAGCCTTGGACCAATTTAATTAATTGGTCCAATTTAACTTGCGGTTTGTTAACGGTTGGGATGAAGCTGTTGACATTAGTGCCTGCCAATACTACAACTAACTTGAAAAAAATGGACAAGGGAAACAAACAAACGAACGAACAAGTGTTGAACTGAAAAGAAACATTTTTTTTCAATTTTTTTAATAAAAAATAGAAATAAGAGGTCTGACATAGGGTTTGGCCTGTTTCAAAGTTATGGGTGATGTCTGGCGATGTAGATCAGAGCGGTGATAATAGAACTACACGAAGTTAGTGGCGGCGACGTCGAAACTAAGCAATGATGACGAAGGCGACCATTGTGTCGCAAGAGTTTGGCAATGGTTCAAACGAGGTCGCGAAGTTTTGGATCTGGACGACGAACTATAATAGTGAGATCAAAGGAGGGTTAATAAAGGAAATAATTGTAGTGAATGATAGATCTGGGTCTGAATGAGCCATTCGGCATAGCGATATGTTGATCAGAAGAGGTTGGCGAAGCTCCCATGACGGTTGGTGAAGAACTTTAGTCGTCGAAGGTAGACAGTGTTTGTGGTGGATTGAGGGCAAGGGTTCAGTTGCTACTTATGATTGGTGGCTTAGGGTTTGACAAGGAAACTGTTCACTAGAAACTAAGGAAAAGGAGAAAAGAATGAAGGATATTTTTTAAAAAAAAAATAGGTACAGTTACTAAGAAGTCCTCATATGAGGACAAAACTACAAATACACCTTTTTGAAAAATATGTTACAAAATAGTTTTTTTTGTCTTTTTATGACGATCTTACCTCTCGTATTGAATATAACACGATCTCATATTGAATATAACACGATATCGTGTTATAATCCACTCTCACCGCCTTTCAAATTCTACCAACTCGCTGTACACATTCTATCTCACAAAAACAACCATATAGTATACCCAACATAAGCTCCACTCCACCAAGTGCATAGATTAAGTCCATTCTCTCTCTCTCTCTCTCTCTCTCTCTCTCATTTGTTTCGGGAGACGTGTTCGGAGTCGTCGACCATTGTGTTATATTCAACACGATCTCATTTTGAACATTACATGAGATCGTGCTATATTCCAATTTTTCATTCAGATTGATAATTCTTTCTTCACATTCATATGCTTGATTTTTATCAATACAACCTAAATCAATCCAATCAAATAAACTCTAAATATCACACAAACACACACACACACATCAAATTCATCACTCAATCCATCCAAATCAATCCAACCAAATCAATCCAAAACAAATCAACTAAATCAATACAAAACCCTAGAAAAAATATATATCAAATTCATCATTCAATCAAATTCAAGGGATCAAACTATAATTATTAAAAAACCTATTGAGTTGAAAGATCGGGGTCCATTTATGTAAGACCCCGATCTATGATATGCGTATGATTGAAATCGCGTTTTAAAATATTTCAAAAATATTGGGGTGGATGGTGTAAATTAATTATGTGATGTTAAATTTTTGGAATCAAATTGTAACTTTTCAAACCATTAAAATGAGAATGGGTTTAATTAAAATCTTAACTAAAAATAAGGGGAGGATTGTGTAAATTCTTTATATATATATATATATATATATATATATATATCGGTAGATAGAGACAGAGACAGAGAGGAACGAGTGGTGGGGGAAAGGCCACTTGGACGGCTGTATGATCTTATATATATATAGATAGATAGATATAGAAATCAGGAGAAGAATTGCGAAGAATAAGAGAGAGAGAAAGAGAACGAAAGAGAGAAAGAGAGTCCGCCGGAGTGGGTTTTGGGTGTTGCCGTCGTCCAAATTTCTCCAACGATAGGTTTGGTTGTGTGACATCACCGACGGTGGGTTTCCGTGACTTAGTGTGTGTGTGTGTGATTGTGTACTGTTGGGACGTTTTTCTCCGGTGGTGCGTTATTTATCGTCGTTGTTCGGTAAAGGTATGTGGATGTGCGTGTGTATATGGGTATATTTTCCGGTCGTCTAGCCGTGTATGTCTGTGTGTGTGTTTAATGCTGTGGGTTTTGTTGGTCGGCCATGTGGGTGCTTGTGTTTGATGTTTGAGTGTGGGATGTGTTCAACATGAGGTGTGTGTGTGTGTGTGTGATCGAAGGTATCGCCGTCGACGAGGAGAGAGAGAGAGAGTTGTCGGTTGTGTGTGTGTGCCTACTGTGTGATGCGTGTGCTGCATGAGTGTGTGCGCGTTTGCGGTGTGCAGTGCATGTAGGTGTGTTTGGTGTGTGTATGGGTGTTCAAGAGAGTGGGTGTCGCCGGCCGGAGAGTTAGAGAGAGAGAAGGTGGGTTTCAATTTTGGGTGTGTGTTTCGTTCGGCGTCGTATGTGTTCCGTCTTCGTGGATGTGTGGCGTGATCGGAGCAAGGTTGGTCGGCGGCGAGTCCCAGAACAGAAACAGAAAATGAAGAGAGAGAGAGGGTCAATGATGGTCCGGTCGACGTGGGTGGTGATTGTTCGGCGGTGGGTCTCCTTGTTTGTCGTGTGTGTGTTGTTGTGTGTATGGTGAGTTTGGTCAGTGGGTTATCGACGGGGCCGGTGGTGGTTTGTTGAGGGTGGTCGTCGACCGTAGAGTTAAATTGGCAGAGAAGTGGGTCAGTGTGTGTTTAGTTGTGGGTATGTGATCGGAGGTGTGTGTGTGAGTTTTCTGGGAGTGTATGTGTGCTCGGATCGTTGACGGTGAAGATCGGCGAGAGGAGTGAGAGTTAGCCGGCGTTGAGGAAAGAGATCGGCGGGAGCTCCAACCCGAAACAGACCAGGAAGTAGAAACGAAAAAGAAAGAAGAAGAAAAGGAAAAAAAAAAAAAAAAAAGGGGGGGGGGGGGGGGGGGGGGGGGGGGAATTACACAAACCACCCCACTAAAAACATAAATCCAAACTATCAGCCGATGGAAAATTCGGGGAAGGTTTGCAGGCACCGGAGTTCTGATTGAGGTCAGTCGGTTAAAGTTTACGAAATCGGATATTCAGGTGAGTGTACTGTCTTTATGCAAAAATCTATTTTCATATATATATGATGAAATATGTGACTTAAAACATGACGATTTTAAAAATGATATGAATCAAGCAGGTTTTGGGTGAGTTGGGAAAAATGGATTTTTCGTAAATTATGTTGGTTTTAAAAGAAAGTTGAAAAATGATTCGTTGGCTTTGGTGGTTTAAAAGAAAGTGAAAAATATATGGTTTTATAAAAATGCTTGGTTTTCTAAAAATAAAGGTGGAAAAACAGCTTTTACTGAAATCGGTGGTACAAAGGTGGAAAACTGGTTTTTTTACTGAAATTGGTGGTACTTTTAAAAAGGTGAGTGAAAAACGTGATTTTGGAAATTCTCCCCGAAAAGGGTGTGGTTTATATTCTCCCCATAAGGGGTGTGGATTTTTGACGATGTGGTGTGAAAAATGTATTTCTTCCCGTAAGGGATGTGGATTTTAACTATACTGATGATTTTGACGATGCCATAATTGTTCTCCCTAAAAAGGGTGTGGTTTTTCCTCGTAAAGGGTGTGAATTCTTCTCATGGGATGTGGATGTTTCTCCCCGTAAGGGGTTTGGATTATATTTCTCCCTAGAAGGGGTGTGGATATTTCGTAAAAAGGCATTCCTACGGATGTTATGGTACCGTTGCAACTCCCGATCGTGAAAACGATTACTATGGCTAACCAGTGTGTGTTGTGTTCGAGGTGTGTGTTTTGAGATGTGTTGTTTTATTTATTATTGGGTGATTTATTATTTATTATGGTGATTGATATGGTTTTATACTAGATGGAATTGAATGAAACTTATCTATATCGTTTTATTTTCACTGCTTATATTCTTGAGATTTTACGAGCTATGTGGTGTTTTATATGCTTACGCTTGATCCATTTAGATGTTGTAGAATGAATTATTATTGTAAAATATTTTTACTAAGAAAACAGTACACTCGCAGGTGTAGCGGATATGAGTTGGTCGGTCCCCTACTGGCACTAGGTAGAGTCCTACGATGGAGTTGTATGAGGGTTTTCTTGATGAGCCGGCTGAGGTGAACCTAAGAGAGGTTTGTGGGTATTTATATTTCGGTATTATTATTTTTTAGGACGGGTGTGTCTCCATAACACTAAATTAATATTTGTTGTATAGATGATTTGTATATTGTTTTATGTTTGTTGGAATATATGAGTTGGGTTGACGGTCAGGTGATGTCATGTCGACGTCATACCGGCCCCACGGTGACGGGTGTCCGGGATGGGGTGTGACAATTTACTCTCTCTCATCTCTCTATCTATTTGTCTCTTCCAAACCCACAAACCTAATCAATGACTGAAAGAACGATCTTGAACTGAAACAATGGTAAGGTGATGGCCAAATGGGTCTTTATTTTCTGCTTCTAATTATCTTCGGCGGCTGTCGGAGCAATGTCTTTGCCTGTTTTCCCTCGACGTTTCAAAATTTTCAATTCAGAAATCCATTCACCTTAGAATTCCATGAGTTTTTCCATTTTCGAATCCTAAATGATGTCGGACGCAATAGCTATCACCACCGGAAAAAAAAAACCCTTGATCTCGCCAACGAGCTCGCGGTCGGTGACTGAGACCGTAAACGGATCGCACCGGTTTGTAATCCAAGGCTACTCGTTGGCAAAGGGCATGGGCATTGGAAAACATATCACCAGCGAAAATTTTACAGTCGGAGGATACTAGTGGGCCATTTACTTTTACCCCAATGGCAAAAATGTAGAGGACAATTCGACCTATGTTTCGGTGTTCATCACCTTGGCCAGCGAAGGGAAGAAGAAGAAGTTGTGAAAGAAGGGTAAAATTGATAATTCAAAATATTTAGGACTATCCTGTGCAAACCAACACTTTTTGAAAAACTATTTGGTTTGAAAAACAATTGTGGGGTCATCTTGTAGTTTTTGTCTTTTAAGTACACTATTTGGTATTTTTCTCAAAAAAAAAAAAAAAAAAAAAAGACATAAGGAAGAACAAAATTATGGAATTACATTTTCATCGCACTTGTTTTTTATACCATGTTAAAGTAAAAAAACAGTAGAGAGAATGAGAAGACTTATCCATTGTATTAGTCTATCCCTCCAATTATAATAGAAATAAGTAAACGATACAAGCAATTCTAAACCACCACAGAAAAGACATAAATATCCAGACAATGTAAAATATCTTCGAATTGTGAACTGAAATATGCGACGTGTCACTTTTGGGCTGAAGTTTCTATCAATAATATAAAAATATCAGCCATATAAATAGATATATATCCCAATTTGGGTTTAATTAAGAACTTAACAAAAATTGAGGGGGGACTTAAGTAATTTAAATAAAATAATATCAATGAAGAGATGACATCATCTCACCTCAGGATCCATGTTTATGTGAAGGTGTAAATGGATCGGTAGACGACGTGTAATCAAATGGAGAGATGGAGAGACACGCGGCTGATCTTTTGTGTATATATATATATACACACTCATGCACACACACGAAGAGGAGAGGTGGAGCAAAAATAATAATAATAATAATAATAATAATAATAAAAAAACAGCAAACCATAGAAAGAGAGAGATCGCCGGTATGGGGAAAAAACGAAGAAAGGGAGAGATCGCCAGTGGGTGTTCCTTCGGTTGGCCGATCAATGGCCTCCGATGCATGTAAACTGTGTGTGTGTGTGTGTGTGTGTGTGTGTTCTTTAGTGCTGTTGGGGTGTGTGTGTGTGTGCGCAGACGGTGGGGATGATCGGCGATCGTCACTGTGTCGTCGCCGGTGAGTGGGAGTATAAGTTCCGGTTGTGTATGTAAGTGTTTAGTTGTGGGTACGTGATCAGGGGTGTGTGTGTGTGTTTTCTGTATGTATATAGTCATTATAAGTGGTCGTCTTCAGAGTTGAGAGTAGAGAGAGAGAGGGGGGTGCCGTTGACTTCGCGGGGTGAGCGTGATTGTGTGTGGGTGGTTGTTCTTCAGTCTTGACGGGGTGTGTGTGCTGTTTTTGTTGGTCGTTCAGCCGTCGCCGCTACGACATTGTGTGTGTGTGTATGCGTGACTCAGTGTTATGTGTGTGTGTTGTGGGTGTGTGGGTGTAGGTGGCGGCGTAAACTTGGCCGACGGTAGTGGCGGTGATCGTGAGTTTGTGTGTGTGTGTTATTTTCAGAGGTCTGGTGGTATGAGGTTGCGGGAGTCCGGTGGTCGGAGCAGTGATTGGCAGCTGATCCCCAAAACTGGACGCAGACGCAGACGCAGACAAGGAAGAAGAAGCGGGAAGGGAAAAAAAAAAAAAGGAAAAGGAAAATTTGCAGAAACCAACCCAATAGAAATAAAAATCCAATCTCGTGGCCATTGGAAAATTCGGGAAAAGTAAAATTTCGAACTTCTTTAATATATGTATTTAATTGTTTAAATTGAAATGGCGATAGGAAATAGTGAGACCGTTCACATGAATAAATTTGATATAATAAACTATAACGGAATAACATTAGTTGAATAGTAATATTTCATAATAAAATGCGGGGAATAAAAGATCACAAAAATTAGGGCCTGTATTTCATAGTTAGATTATTTTTACATAAAATATTAATTTAGGCCTTGTCACTATTAGGTTCGCAGGCATCGGAGTACCGGTAGAAAATAGGCGGTTAAAGTCTTCGAAAACGGATAATCAGATGAGTGTACTGTCTTCTTGCCAAACTATTTTTTATATCTATATATGATAGAAAATGGTTGTATTTACATTAAATGCTTTTAAAATTTCGTGGATCAAGCAGGTTTTGGGTGAGTTGGTAAAATGAATTTTCGTGAGATTACGATGATTTTCGAAAAGAAAGGTGAAAATGGTTTTGGTAAAATCAGACGTTTTTTTTAAAGGAAAATGAGAAATAGGATTTTGGATTAAAAAATCAGTTTTGGAAATAGAGAGTGATGTGATCCGTTTCGGCGGAGTGATGTTTATCTGCTTCGGCAGAGAGATGTTAGACGTTTATACTGCATAATGATTATCCGCTTCGGCGGAGTGATGAGTGTTCGTAGGAAGGCATATCCTACGGATGGTACGGTACAGTTGCAAACTCCCGATCGTGAGGTTAAATCGATCATTATAGCTGGCCAGTGTGTATTGTGGTGGAATGGTAGTTTGAGATGTGTGTTTGAGATGTTGTGTTTTACTTATATTGGATGATTTATTATTTATTATGGTGATTGGTATGATTTTATACTAGATGGATTTGGATGAAATTTATCTATATCGCTTTATTTTTACTGCTTACATACTGGAGATTTTACCAGCTATGTGGTGTTTATATACTTATACTTGATCCATATTTAATTGTGGAAATATTTAGAATGTATTATTATTTTAAAAATATTTTACTAAGAAGACAATACACTTGCAGGTACAATAGTTAGGAGTCGATTCCCTACTGGCACTAGGTAGAGTCCGGCAATGGTGTAGCATGGAAATATTTTGGGAGGAGCTGTCTATGGCGAACCTGTGAGAGTTTCATTGTTGTTATACTTTTGTTATCATTAAAAATTCAGGGACGGGTATGTCCCCAGATAGAGAAGTTATATATGATCAGAATTTGTGGTTGTATATTTTTGTATGCACTTTGTCGTTTACTAGTGGGTTTGACGTTACGATAAGGTCGTGACGACGTCACGTAGGCCGCACGGTGACGGGTGTCCGGGGTGGGATGTGACACTTATGCTTCTTATTCAATTCTCTTTCATCTCCATATTTTTGGGGTGCATATATTATTTTTTACAAAAATCATAATTTTTTTTATTTATTTACTGATTCTATTATTTGAAAATTTGTACATTTGATCAAAGGTGAATATTATCCTAGCCCTTATTCCTATATTTCTATTGTTATTATTATATTTCCTTCATTCTTCATGTATGTGTCTTTCTAATGGTCCTGATATTTTCTGAAATATTTGTCTTCTATTTTATCATTGTAGGCTAATCCTACTTTGCTTGCTTGATATGCATAATCCTAACTGAATTCTACTATGTGATTTAAACTTCTAATTTTTATTTGATCTATGTTTCTTAATGCTATATCTACTAGAGTGGGTTCTCCTGCTATGTATACATTTATTCATGTTGTTATTTGTCTAATCATGTTGGTAAAATTGTATGGGTTATTTCCTATATTTTTTAATCGCATAATTTCTGTTGGATTATCTTTTTTATATTCGTTATAAAAATTTCCTACTATTGCTTGTAATAATATTTCTAAATATTCAAACATTCATTCTGTCTTATTATTGTTTTGCCATGCTCTAGATGCGTCTTTTTCCCATTTATCAATTATTTCTGGCCAAATATGAGGCTCATATCTCGTTAGTTCTAGTATTGTTCCGGTTTGTGTTGTCATTGGTAATGTTTCTAGACTATCTGGCTTTAATTTTTTTCCTACGGGTTTTCCAGTTAAATCTATTATTAAAGGGTTGGCTCTTCTTCTTTGTTATCTTCCTCCTAAAGGATATTCTGTTATAGTTTCTAGTCATAAATAATAAAAGGTTCTATCTGGTATTGGAATATCTGTACTAACTAGCATGTGAGTATCTTCATTTATTGGTCCTCTACTAGTTCCTTCTCTTGTTGGTATTATAGTTGTACGTGCTCGTGGTTAGTCTACTGTACTTTCTATTTTAACATTCTCTAGATATTTGTTGACCTCTTCTAATTATACGTCCACTTTTATTGATTCTATTTTGGTAAATGTATTAGTATCAAAGTTAATTTTTATACTTTCTATATCCTTAAATGTTTCTAGAGGTTTTATTTTTGGATTTCCTGCATATAATTCTTCCATTAATTTCATATTCCAGATTTCTTTGTTAAAGTCTATTATTTGTTCGTGTGTGTATCCTGATTTTTCTAATTTATCATATTCATTATTTAATAATATGATTAAATATTCTTTTGTTATTTCATTCTCATAATCTATATGAGTTTTCCTTTTCAATATTAACAAATGTTGTTTCTTCCTCATTTATTTCTTCATTATTTTGGCTACTACTGCTAGCTTGATATTTGTAATCTGTAAATCTTAAACTTAGGCTACCATCTTTGTTTTTATACGTTATATTATTATTTGGTGTAAGTATAGTGTTGTTTATGAAGTTATTAAGGTTCCAATCTATTCTTGCATTCATTTTTGGACTAAATTTTTTTGGCTGGTATTGCATTTATGCCTTGTGTTTTTAGTAGATTAAATATTTCTTCGTTTTTTTTTTTTGTTTGTTTATAATTTCTAGTTCTATTTTCGCTCATTCTTCCTATAAATCCTGTACATACAATTAGATTTTCTGTTCCTGTTTCTATTTCATAACCTTTAGTTTTAATTCCTATTTTTATGTAATTTAAAAGGTCTGTTATTTTTAATAAAAAATCAGGGATAAAATACACAATTTCTCCTTTATGGCTCATGTCTCTCTCAGTTGTTCCTAAAAGACCCATTTCTAAATTTTTGTGCCTACTATCATATAAACATATTAATACTTTGGTTCCTAAAAATTGTTGTTGTAGTCCTTTTATTCCTATTACCACTTGTCCTATATGAGTGATATTTAAGTTTAATTTTATTAAATCATTATGACTTTTTCTACTTATAAGGTTTACTGATACCTGTTCATTTTCTATAGGACAACTGATTGTTTGTTCGTGAAAATATCTGTATAGCTTGCCACTATCTCCTATCATATTTTTTTATTATATTTACTTTATTTTATAAATATGTTTCTTCTATCTTTTTCAATCCTCCTTTCTTAAATTTTTCATAATCTTTTTCTATATCTATTAATGTTTCTATTTGATTGTCTACCTCTTTATTTTTCCTAAATAACCTATTACTAAAACTTCTTTTTAACTAATCATGTGGTATTATTTGTTTGCTGCTCAGTTTATTGTTCCATAGAGATAACTAATTTTTTGTATTTTAGGTTTTTCACTGTATTCTTCTTTCTCTAGATTAATTTTTTAAATAACTCTTCGATTTATATGGTATCTACGGCTTTACCTTGAACTTTTTTGTTGATTATTTCGAGTTGCTCTAGAATCTTTTTATTTAATAAAATGAGGACGTTATTCTGTTTTGCTAATATTCTGTCAGATTCGTTACGGAATTGAAATTTTTTTAATCCTTCGGGATCGTCTTGATATACTTTTAATTTTTATGGGGCTTCTGTATAATGTTCTTTCACAAATTGTTTTTTTCGTTGATTTGTTCTTGTAATTCTTTAATTCCCTTTGTTAATTCTAACTATAAGATATCTAGTTTGTTTAATTGTTTGTTAAATTCTAAAATATGTGTATGATTTGCCTCTAATATTCTTTTAGTTTCTAATTCTATATCTTTAGGCTATGTGAAATCTATGTGTTTTATTAAATCTTTTATGTCACTTTTGTGGTTCAAGTGTTCAAATTCTAAATTCTTTTCTATTCTGACTAATTTTTTTGTATTCTAGAATTTTGATTCTTAATATATTCTATTTTTTCTCCTAATACTTGTATTATTTTATTTCTATTTTCTAAAGCTGTTATAATAGAGTGGTTAATTTGATTCTCCCTGTTTATTTGGAATTCTATATTATTTCATAAATTTATTAATAAATCTGCTAAAGTGTTTAGTTGTTTATTATCTATTTGATAACTGTGTTAAATTATGTATTTTACTATAGGTTGGAAGTTCTAAAGCTAAATATTAGGGTTTTTTTTTCATAAACTATATAGAGATCTTCAGGGGCTCTGATACTAGGGAGGTCCCCTGGTGCCAGAAATGTTTTTTACTATAAATATAAAATTACAAACATTGTAAATATTTCTACTATTCTTGGTAAAAAAAAATAAAAATTACCAGGGATTAAAGACTATCAAGTAACCTATCACAGTGTTATCTTGGTTACCTTGACCTTTCTAATCTTGATTCGAATAATCTGGTATGTAGGATAAATTTTTTGCAGCGGATTTTATTTGTTCCAAGGCTTCGATGTTTTTTGTTATTAGATGTCTTCTAAGATTGTGATTTGTTTTATTTTGAAAGTTTTCACGTAAATATCTGTAGTTAACTTCATGAACTAGTAACTCTTTCTTTAGAATTCTTATTTACTCTTCTACTTTTTCTTGGCTTTCAAGGTTGAGTTTGTTGATTTCTGTAATAAAATTGTACGAAGAATTAAGGCTCATAAACGTTTGTTTTTCTTAATTTGTTGAAGTCTTACTCGGTACTTACCACCTCTTTCCTTTTTCGCAGATAATTTTAAGTTGAAAAGTTTAAAGTTTGAGTTAAATGGTCTAAGCATGCAACCAAGAAGCTAGTCGCCACAGATGAGCTAGAAGTCGATATGAAATTTTTTAAATCTACTGGCTTTACTTAACAAGATTGTCAAACACTCAATATTCTAGCATGTCACCCTATCACATAGGCACACAAACGACTTTAAAAATGCCTATCCATCAGCGAATAGTCAAGGAGCTCAAATGATTAGGTGTTCAGAGTTTTTTTTTTTTGTTGAGGTTAACTTCCTTGGTGTAGTAAAACTTAAGATTTTAAAAATCTCATTTTTCATCTGGCTACCAATTGCATGAATAAATAGTAATAACTCTTTTAAGTAAAAACTTTTAGACATACATATCATTTGGAAAATAAGAGGATTTTTTTTTTTTTTTTTGGGGGGGGGGGGGGGGGGGGGGGGGGGGGCCCTAAAGGGATACACAAACACAAAGATTTTGTTCACAAAGTAAGTAGAGTTTTACAAGACAAACCTTAATATGCTTCTCCTTTTTAAGTGTCAATGGCTAACTATTGATATATGGGTTCAAAGTATTCTTTGGATGCTCTATGCTCTCAGACCTCTATTACTTCTCCACTCATACTTCATACAACATACAAACTCAATATTTTTAGACTCCAAAAGAGGAAAATCGGCCCTCTTGATGAGTAACCAAAGGAATAAGTTAGAGGAGATTGAAAATGACATGAGACAAATTTGTCAAAAAGTGAATAGTAACTTTATTATTTACTTTTTGAAAATTGTCCAAAAGGAATTCTTTAAGGATAAGGACAATTGACCAGACTTCAAAGGATGCTGACAGACTTTTGACGTAAGGGATGATGCATTTTGGAATCAGAAGTTAAAATTAATCATACCATACATGGACGGTGGCCTTTGGCTACATTTGTACATAACCAATTTTAATTTTTGTCCCAGAATTCATATTTACATTATTTACTATCTAATCCATCTCGGGGTAACCTTCACTATCTTGACCCAAGTAGAAATCATCATTGTTTGACACATAATTTTGTTCTTTTTTTGATGATGGTTCTGGTGAAATATCCGTGCGAGTACTATATGGAGGGTATTTCTTGTAATATTTTTCTCTTGCTTTGGCTATTCTTGATTCAGCATCGTCATTCGGGATTGTTGATTTCCATAGTTCTTCTTCATACTGCTATTGTATTGGTTCCTTTCTTTTAGGAATTTTAAAATTAATTTATGGAATGCATCATTTGTAATAAATCTTCTGGTGATCATCTTTTGTGATTAAGTTGAACGGTCCGAATGTGTATTGATGTGGAACGAAATTGATGTTGTGAGCAATGTTGTCGTAGTTCCATATCTTCATTTGATCTTCTATGCTGAGATTTCACAAATCCATTGTCTCTCTGTGGTTTGGCTGAGAGAAGATGGTTCAAGAAATGATGGAATAATAAAGCAGAGGATCTAAATCCGATGCATATAATTGTTGAATAGAAAAGACTTGGTTTTTTTCTTTTTTTTTTTTGTGTTGTTGCCTTGGTTATACATTGTCATAATTTTAATATATGACTAAGGTATTGAGTACGTTTCTGGTTAAGGCATATTAGATGTACTCTCACCGTGCTAAAAGAGCAATTACCTTCCCTTCCGAACAAGCCTCAATCCATCTTCACCTTGAACACATCCTTTCTTCTTCGTTTTATCTCCACCATCACTTGATTGAGCTTTCTCGTGAATTTAATGCCGACAATTAATACTGAAAAAAAATAAAAAAACTTAATTCGCTCTTGAAAACATCTTTAGAGAAAAAAAATAAAATTATTCTTAAATTTATATATAACTCATGATGAGGTAACACAAGCGAGACTTCAAATTCTGAAATTTATTTTCTTTGGACAGTTGAATTTTAGGCTGTAAATCATCTTAGTGATTGGAATATCGTACATACGAGTTTACCAGATGACAAACCGCACAATGATTTTTTGTCCATGCCACTTGTCAGCTAAAACTAAACCATCATTTCATATTTTTCCATATCTTTTTTTTGTACTTTTTTTCTTCTTGTTTTTGCCGTGTTACTTTGCTTTGGATCATATTATCTACTTGATGATAACATGATCATCCAAATATGTTTTCGTAGTTAGCAAAAGTAAAGGATGAGGAAATCATTAAAACTGTAAACCAATGCAGAAACATTAAGATGGAAGTCTATTTTTGAGATTCGGAAGATCTATCTACATTCCGTTATTCGTTTCTTTTTTTATTGGCAAGAAAAACATTACTAGAGTCCACACACTCACTAATGAAGATCACTCAAATTTTCTGTAATTTGATGAAATTATAAGTCTTAAAGATATCAACGCTTATTTATAGAGAGAATCCCAAAAGTTGTATCATTTTCAATAGATATTTGCTGAATAGACATGATCTCTGAGACTAAGAGTCACATCCATTCACATGATGGTTGTTCATGGAAAATTTGGTAAATGGGAATTTGGGAAGGGAAACCCTAAAGAAATTTATATAATTATATTTATATTTAATAAAAAAATTAATTATTGTTTGCGATCATGAATATCGGCTTGCGAACATGCTCAACTCGTTTTGGCATTGTTCACAAACAAAAACGAGCAGCTCACAAACAAAACTCGACACAACTCCATTATTAAACGAACATTGTTTTTGAAGCTTGAGCTCAACTCGTTTATTTTAGTAAACGAGTTCAAATAAACTTTTTTTTCGAGTCGAGCTCGAACTGTTCATAAATAACTTGGTTGGTTTACAGCCCTACGTAAGGCATCTTTTGAGAGTGAGTTAGACTCATTAGGTATTTGTACAAGGTATCAAAGCAAAAGTACCCACCCTCCCTCCTATCTATTAGCATTGGTTTGGCAAAGTCCACCCATGTTTCATACAAGGGATTTGACTAAGAAATGGAATAGTAGTTATTGTGTCAGGCACGATAAACACTAAAACAAACAATTTATGTTTTTGGTTTGCATACTAACCCAATAATTAATAGGAAATGACAAGATAATTTTGAATCGTATTTTTCGATTACCCATTGATAGTTGACAAAGTAAATGACACTAAATTAATTAATTGGTTAGATAATTTAATAAATTATTTTAAATGTAGATGTTTAACAATTAAATTAAGGGTTAATCATACTTTATCCCTTGTTGTTCGCCCGTTTTGCACTTTGCCCCCTGTGCTGTTTGTATCACCACTTTGCCGCATGTGGTTAGGCCTTTGTTGCACTTTATTCTTCCAAGACACGAGATTACCTCCAACAAACACACAATACCCGATAGTGAACTTCTTATCTGAGGGAGATCCAGCCCAATCTGCACTTGTATGTCCCTTAATTTGAGTGTGACTGAAGTTATGACACAACAAGCCACATCCTAGAGAACCTTTCAGATATCGAAGACTACGAATTACTGCATCCTAGTGATAAGTCATGGGACGATCCAAGAACTGATTGATAACAATCACAACAAAGGAAATATATGGTCTAGTAACCGTCAAGTAGTTCAACTTCCCAACTAATTGTCTGTATTGCATTGAATCTATCAGTGGTACACCTTGATTTGTCAATAATTTGTTGTTTGGATTCATAGGTGAATCAATTGATTTAACTCCTAGCATTCATATTTCACTCAATAGATCAAGAACATATTTCCTCTGCTACAGGTAAATACCTTCACTTTATCGAGCAACTTCAATCCCCAAGATATACTTTAACTAACCCAAATATTTGGTTTAAAACTTATAATGTAAAAACGTTTTGAGTTCTTGAATACCTTGGTGGTCGTCTCTAGTAATCACGATGTCATCCACATATACAATCAACAATATTTGGTCGTCTTTACTTTGCTTATAGGATACAAAGTGATCGACTCCACAACGATAAAGACCAAATTCAGTGACGACTTTACTAAATCTCCCAACTGTTGATCCTAAGATTTTGATGGACAATTAAGTACTGATATTTTTGGTGAAACTAACGAGTTTATTGAATGTTTCAGTGTAAAATTTTCATTGATGATATTACCATGAAGAAATTATTGAAGATGCTAAGGATGCTGAGAGACATTCAAAGAGTTTGACATTAAGAGACTGAAGATTTTGAAGAATCTAGGTGAAAACAATTCAGGTTAATTTTTACTCTTAATGTATCCTGATTAGATCATACACGTCATAAAATAAATTTATATTTATGTATGTTTTTATTAGGATCCTAATTAGTTATAGTTGCTCCAATATGAAATTGAAGAAGAAATGCTGATCTAAGAAAAATTAAGTGTTTAAAATTGAATAAAAGTGTCAATTAAGTTAACCGAGAAAAGAAATCGATCAAAGTGGCAAAAAAAATCAAAGTTTGGAGTTAAAATTAATTAAGGAAGAAGTGTTTCAGCAATAATCAGTCGACTGACCTGGGAGGATCGATTAACCGATAAAAGTAGCTAGGGAATGGAGAAGTCTCTGGATTGATCGGTCAACCGATCAAGGGGCGATCAGTTGACCTATGGCCAATACCTAAACTTTCTAAATCGATCGGTCGACAGACCATCGATAATCGATTGACCGACTATGGCCGAAAAGTTGCTTGGAGAACATCTTGAATCGATCGGTCAACTGACTCATGGAGTATCGGTCGACCGATTGGAAAATAATTTTGGCTTGGGCTACAATCTGAATCGATCGGTCGACTGATGGTGTTTGGTCGGTCAACCGATGGTGTTGTTTCGGGATTTGAGTATTTCGTGAATTTGATCAAAAAGTAGTCGTTACTAGCCTTTTTTTGGTTGAAACCTGAGAGATATTCTAGGGATTTGAGTATATTATAGATATATGGTTCTTATTTTGATATCCCTATAGATATGGTACATATATTTGATATGGTTCTCAATTAAGTACATTTAATACTTTTTATCATATTGATTTGAGATTAAGAAATATTTGAGGGACTTAATTGAATGATTTGAAGTTATAATTAAGTGAATTGAACTAGGATTGAGTTATATCAATATATAGGGTCTATATGAGCAATTAAATGTCGTGACATGTGGAAACTAGCAGTAGGAAAGCCTGTTTCAAATTAGTATTTATAGACATGCGTTTTTTACTTGTGAGTGATCCCAATTAATCATTCTACCAAGAGCTATTTAGTTCTTAAGCTTTCTCAAAGTTATTATTCTGAAATTATACTGAGAGTATAGTGTGAGATTATATTTGAGAAAAGTTCTTGAGGAAGAGTGTTGAAATTGTTGCTGTCACCTATCTAAACTCTTACTACGATTAAGTTTTCATTTGTTCGGTGGTATACTGGTGAGATCGTTCCAAACTTTTGCTTTTAATTGCTATTTGATATTATTATTTATTGCTTGGAGTTTTGATCTTTGTGAAATCATTTTCTGAACGTTAAAGTGCTTGAAAATATTTTAAAACGATTTTTTGTGAAAATATGATTACGTGTTAAATTGTATGCTACCCACGTCTTTTAGAATTAGATTTTGAATTTCTCACTTTATTTCTATCACTAGTATTTATCGTGATATTAATCGAGTTTAAATTAATCTAAGGTTGTAGAAGCTCCGAGTGGGGAAAACGTATCAATTTGTGTAATTGATGAGTTGTGTGCGGATTAGATATTATTGGGAATATCTAATCACGAAGTAGTTGGGTTTCAATCTCTTCCAGTAAAGAGATTGAGAGATTTGAACTTTACCTAAGGTATAAAAAGGTTAGGTTACTCTTTTCCATGAAAAGAGATAGGTGTTAATTCTTCCTGAATAGAATTAATTTGTATGATTTGTAACGGTTCCATCCTTACCGGTGAAAATGATACTTGGAGTAATTTTGATGAGGTTTAATTCTTAACTTACGTATAAAAGAATTAGGTTAATCTTTAGCCTATAAAAAAAATAGAGGTTCTTCCTTATCTTGTGAAAAGAGAATTACAAAGGTTGATTCTAAGCCTGTAAAAGAGTCATTGTGTAAAGGTTTAGTTCTTACCTAGTTAAAGGAATCTTAGTGGTTTTGCGGGTGAGACTCTTGGTGGGGCTTGGAGAATTGAATTAGCCAAGAGTAGCTTGGTGAACTAGTATACATCATAGTATGCTCTAATTTAACATTATTTATTTTTAGTTATTTGGGTGTGCACCTAGTTTAAATAACACATATCCGCTACTATAAAAGATAATAATTAATTTAGAATAAAATTAATTATTTGAATTTTTAATTGTTATAAGTTCTTAAGTTTTAATTTTTATAACTACACAATTTACCCCTCCTCTTGGGTAAATCATGGGCCAACACAAACCATGCTCGAGAAGACTGCTTGAGATCATAAATGGATTTCTTCAAATGACATACCAAACCAAACTCCACTTGAGCAACAAACAAGCCTTGAGTCGATCAATGGTGCCATTTGGATGAATTTTAACTATGTACAACCATTAATTACATCCAACTATTATTTTGTCAGGCGGAAGCGAGACAAGATCCCAAGTACCATTTTGATATAAGACTAGCATTTCTCTACCATTGCGGTCGTCCAACTAGGGTGGGTAAGAGCCTCTGTGACAAACTTTGGAATAGAAACAGATGATAGAGAAACTATAAAAGAGGAATATGAAGGAGAAAGATATGCATACGAAACAAAGTTAGAAATAGGATGTTGAGTACATGTGCGCATACCCTTCCGAACAGCAATGAGTACATCCAAATCAGACGCAGATTGATGTACTGGAGAAGAATTTGAAGACACAAAGACGATGGGCTCAACGGTGGAAGCTACCTTCTGGCGACGAGCGTATACCTACAAAGGAGGTGAGCGACTACTAGGCGGGACAAGTTCTGGAGCGGAAGGAGATGGTGTTGGGTCTAGGAAGCTTGGTAAATGAAGAGTGACATCTAGATCATCCTAAGAGGATAGGCCAAAAAATTAAGGAGTGAACTCAAAGAAGGTGACATTTCCATAGATGGAAAAGCAACGTAAAGAAAGACTACAACACCGATAACCCTTTTGTGTGCAAGAATGACCAGGGATGACACATTTTATGGCATGATGATCTAACTTATCCTTACCGGGAGTCAACTAGTGGACAAAACAGACATATCCAAAGATACGAAAAAGTAAAACAAACCAGGGTAATCGAGGAAAAAGAATAGAATGAGGAACTTTATCATTCAGGGTAAAAGATGTCATTCTATTGATCAAGAAGCATGTTGTAAGAACTGCATCTGCCCAGAAGTATTTGAGAACATTCATCTCAAATGGAAACTTGTACAACTTCAGACCATGGCAAGTAATTGGTCCCATTTAACTTACAAGTGGTAAGCAATTGTGGTGACAAACTCGACATTAGTGCACTGCTAAACAATTGAGACAGTATGCACCAATACAACACCTAACTGAAGTGAACAATTACAGTAGAGAAAAACAAACAAACAGGGGCCCCATGATCTAATGAAACAAATAAATAAAGATTGATAAAAAAAATTAAGACGTCAATTTTTTTTTAAAACTAAATATCGAACAGTAAACAGAGAAGAGAGTAAAGAAAGCTCATGATGACGGGCCATTAACGATGATGGTTTAGCAGTGTCAGATGGCAACGTTAGAGGAGACAGAGGCAACGTGGACGACGTCGATGGTGGACAACGACGACGTGGGTGACGTCGACGGTGGAAGGCTACGGTGGTAGGACTAAATCTAGGCTACAAGTAGCGGACCTAGTCCGTGATTATGGTAGGGCTTTGTATTGGGGACGACAATGGTGGTGGAAGCCCCCAAGCCCTCGCCGCCGCAGTCGTTCAGGCCATTCCTCTACTCCGAACAGTAGGAAAATGAAAGAGGGAAAAAATTAAAAATAATGGTTTGAACATATTTATGGAATCAATCTCCCATAACCTACTCTGATGTCATGTTAAAGTAAAAAAATAATACGAAAAGAATGAGAAAGAATACAAATTGTGTTAGCCTCTCTCTATATATTTATAATAATAATTAGGGAACAGTACAAGAAATCCTAAATAATATGAAAAACTCTAAATAGTATTGGAAAGACATAATTATCCCTTTAACAAGAGTATTTAAAAGAGTTAAAATGTATGCATGTGTAACAAAAAAAAGTCAAAAATTAATCGCATGAATAAAATAACTTTTTGAAATATAAGCAAAATTGAAAGTTAATATACTCCGAATAAACTTAAAGATATATGTTTCTTCTCTTCTTAAGGACCCGTTTCTCTAAAATCTATACTTTCAATTTCTTTCTCTAGTGTCTAAATTACTTTTTTTTTTTTAACAATTTTCTCTCTTTTCAATTTCATTGTATACCGTCCAAATGAGAGAATGAGAATTAAGAGTAAAACTGTGATTCCATTCGATCTTGATTTCATACAAACCAATATGGCATTGAGAGGATTCCTAACAACAAGACCATCTTAAAAGGCACCAAATTTTAAAGTGGAAATTTAATTGTTTAAAACAGATGGTCTAAATTAGTTGATAAAATTTTGGAGCCTAAATCCAAGATATTTGTGTTTTGTTGGTTTTAGTACAAGACTATTACAAGTGCTCTCCGGCTTTGAGCGGCAAATCAGAGGGCCATCTTACAAAGACACAAAATTCCCAATCTGGATCTTGATAAAAGAATCTATATTGACGAGTGGCGGTCCTCACTCAAGCATGAAACTTCATCTAGTGCTTTACTTCATCCAATAATGGTAAGTCTTCTTTTGTTTTCATTCCTGATGAGATGCATATGGTTTCAATTCTTGACGTGATGCATGTGGATTCAGATCATCTGCTTGACTTTTTTTTGTGCTTGACTTGTGACACGTAAAATTTAACCGATTATAAAAAAACTTTCTGGATATAATTCTTATCATCCATTGGATTTAGGCCGGCAAAATTCAAAAAAAATAAAAAATAAAGAAATAAATAGTTAAAGCAGAGGTTGCCAGATCTGATGCATATAGTTGTTGAGTGAGAAAGACTTGTTTTTTATCCAGTTAACTTGTTTATACAATGGTTATAGATTCAGGATAAGATTAATGTATTGTGTGTGCTCTTAGTTAAGACATCAAGTGTTTGTCTCACAGCGCTGTGAGTCCAATCCACTACCGCTACTACAATATGAAAAATAGCACTCACCTTTCTACCAAACAAGCCTCAATCCGTCTTCACCTGGTACATATGCCTCCTTTCTTCTTCCATTGTCCTTTGAACCGCAACCTGTTAGAAATATTTAATATTTTTATTAATGCATTATTTTTTATTTGGTATTTCGCATTTAGATCATGTTAACCAATTTGACAGTTTATTTTATTTTATTAGTTAGTCAATTTATTATGATGATATTCTTCATAATTTAACCAACTATATGGAACGTCATTGTACTGAAATATTATATACTAATAAAATTATTCTATTTCTTTTCCAAACTCCACTATCATATCTGAGCAAAGTTGATGAGAATTTCCTTATCTTTCCTCATAGTCAAGGCTCCCATGTAAGTCGTTGGTTGCATATTTTCTTCTCATTCTCCGATATTGAAATCTTATGTCCAAACCTTTGGGTTGAACTTAAAGGTGGGTGTTAATTTCTTGTCCCACGTTGATTGCTTGAGAGTACCAAAATCACAATATAAGTCAATGGATCTATTCCACTTGAAAAAAATACGATTTTAAATTGGAAGCTTATAATACACTCTTGAACACAATTTTTTATCTCCACCTTGACATGGTTGAACTTTCTAGAGACTCGAATACCGATAACTAATTCTTTTTTTTTTTTTTTGGTTTTCTTGGAAGATTCATTTAACATCTATGTACGTGTGATAAGAAAACAAAACGTAACAATAAATCAACAATAAATGAGGTTTGTTGTTACATTGAAGAACCAATACAGAACATTGCTTATCAATATAGATTGTTCATTTATCGTCTTAAATTGTACAGTATGTTTTAATCTTTGGCCAGTTTATAACTGTATTTTTTGAGCTTTTACTTGTTATTTATTTGAATATAATTGTATTGTATCTTAATTCATTAGTATTGTTAGATTCTTGTCTCTTGTCGATCGCATGAAAGTGTCCAAACTGCTACGTAAATTAAAATGAACTACTCTACTTGACACCATATGGTTTTAAGTAGAACCTCTCAACATTGTGTCAAAATCAAGGTTATGGAAATTCGCCTCTCTTCGTTTATTATAAAATCTTTTGTGCAAATCAAGAGTTACACTTAAAAGTGGTTGATATAGCATATGCTTATTTTCTTTTAACACTTGAATTTTAAAACAGTAAATCATCTTAATGATTGTAAAATTATACTGAAAAGTTTACCAAATGACAAACCCCACAATCATTGCCACATTTCAGCTAAAATTAAACAATCATTTCATATAATTTTTTTTTATTTTGTACATTTTCTCTTCCTATTTTTTTCGTGTTAATTTGCTTTAAATCATGTTACCTACATGACGATAACACTACCTTAACTGTTTTTGAGATTCTTTAAATTCATTGACTGGCCATTAATTACCACATCGTTAAACCACTATGATTTCAGTCCCTCCATAATCATAAATAATGAGAAAAAAAAGTACAATCAATCAATAGTAATTGCAGGTTATAACTTGGGATTTTATTTTTGATTAGTTATACTTTACCCGCCTGTAGTTTAGACGATTTGCAATTTGCCTCCTGTAGTTTGGACGTCACCACTTTGTCCCCCTGTGGTTATGGACTAAAGTACAACGGTTCGGTTTTCCATTAACTCTAACGGTCAACAGATAAAAGTCAACTAAAATCCGTTAAATAGTGTGAAATGACATTTATCCTCTTACAACAATTTTGTAAGGACTGCTTTTATATATTCAAAAACTTAAGGGGCTGATGTGTAATTTTCTGTTCCATCTTCTTCCTTCTTGGCTTGGACCACGGCCGCTCCGGTGGTATCTCTCTCTCCGGCGAATGCTGAACCTGACACCAACGGTTCCCAGTTCATTACGACAGTCACAAGCAGCCGGTTGGATGGGCGGCACGTGGTGTTTGGGAAGGTGTTATGGGGAATGGATGTGGTCTACAAAATTGAAGCGGAACTTCCAAGAACAAAGGTGCCATTGCCGATAGTGGTGAACTGCCTCTGTTTTTGCAGAAAATAAAAAAATAACGAGTTTACTAAAAATTTCTTGGGATGAGTCGCAGACTAGGTCGCTCTCTTTAAGACGTTTCGCGGCTCTGCCCAAGAACGTGCAAGCAGTGTATCAGCCCCGTCATCCCCAGGATAAAACAGCCCAGAATTCTTCTCTATCTAGGACGTTCTTTACACTGTAGAAGTCCCGAAAACCAAACACCCCCACACACTGTTCGCAAAACGAACAAACTGCTCAGAAACCAAAATCGAACTGAAAAAATAGTACCGGAACAGATCGGAACAATTCCGGAAGAACAAAACAGTGAACACCGAAACTGTTTCAGAACAGTTTCGGAACAGAAACAGAAACAGTGCAGTGCAGAAAACACTGTTTTCGTTGTCTAAAATTGAGAAAAAAAAACTTGTATTTATAGGGAAAAAAAAATCAAACCGTTTGAATTTTTTTTTGAAACCGAAACTTAATAATAAAAAAAATGTTAAACGGTTTTAATTAAAAACGTTAAAACGTTTTTATTAATTAAAACATTTTTTTTTTTTTTTATTTTAACGGTTAAATTTTTTTTAACATTTCAAACGTTTATTTTAATTAATTTTTTTTAATTAAACTGTTTTTAAAAAAAATATTTTTAAATAAATTTTTTCTAAAAAGTAAATAAGTGTCACCTCATCATACGCGCGACTCGACACGGACGGACGGACGGCGGCGGCGGCGCGCGCGCGTGTGTGGTAAACCGGTAGGGATGTAACTCCTCTCCCCTCCACAAAATGTGGGTACCCCTTGGGGCACACCCTAAGTGTCTCACATACCCCTAGATAACCACTTTATTTTCACCTCTCCCAACCAATGTGGGATAAAAGGTTTTGAGGGAAAAAACCAATTTGACACATTTGGCACTTTCTATTCTAAAAATTAAATTAAAATTCATTTGTTTCAACAGCCTCTCTAAAGAGCAGGAGGAGCTTCACTTATTCTACCCTGAGAGTAGAAGGTTGTGTATTTTCTTCTGCAATAGTTAAGCGTTCGTTTTGTTTTTAAGGAACTGTGTATTAAATCAATGAAGTTTTTGGAAGAAAAAAAAAAAGGGAGATGGGTAATGGTCATTTTGTTCCCTTTAAGTTTAACAAAATATTCAAATAGATCCCATTACATTAATAAGAATAAAATGATAAAATTACTCTTAATTTCAAAATGAAATGACACAACTACACTTAATTTTAACCATTGCACTTTAGTCCATAACTACAGGGGACAAAGTTGTGACGTTTAAATCACAGGAGGCAAAGTGAAAATTGTCCAAACTACAGGGGTAAAGTGTAATTAACTCTTCTATTTTTTATGATTTACTCTTTATACTTGTATAAATAGATGTCTCCTTGAGAAAAGAATGCAAAAAAAAATTAACCTTTTAACATGGAATCAGTTTAGACATTCCATTTTTTGTTTTCCTTCCTTTTTTGGCGCCACTGCTATTGTGCTATATTGATAGCTGTCTCTTTTTTTTTCGCGATGATTTTCACGATACTTGCAAAATTATTCTCTTTCACGAATCAATCATTTTTCTCTATATAGTTGGAATCAAAATACTTTCTCTTCATTCTCTTTACCACTTTCACTTATCTCTATTAGTTCCCAATTTTTCTAAAAGAATGCCAAAACATCCTCAATCCGTTTTGGAACCTACAGAAATAGCCTCACAACTTTCTAGAACCTACAGAAATAGCTGTAGAACTTTATGGAACTTGCAAAAACTGTCACAACGTTTTGGAACTTGTAGAAATAGCCCCATCACTTTTTGGAATATTCATAAACAACACCAAACCTTTCCAAAATTTAAAGAATAGCACCAAACCTTTCAATTAGTTACAAAAATGGCCCTAATTCCATAATAGTGCCAATCTTTTTTGGAATTTATAGGACAACCCCACATCCTTTGCCAATTGCTATTTGAAACCCAAATTAGTCAGATTTTCTTTCTCCCATTTTTTTATCATGTCTACAGATTTCGCAAGTGGATACACTGCCTATAGTACCACCTCTCCTACAAACTACCCCTATCCCTTTAATGTTCTTCGTCCTACTTTTGCACCCTCATCCGTGTTTATGTGCCAGTTAGGTTTTGGGATTGGGCACTCTGCTCAAAAGTCTCTTGGCTATCTTCATTAGTGAAATATTTTGGTCGTCATTCATTGAACTCCTCTCTGCCCCAGTCGCTTCATAAAACTCAGGGGGACCCCATTTGACCCTAAATGGTATCCTGACATCAGTGGTTTTACCCACATAATGAGAAACGTGACTCTTCTCAAGCAACGCATATCCTACAGTGGACGTGACTCCGTTCAACTTGGTAATGGTGATCAACTCCCAATCACTTATACGGGTAATATGACACTACTACTCGGTCCATCCTCTTTTTCTCTTAGTAATGTCTATGTTGTTCCTTCTATGCGTAAAAATTTACTCTTTGTTGCTCAATTTTGCACTAACAATCATGTTCTTTGTGCTTTTGATCATGTATATCTTTGATCTTACTAGTGGTTCTCTCCTTTATCAGGGTCAATGTAAGGATGATCTTTACAAGTTATCCGCCCTTTCACCTCGCCTACACGTTTTATCTGCCACCCACATTTCATCTTCCCTATGGTATAATCTAGGTCATCCTCATGCTCAAGTTATGTCTTAATTAGGTAACAATAAATTGTTATCTTCTACATTCAAATTCAAATCATATTTTTAATATGGATGTGCCTTGGGTAAGTCTACTCATCTCCCATTTTCGTTATCTAATACAATAAAAACTTCTTTTCTATTTACTTTAGTTCACTCTGACTTATGGTAGTCTCCATTATTTTTGTTTTTTGGTTATAAATATTATATGGTATTCACTGATGATTACACTCGTTTCACTCGGCTATACTTTATGAAACAAAAATATGAAGTTCTCTATCATTTAGAAATTTCATAGCTTATGTCCACACTCAATTTTTCATTCTCGTCCAACAATTTCAAAGTGATGGTGGTGGTAAATTTGATAGTGGACCCTTCAAATCCCTTTCTCTTTCTTCGGTGTTCATCATCATATCTCTTGTCCTTATACTCCTGAACAAAATGGTCTAGTTGAAAGTAAACACTGCCACATTGCTAACATAACTTGCACCCTTCTTCTCACAAGTCATGTTCTTCTTTGTCACTGGCATGAAATTGTATCCACTATTGTTCACTTTATTTAGTCTCCCCTTATCTAAACTTTAGTGATCCTCGCTATTCTCTTGTCTTTAAGGCCATACTCATTCATATTTTGAGTTGTGTGTTTGGTAGTATATGTGATTTGCATTTACATGTTTACTTTACTAATAAACTTCTACAAAAAACTGTTGAATGTGTGTTTTTAGGCTACAAGTTGCAGCACAAAGACTATCGTTATCTGGGTTGCACAACTGGCAAAGTTTACATTTCCCGACATGTTCATTTCAATGAACAATACTTCATGTTCACATTTAACGTAAGCATTACTCTACCATTCCTATCATCATGGAAATTTGTTCCTCTACTATCTGCAGCTCCTGTGGTATCTCTTCAATCTGCCCTTCAAAATAACTTTTCGGCTCCTTCAAGTTCTCTAGCTCCTATTCAACAACCTTTTACGTATCATTATCAATATTGACATATTTCGCCCTCAAAGACTCATCCTTCTCCTATTGCTGCCCCTAAGTCTTCTCATCTGGTTCCTCCACAACATTCTATGATTACACAGTACTATGATGGTACCCATCGGCACCTTGTGCGAATAGATGGTACAGTCTGATAATCCTTTCCCTCAGGCTCTTCTCTTTTAGTTTCCATGTCACACTAATGAGCCGACCAGCTACAACCAAGTTGTTTGTATCCTTGAATGGCGTTAGACCATGACCAGTGAGTTTAATGCATTATTGAATAACGACATTTGAGTTTTTGTTCCTCCTTCACTAGGGCTGTGCAAAATTTTTGACAAGCCCGACCCGTCTGCAAAACCCGACCGGCCCAGCCAGAGAATTTCGAGTTTAATGTTTGTCAATGATCGGATTGGGGTAAAACTCGATCCGACCACATGTTATACAGGTTGGTTGTCGGATTTGGATCCCCCACCCGCAAAGCACCCGACCCGACCGCAACCCACTTAATAAATATGCCTTCTAGGGTTTTCATCAGTTGATTCAGTTTCACACAATGAAGCATCGCTCCTCTTCTCATCTCTTCCTCCAGACGAAACGTCAAAGCAATTTAATACCTCGAAATTTTTCTTGTTCATTTATTCTCCACACCTCGGAAACTCGAAATCTCTTCACTTATTTCGATTCTTGAGATCAAACACTCCATTTGCTTTCTTCATTATTTTCGTTTTCAATTTATTTTTTGAATATGGTCATCACAGTGAGAGAATGCATTATGTTTTGAAGCACAGAATCAGATCCTCGTATTCTAGTTATTCTCGTGGTTTTGACTGTGAGAGATTGACAGTGACTCAAAATTAGATCCTCGCATCAACGACAAAAATTGAGGGATCAACGATGACTCAGTGAGTTTCAATAGTCCTCACTCCTCATTTCTTGATGCTTGTTTAGGGTTTTCATTTCTGCATGTTTTTATTTCTATTTGCTCTCTATACAATTATCCCTTACATATGATTAACGTTTGATTTTTGTCTTTGTTCTTTAATCGATTAACATTTACTTTCTATTTTTGTTTTTTATTTTTGCTTTTTGTTTTCTGAGCGGCTCCAATCGAATCCGACCAGAATCCGACGTAACCTGCTAACATTCGTTTCAATTCGATCAGCGGCGGATCTCAAAATTCCAGACCTACCAATTGCGGGTCGGGTGTCGGTTTTGTCCCAAAAAAACCACCCGACCCGTGCCCACTCCTATCCTTCCCCACATCAAAATATTGTAGGTTATTCTTCAAACTCAGCACAAAGCAAATGGTTCCATTGAGAAATACAAATCTCATCCAATAGCTAAGGGATTTCATCAACGAGCGGGTGTTGATTTTGATGAGACATTCAATCCTATATTGAAATCTACTATTGCTCGTTCTATGCCTAGTTTTGTTGTACCCTTTGGGTGGACAATGCATCAAATTGATGTGAAGAATGAATTTCTTCACGACATTTTGGATGAAACTATTTATATGAGTCGATAATCTGACTTTATAGATCTCGCTCGTACTCATCATGTTTGTCATCTACAAAAGGTTATTTACGGCCTTAAACAAGCACCCCGAGCTTGGTTTCAATGTCTCAATACCTTCTTCTTACTGTATAGTTTCATCCAATGTCGTTCTGGTCACTCTTTATTTATCTATTGCTCCAACTCTACACTGATAGTTTTTCTTCTATGCAGCCCCCACCCCGTTAGCCACCACCACCCTGGGCCACTACCATGAGTCTGGTCACCACCACCAAACCGGTTAAGAAATATGTAAAAAAAAAAATATTGCAAGCAAACGTGTTTCATTGTTTTTGTTCTCATAACTTAAAACTAACTATTTCAGGACAATAGTCGTTGCCAAATATGTTTTTATTTCCAAAATACTCCAGCAGCAAAAAAAGAAAATAACAGAATTCCCATTCCAGTTTATTGGTAGTAGAAACAGAAAAGTTGAAACACTAATCAAACATCACCTTAAGTTTTGGCCATGAAAGATGTTAAAGTAAAAGGGTTGGATGAAAAGAATGTTTAACAACTGTGTTAGCCTCTACCTCTATTTATAATAGAAATTAGAAAACCATATAGGAAATCATAAACAATACAAGAAATCCTAAATAATACAGAAAAGACGTAAATGCCCTTTAACAGAAAAGAAATCGAAATAGATTTGGAATAATTCAGATCTATTTTCAATAAGAAACAACCATATATAGTGGGAGTAGTCATCTATAAATAAGAAAAAAAATATATTAAAAACCACTCATTTTTGCATGAGGAGAATGGCTCCACACATCATAATGCACTAAATCAAACGGTGCAATAGAAACATATTATTATCATTAAAAGGTAAAGTTGGTTGTTTTACAAGTCAACAATGAATACAATCAAATGGCTCATGTCACACCCCCTCTCCAAGCCCCCAACACCCTAGGCCGGGCGTGACGTCCACTTAACATTACCTGACCAACCCAACAAATATACATATATATACTTGTATTGTAATTTTTTTTTAATTTTTTTTTTTCCAAAATAGCATCCACCCACTTCAAAATTCAGGGTTACACGTGTCCCAAATATTCACAACAAAATCACAAAAGAAAAACTGAACCTTCCATGGTTCACACCTGCCAGCCAACCTTTCAAAAAATAACACCACCTTTTGACTCTACCTAATACCAGTAGTGGACCTCAAAGTCACCCAAATTGATTTGAGGTGGAGATGAAGACAAGGCAACATCAGCTACTGCAATGGCTATATTCTTTGATTTGTAGTATGATCGATAGAACATGATTGATTCCCATTTGATTAGCTCCCAGACAATTCAGATGGAAGTTTAGGACAGTTTGCAAGGTAGTGACATGATTCTTTTTACCTTACAGAAGCAAGAGGTGCATTTGAGCAGTTTGTGTCATTTCGAATGATAATAATTTCAATACAAGGGTTGTGGTGATAAGTTTGACTTAGTAGTTGGACTATTAATATCGATATATGTATAATATTGAGGGACGAGCATGCTCAAATTCTGACCGAAGTGCCATCAGGAACTACATTATATGTATCTCATTTTAGTAACTTATGTAGAAAATGACATCCTCAGGATGTTTTCATACTGGCTCAATGAGAACCAACTGATCCCACCCAACATTGATATGAAATAGGAAATTATTGATAGACTACCCAAGTTCTTAGCGCATGCTGTGGAGGGGGGAAAGAAACTGATACTGATGTGGAAGAATGGCCTTGGTATAGTGGTAAGCGAGGAGATAACAAACTTCTTTGGGAATCTTGAATCTACCAAATTAGATTTTGATAAACGGGATTATAGTGGAATGAAACCATATGAGGATTTAATGATTTTTTCTATCCTAGTCTTTGAGATGTTCAACAAAATTTTTAGCATCTTTTATGTCTCTTCATGTGAAAAATTTAATGTCCCTACTCACAGTATTCCATAGTTTTCGGCTACGCAAGAAAATAGACATGTAATGAGCTCACAAGATATAGTTTGACTGATCGAGGATAACGGTAATGATATATGGTGATTTTGATCTTTCCATGGGGTAAAAAACATAGTGTATGAGGGTGAATTAAGACGAAAATTACACCAATATAAGAGAAACTATAATATGTCAGTCTCTAATGGCAAAACAGAGCTCAAAAATGGAATTAGGAGGTCGAAAAAACCCTAGGAATTGTTCCAAATTGTGCAAAAATTGGTCTAAAATAGCCTAAATTGATCAAAAGATGATAATAAGTGGAACCCAACGTGAAAAGTGACCAAACAATGGATTATGGTGTTTCAGGTCAGGGGCTGGCATGACGCTGGCGTATAACTGATGTGGCAACCTAAATGGTCTCTGTTCTGACTTGGCACAAAGGTGGCAATTGACGTGGCACGATGTGAAAATTGAAATGGTCTTAGGAGCTGTCATAGATGATAACATGGTTGCTGACGTGTCAATTAAGTGTTGGCTTATGTAGTTGCGGAGGTGGTCCTTGATGTTGATGTGGGGTACACGTGGCTAGGCCTATGTGGACAATCTAGGTGGCATGTTGTTGGCCCAGTGGAATACCGAAGAGGGAGGTGAATTGGGTAATTAAAAAATTATCAGAGAAAAAATAACACTTCAAAAACCAAACAATTAATTTTATCTTAAAATTAATTATTATCTTTATAGCAGTGGATGAGTGTAATAAGCTCTAGGTGCACACCCAAACAATCACAAGATAAAATCAAGAAAATAAGTAATGTAGTACACACCGATATATCCTAATTCACCAAGCAACTCTTGGCTAATCTAGTCCTCCAAGCCCACGGAGATGCGCACCCAGTAAATTCAAGATTCCTTTACAGGTAGTAACCAAACCCTCATAATGATTATTTTCGTAAGCTCAGAATCAACCTTTACAAATTCCTTTTCACAGGCTTAGGAATAACCTCTACTTTTTACAGACTAAAAAATAACCTAATTCTATTACATGGAGAATCACAACCTAATTCTTTTTATACCTTAGGCTCAAGAATCAAAACCAATACTCCAAATATCCTATTACCCAGTAAGGATTGAACCATTACAAAATTCACACAAAATAATTCTATCCAGGAAGAATTACTACCTCAATTTTTTACAGAAAAAGACTGAAAATTGGCTACCCTTGATTAAATACCCCCAACAGTATTTAATCCCTCACACTACTCACCAATATAAATTGATAGGCAGATTATCTCACTCAGAACTTCAACCACTCCAGATAAATTAAAACTCGATTAATATCCCAATTCTAGTGATAGAAAAGTGTGAGATTGAAAATCTGATTTTAAACAAAAGATGGGTAGCAAATAATTTAGCACGTAATCAGATTCAAGAAATTGTTTATAAAATATTTTCTTCAATAAAAAATAGAAACAATTTCTAAAGATCAATTTCCAAAAATTAAACAAGCAATACACAATAGAGAGTAATTGGAAATATTTCACCTGAAATCCACAGAAAAAAAAAAAATAGAACGATGTTACTTTAAATCCGGTAGCAGCAAAGATTAATAGCCAATGATTCTCAAGATCGTCTCTTAGAATAGATCTCACAAAATCTCATAATGATATCTCTCAGAACAGCTCAATATGATCTCAACTTTTTAAGCTCATTTCTCTTGATTTTCATTAATGATATATGAAAAACGCAGGTCTATAAATATGGAAAATAAATCAGCTCTCTAACGGCTAGTTCCCATGTATCACGACACTTAAATGCTCACTTAGACCCCTTGTATCATTATGACTTTATTTTAATTCAATTCACTTTATTACAGCTTTTAAATCTTTCAATTAAGTCCCCCCAAATATTTTTCAATCTTAATTAAATAGAATAGAAATAATTTTATGTATCAATTTGAGAAACATTCAAACTTAATAGACCTTAACATATACATATATAGTCACCAATTAAAAAATATAACTTTAATTTTTAGAAAATAAAATAAAAAGATCAACTTTAATATTAAATAAAGTATTGTATACAAAATATCTTCTGAGGATATAGTTTGAATTCATATTCTACTTTATACTTAGTAAACTGTTTTATTACTTATTACAAAGAAAAATAATCACTTTATATAAATAATAAGTATATACCAACTAATACTAATTAGTTTAAAAAGTAAATATAATGCAGATGTGGTATTTTATCTGCCCAACAAAAATTAAAATAAAATTGGTGGTGAAACTATTATGAAAATTTCTATTTAATATTTTACGTTTTTCAATTTTAGATCAATTTATTTTGAGTCTTTTTCAACTAATATTTTAAGGCTTAGTTAATATTAACCAAAAACATTTAAGCGTGAGTTCCAATCAAACCACATGTCCTTTTCCCAAAAAAAAAAGAAAAGAAATAGTAACAAAAATAGAGTTAAATAAATAAATGAGAAATAGAGAGAGATAACAGAAGGTTGTGAGAAATGAAAATGAGGTACAAAGAACATATTATTTCCTAAATAATTTCTCAAAATAAGAACACAAAATATGTATGCAAAAAATATAGTTTTCATATTTATATATAATAAATTTAAATTATTAATAAATTATTACAAAAAAAAAAAAAAAAAAAAAACGTTACGAATTTTCTTTAAATGGTTTTATAAAATATGTAAGCAAAATATGTAGGAAAAAAATATAGTTTCTACATAATCTCAATATTTTAATATGATTATTAAATTTAATGTCCATATATTATGTCTATAATTTTAGTAAATTTAATGTCCATAATTTTGTGTGGGTGTATGTTTTGTCCGTCGTTCAGTCCATCGTTCAACATGAGTTGTGGGTGTGTGAGCGTTGCCGTCATAGCATCGCCGTTGTCAGGTATGTGTATGTGCAGGCCGACGGTGTGTGATTGGTGCTGTTTTGATCGATTATGTGTGTGTGTGGGTGTGTGGTTCAGCTGCTGCTGTGAGTGTGTGGAGTGGATCGGACGTGTGTGTGTGTGTGTGTATTGTTCAGTCATGGGGTGTGTGTGTGTGTGTATTGTTCAGTCATGGTGTGTGTGTGTGTGTGTGTGTTTTGTTTTTGCCAACAGTGTGTGTGTGTGTGTTGCCGTTACTACTGTGTATGTGTTTTCCATTGGCCGTGTGTGGGTCTGTGCATCCGTGTGTATTATGTTCAGTCGTTGCATGTGGGTGACTGTGAGTGTGTGTGTGTATGTGTGAGATTGTCTATTGTGTGTGCGTGGGTGCTCTGAATCATCCGTGTGATGTGTGTGTGTCTAGTGTCCGGCCATCGTCGGTGTGTGTGTGTCGCTGGTGGGAGTGATCGGCGTGAATGGGTGCGCTGTTTCGTTTCGTTTCATCCGTTGTGTAAGACCCTGATCTTTCTTATAAGTACAATTTGAGTCGCATTTGAGCAAATTTAAAAAATACGGGGTAAATTGTATTATTTATTATTTAATCCAAAAGTTTTAGGGGTTAATTAGCAATTTTTAAAATTTCAAATTTGTAAATTTTTGGACTAAAATGATTTCAAATTTTTAGTTAGGGGTAAAATTATAATTTAATAAAATTAAAAATGTTCAAATGGATTAAAAAGGAGAGTTAAAGTAATTAGAGGGGGAGATAGTGTAATTAAAGCATATATATATATATATATATAGACAGCAAAAACAGAAACGGAAACGGCAAAAGCAAAAATAGAAGAAGAAGAAAAAAACGAAGAGAGAGAGAAGGAGCTACCGGCGGTGGGTGGGTGTATTTCGATTGTGTGTGTGGGGGGGGGGGTATTTGATCCGATCAAATTATGGGAGTGGATGCATGCCGTTCGCTGCCGTGGATGTAGGGGGGGTAATCGAAGTTGGCCGGTCGGAAAGTTAGAGAGAGAGAAAGTGGGTTCGGTTTTGTGGGGGTGTGTTCCGGCGTGGGTGTGTGTTGCCATGCTGGCTGAAGCAGAGCAGAAACAGAAACGGCGGTGGCGGTAGTGTGTGTGTTCGGTGACCGACGGGGTGTGTGTGTATGTGTTTCTGTATGTGTGTGTGCTGTTTCGACAGTGTGTGTGGGTGTGTATAACTGTGTGTGTTGTGTCTGCTGCTGTAGGTGTGCGTGTGTTGATCGCCAACGGTAGGTTGTCGGAGAGAGAGAGAAAGAAAGAGAGAAAGCTGGTGGTGGCAGGATAAATTGCGAACGGAAAACAGAGAAGAAATCGAAACAGTGCAGAAAAGAAGAAATAAAAGAAGAAAGAAAAAAGAAAAAGAAAACAATGGGGGGGGGGGGGGGGGGAATTTGCAGAAACCACCCCAGGAAAAATCCAAAATCCATCTCGTGGCCGTCAAACAATTTGGGAACACGTGAATTTTCAATCGATTATTGATTTTCGTTAAATTAAATTTTATTTAGCATTATAATTCCTGTAATTGTAATAATTTCGTAACGATTAATTAATTTTAATAATCGTGGTACGGTGAATATTAACATAACGGAATGAGAAAAATAATTTTTTTCCTAATGAAATTTGGGGAATGGGAAATATGGAATTTAGGGCCTGCGTTACATATTAGGTTATTTAAAATAAAGTATTAATTTAGGTTTATCGTTGTTCGGTTCTCAGGCACCGGCGTCTCAGTTGGTTCTGGTCAATGACGTTTTTTGCAGTGCGGGAAATCAGGTGAGTGTACTGTCTTCTTGTAAATCTATTTTTCATATATATATATGTGTGTGTGTGTGTGTGTGTGTGTGTGTGATGGAAAAATGTGTTTACTTAAAATTGGATAAATTTTCTAACTTACATGGATCAAGCGTTATTTTGGGTATTTTTGATATTGTGGATTTCATTGTTTGTTGTTGAGGTGGCGGTTAATGGTGGGCAGAGTTGTTGTTGTTGAGGTGAGGTGGAGATTGGTGGTGGATATTCACTCGCTTGACATAATCCAGCGGAGCGGTGTTTCACCCGCTTGGCATAGTCCAGCGGAGCGTTGTTTCTGGCTAGCCGAGGTGTGGTGTGGTGTGATGTGATGTGGTGTGGTGTGGTGTGGTGAGGTATGGTGTGATGTGGTGTTTTACTTATATTGGGTGATTTATTATTTATTATGGTGATTGGTATTATTTTATACTAGATGGGTTTGAATGGAACTTATACTTATTGATTTATTTTCACTGCTTATATGATGGAGATATTTACTAACCATGTGATGTTTATATATCTACACTTAATCCATTTAAACGTTGTAGAATGAATTATTATTATAAAATATTTTTACTAAGAAGGCAGTACACTCGCAGGTAAAATAACTAGGAGTTAGTCGGTCCCCTACTGGCGCTAAATAAAGTTATGCGGGTCTCGCGATGGAGTCATTGGAGATAAATTTTGAGACGAGGTGTTAGAGATAATTCTAAGTGAGATTCATGGGATTTGTTTGGTTGTTTTTATATTTGGGACAGTGTACTCCTATGAAGTTGGAATCATGTATATGTTGTATAGAATGAAATTTTGTATATTGTCGTCTTGTGTTTGGCTAGTCAGTTAGATGATGTCATATCGATGTCACGCCATCCTCGGGATGTCGGGTGTTCAGGACGGGTCGTGACACGTTGTGTGTGATCGTCGCCGTTCAGTGTATGTGTTTGTGTGAATTTCGACGGTTGCGTGTGTGTGTATTGTGTTCGTCGGTGTGTGTGTGTATGACCGTCAGTTGTGTGCATGTGGCCGTTCGTTCAATCCTGTCTGCAAGGGGGGGTGTACATGGTGTTGTTATTCGGCGAGGGTAGACGTGCATGATTGGTGTAGGTTGGCCGGTGGACAGTGACGAGAAAGAGGATCGGTGGGTGTGGACTTGAAACAAATCAGAAAGAAAAGAAAGAAGAAGGGGAAAAGAAGAAAAGAAGAAATTACACAAATAATTCCAACAAAATTCAAAATCCATCTCGCGACCCGTGAACGATTCGGAACGGATAACGTTTTTCATTAAGTTTATTTTAGTCTTGTTAAATTAAATTCTAGTATCAAAATTTAGTAACCGGAATAATAAATTTGGGACCCTTCATATTAGTAAATTTTATGCAGTAATTTTTAACGGAATGAAATTAACCGAATAACAATTTTTATAAATAAAATGTGGGAAATGATAAAATACGGAGCGTAGGGTCTGCATTTGCATGATTAGGTTATTTTTACCTAAAATATTAATTTAGGCCCTGTCACTAATAGGTTCACAGGCACTAGAGTAGTGGTAGAGTATAGTTGGTAAAAGCTTTACGGAGCGGATAGCCAGGTGAGTGTACTATCTTCTAGTAAATCTATTTTCATATATATATGATGGAAAAATGTGTTTATTTAAAAACTAGACGAATTTATAACTTATATGGATCAAGCGGTTTTGGGTGGTTTTGGAAATGTGGATTACGTTGGTTTTTAAAGAAAGTGGAAATAAATGATTTGTTAAATCTAGTTGGTTTTAAAAGAGGATGGAAAAAATGATATTTTGATTAAATCGGTTTTGAAAATAGAGGTTGATGTTATTGATTTGTAGTTGATGATGTTGTTATTGATTTGATGATCCTATTGCTTTTATCTGCTTCGGCAGAGCGTTGATTATTTATTGAGTTGTTATTGTTGAGGTGGTGAAAATGAGTTGTTGTTGTTGAGGTGAGGTGGAGATTGGTGTTGGATATTCACCTGCTTTGCATAATCCAGCAGAGAGTTGTTTCACCCGCTTGACATAGTCCAGCGGAGCGTTGTTTAACCGTCTGGTATAGTCCAACGGAGCGTTGTTCACCCGCTTGGCATAGTCTAGCAGAGCGTTGTTATGTCCCGCTAGGCAGGCATATCCTACGGATGGTACGGTACCGTTGCAACTCCCGATTGTAAGGTTAAAACGATTAGATGGCTAGCCAAGGGTGTGATGTGATGTGATGAGGTGAGGTGAGGTGTGGTGTGGTGTGATGTGATGTGATATGGCATGATGTGGTGTCATATGTGGTGTTTTGTCGTATATGGCATTTTGTCGTATATGGTGATTAGGATGAGTACATTTATACACATTCTTTTATACTGGATTGGTATGTTCTGCTTTCTTTATATTATATGGTTAGTTGAATTATTCTGGTTAAATTTCATTGTTTAGTTGGGATGCTATATATATATATATATATATATATATGTTTATCAAAGTTGATTTTGTGCTGACAGGAAAAAATGTGTTTTCCTTGTGGTATGAGACATTTGTATATTATGAGATTTTTATTTAATATGTGATATTTATATGTTTTATGCTCGATCCATTTAAAATGTTTTTATTAAGAAGGTAGTACACTGGCAGGTACAATAGTTAGGAGTCGATCCCCTACTGGCACTAGGTAGAGTCCGGCGATGCGATAGTAAGGGAGTATTTTGGGAGGTGCTGGTGGAGGCAAACCTATGAGAAGTTCATGATTATTTTATCTTTGTTGTATTTATAATTTTGTGGGGGATGGGTGTGTCCCCAATTAGAAAGTGTATATATATATATATGGTCAGGATTTGGTGATTGTGTATTTATGTATGCACTTGTCGTTTCCTAGTTGTTTTGGCGTGTAGGTGATATCATGTTAACGTCATGCCGACCCCAGGGTGATGGGTGTCCGAGGTGGGGTGTGACACAAGCCACTAACAATAGATCTATATTTTGTGGCATTAGTGAGGGAGGTGCCATAATTGAGGACTGGAATGTGATTAGGAGACATGGAGAAGTGACATCTTTGGCATTGCTTATTTTTGCTTTAATTAAAAGATCATGGATGTACTTTTGTTGAGAAAGAAACACACCATCTATTGTTGGAATGACTTCTACACCAAGAAAATATAAGGGACCAAGATCCTTGACAGATAATGATGCTGCAAGCTTGGTGATGAAATTTTGAATATGGTCTGCATCCGTGCCTGTGACAATTAAATCATCGACATACACCAAAACAAAAATAGTGAGATTAATGGATTTGAAAATAAACAATAAGCTATCTGCCTTTGAGTTTTAAAATCCAGTAGAGAAGAGAAATTGTTTCAACTCATTGAACCAAGATTGTGGAGCCTGCTTGAGGCCATACAAGGCTTTCTTGAGGTGGCAAACATGATGAGGACAGTGTGGGTCAATAAAATCTGGTGGTTGGGTCATAAAAATATTTTCATGAATGGTGTCATACATGAACACATTATTGACATCTAGTTGCCAAAGAGACCAACCATTAGTGATAGCAAGACTAATAAGAAGACGAATTGTGGTTGGTTTAATCATAGAACTGAAAGTTTCATGGTAATTTATGCCAAGGCATTGATGAAAACCTTTAGCAATAAGTCATGATTTATACCGCTTGATGGAGCCATCTGAATTTTGTTTGATAAGAAAAACCCATTTGCAGCCCACCAAGTTTTGATTCAGCTCGGAAGGAACAGGTCCTTTATATCGTTACGAAGTAAAGCATTTAATTATTCAGACATTGCACGGTGCCATTCTAGATGTTTTAAGGCTTGAGAGGCACATGTGGGTTCAGTTGATATTGTAGTGGTGACGGTGTGTAACGAATATTTTTGGTTGGGTTTGTAAATGTTATTTTCTGAACAAGTTTGCATTTGGTGATCATTAACTGTGCTAAGAGTTTGGTTGGGGTTTGTGTGTGGCTGTGCAGTAGACGATGATGGACATAGTGAGGAAACATTTGACATAGAAATAATAGAATTTGATGGAGATGAATTGGGTAAGTTTTGAGAGATAGATGGTGAGGCAGAATTTGAAAGAGAATTAATTGCCGGAGACTTACCTTGTAAAGTATCCATTGAGATCGATGTGTCATGTTGACTTGCTGCAATATTTCGGGTAACTTCTCAGTTTAATGCATTGGATTATGGTGAGATAAATATGGTATCTCATTTGATTTGGAAGGTGATGAGATCAAGAAGTGAATTCATGTGAGATTTTGGTAAAGTGATTCATGAGTTGGTTGTACATTGGGATTATGCAGTAATGGGGATGGGTTATTGGGAATACAATTTGTGAGTGGAGGTTGATTTGGTGTAGAAAGCGTAATTGGTAGAGGGAATGTAGAATGAGTGGATATTATATGATGCGGTGGATTAGGAAGCCATGATGTAATGAAGTTAGTAAGGGAAATTGAATTAGTGGAATCAGAGGAAGAAATATATCTTCAACAAAGGTGACATGGCGTGATATGTAGATTTTTTTTTGTGTGGTGCAATCATAACATTTATACACACTTTGTGTCAGGGAATAGCCTAAAAGTATGCAAGGTTTGGATGGCTCAAGTTTATTGGAAACGTGGCCAAAGCTATGGATAACACAAACACCCAAATATTTTTAGTTTGGACAAATTGGGTAGATGACCAAACAATTTTTCAAAGGAAGAAATCATGTCAAGTCGAACCTTAGGCATACGATTGATTAAATAAACACTTGTTTCGAAGGCATGAGGGCAAAATGATAATGACATGGACACATGATGGAGTAGAGTAAGTCTAGTTTCGACTATGTGTCGATGACGTCGTTCTGAAAAGCCATTGTGTTTGGGAGTATGAGGTGGAGAAGTGAGGTGGAAAATATCATTTGTAGATAAAAAGGATTTTAGTGTTTCATATTCGCCACCGTTGTCAATAAATAAAGTGATAATGGATCTTTGAAAACACATTTCAACAATGGATTTGAAACGAACAAAGATACTATGAACTTCAGATTTCTTTTTTAATGGCTACAACCAAATATACCGAGTAAAATAATCCACAAAGATGACATAATATTGAAAATTGTCATTCGAATAAACAAGGGAACTCCAAACATCTTAATAGACTAATTCTGAAGGTGCAGTACTTGTTGAGGATGATTCCAAAAATGGTAATTTATGGCTTTTAGTACAATTGCAAGAGTTACATGAAAAATTAAAGGACATATTAGAAGAGAAATCTAAAATTTTGGAAGAGACAAGATAATTGAGAATTTTGGAGGATGGGTGGCCAAGACTGGAGTGCCAATGGGAAGGCGAGGCTTTGATGGAAGAAAAAATAATTAATGGATGATTGCCCGAAATATGCTTGGGCCATTTATAGACACAGTCTTTAGTTTTCCCTTGTACTAGGATTGCCTCGGTGCATTGATCCTTCACAAGAAAAGAGGTTTGGTAAGAACTCAATGGAAACATTATTCGTGTGAAAAAATTGAAAAACATAAATTAGATTCTTTATCATGTTAGGCAAGCACAAAACGTTAGATAAATTAAAAGATTGAGAAGAGAAAGAAAGGGATAAAGAATTAGTGTGAGTGATTAGGAGGCTAGTTCCATCACCAATTAAAATGTCATCAAATCCTATGTATGGTGAGTGAAGTGATAAGTTATGAAGATCAGTGGTGACATGGTGGGAGGCACCGGTGTCTAGAAGCCAATTAGGGGATGATAGAGGATTGGGGGCAACATAGTGGACTTGTGGTGAATGGGTCTGAGCTGGTGGGCGAGGTTGATTGGGGTTCCATAAAGTGTATTGATAAGTGGTACAGTAACGGACACAATGACCTTGTTGGTTATAGAGTTGGAATTTTCCTAGGTATAGACGTTGAGTGAAATTGGGTATAGTAGGGGTGGTAGCTCTAGGTTGTGTGTAGAGACGTTTTGGGGTTGGTCGATAGGGTTGTGAATTATAAGGAGAGTTTGGTCGATAAGGTTGTGGGTTATAAGGAGAGTTTGGTCATGGTGGGTGGGGACTTTGCTGGATTCGGGTAGCATAGTAATAGTTTATATGCAGGGTTGGCACTAGCGGAAATCCTAGAATTCTTTGTGGCTTCAAGCTGGAGATATGCTTCATGATTGATTAGTTTCTCATGAAATTTATCAAAGGTGACGGTCGTCTCATGAACACGGATGGCATCGCTTAAAGTTTTGTAATCATCATTAAGGCCTCCAAGGATCTTGAGAATGAGATCTTTTTGATTGACTGGAGCATTAAGCATGGGAAGATCGTTTGCGATGGACTTCACAATTTGTAAATATTCAGTCATGATTTGAGTCCGTTTAGTGAGTATGCATAGATTTTCCTTCAATTGGTTGACACGACCACGAGATGGTCTGGCATATGTGTTGGTTATAAAGTCATCCAAGCTTCATGTGACGTTTTCGCGGAAGTAATAAATGGAATCAAGGTAGGGGATAGAGAACTGGCAATTGCATTAAGGATAAAACTATCTTGACGAATCCAGAGAGAGTAATTGGGATTGGGATTGGGAATGTTTTCTTCAGGAGTTGAGAGTGTGGGAGAAGGACAGGGCCGGGTGCCATTAATAAAACCTAATAGCAAGGCATTGTCAATGACCACATCCAGAGAAGACCACTCATACACAACAAAAAACTGAAGCGCGATCATTAAGGTTTTGGTTTCTGCCAATAAATTGGAGCCAAAGCCAAAGAAACGAGCAAAACCAAATAGCAGCTTCCCATTTGGATTACGAACATTGCCCCCTCTGCCAATAGAGCCTGGGTTTCCTCTAGAGCTTCCATCAAAATTAATTTTGAGCCTGTCATGAGAAGGATTCCAATAAACTAACTGAAACGATGATTTCGATTTTTTGACTAGAGGAGCAATCTTGGACGATGTCTGGTGAGTATTTTCAATAACCTTCTGAGCATCACACCAGATCCTTTCAAATCTAATCTTGTTACGTATTTTCCAGATTTCCCAGCAGAGCATTGAGGGAATAAAAGAATCATAATTTTTTTTTAAAGAAGGGACGATTTTGATGTTGCCACAATCCAACTAACCTGCCAAACATTTCGCCATTGCAAGATGTCTCTCCAACTGCAGTCCATACGATGTTAGCAAGCTCTCCATGTGAAAAAAGATGAATCACCGATTCGACCTGAGGCCTATGACAACAATTATATTGGGAAGCAATTTTCACTCCTTTTTGCTGGATCAACCGGAACAATGTTATGAAGGAGCCTCCACATGAAGATGGAAATTTTCATCGGAAGATAATTGTGCCAGATCTTGCCAAAAAAAAAAATGGCTATCCTAATGATTTCTAACCACTTTCCAGGTAGATTTCACCATAAAATCTCCCGAATTGGTAGGAATCCAAATCATGACATCCTGATCAGAAACGTTAAGAACCTGTAGGTTTTCCAAATCTCTCACCAAGTCTGTCGAGATAAGAGCTTAAATCAAAGACATGTCCCATTCCCCGTTAAGAAGACAAACATCTTTGACTTGAAGATTAGATAATTTCGAATCGACCACCATGACTTCACCGAGAAGAACTGAGATCAGCCAAGCGTCTCACCAAAATATACATTTCATTTTCTAATCAAGAATTGAATATGGTCCTCGGCATAAAATTTACCTTCAAGCAGAGCTTCCCATACATGGCTTTGGAACACGAAATTTCTGCATTTCAAGGCTCGACCAATTCGGTTATACTTATTTTTCAAGAACCTAGCCCACATAGTAGACCCTTCTCTAAATCTCTACTAAAATTTCATCTTGAAAGTCCTGATAACATCTTGAAGATTGTGAATCCCTAGACCACCCTCATTTATAGGGAAACAAATCTTCTTCCAACTCTTCCAATGCAATTTTTTTTTTTTTTTTTTTTTTTTTTTTAGGAGTGGATACCCAAAAGAACTTAACTAAAATCTTTTCAAATTCTCGAATTACTGAGATTAGAGGAGATATCGCCAAGAACAAATAGAAAGTCACGCTCTGAAGTATATGTTTCAACAGAATTAGCCTACTGCCACTAGAGAGCAACTTTCCTTGCCATCCAGCAACCTTTTTTCTAATCTTCCCTAGAATGTCTTCAAATAACACGTCTTTTTTTCCTTCCTTCATACAACAAGCATCTAAGGTATAAGAACGGGAGATCCTCTCTTTTAAATCCTGAATGCCTAAAAATCCAATTTCTGTGAGGAGGAGCAATATAATCTGGAAAAAAGATTGGCTTTTGTCCACATTTATTATCTAGCCCGAACATGCCTCAAAATCTTTAAGAAATTTCATAAGGTTCGCGACTGAATTTTTCTTTCCATTGAGGAATACCACCACATCATTAGCATATGAAAGGTGCAAGATCGGATTATCATTCGCCGGTTGAGAGAATTCTTGAATATCTCCTTTAGCTAACTTCTCATTAAGACCCCTAGAGAAAACTTTTGCATCGATGATGAATAAACTAGGAGATAGATGATTCCCTTGTCTCAAACCTCTCGGAGATTTGAAGAAACCACTCACAACCCCATTAACTAAAATGGATAAATGGTTATTAGACAGCACCCTGTACACTATATCAATCCAAGCTTCACAAAAACCGAATTTACGTAACACATAAATCAGGAATCCTCCACCAAACTCGATCATATGCTTTAGCCATATCCAATTTGACAATAATACTTCCACCTTTCACTTTTTGATTAAATCGCTTGACCATCTCCTGCGCTAAAAAGATGTTGTCCAAGATATTTCTACCTTTAGCAAAAGCACTTTGTTTCGTAGATATGATTTTAGGCAACAATGAAGCAATTATATTAGCCAAGATCTTGGATATTACCTTGTTAGAGAAATTGCATAAACTGATAGGACTGAAATCGGAGGCATCGGCATGATTCTCCTTTTTAGGAATGAGGGCAACCAATGTACTAGTGACACTAGTGGGGATAACTGCACCATTGAAAAACAAGTCACCAAATTTAGCAAGTCTTCCTTGATAATCTCCCAACACGAGATATAGAATCTCCTGGAAAAACTATCGGGACTTGGGGTACTATCTCTATCCACGCCCTTAATGGTCTACTGCAATTCTTCTATATCTGGACATTTGACCAAATCTTGATTTTTTTGGTCAGACAACACTCGAGGAACGCAATGAAGTAACTCGTTGATTTTCTTCATCATGATTGATCAATTCCCCCCTAGCATTTTTAATCTTTTTTATGAACATCATATTCCTTTTTTTATTAACACAAGTATGAAAATATTTCGTATTTCTGTCACATTCTTTCATCTATTTAATTTCAGATTTTTGCTTCCAATAGGCTTCTTCATGGGAGAAAGCCTTTGTTAGTTGAGCCTCAGTTTCATGAAGTTGAGGAACAACGTTAGGATCATTAACAGATTGTCTTTCTAAGTCATTCACTTTTTTCTCAAGCTTCTTGATTTCATAAAAAATATTTCCAAAAGCATTGAAACTTAAGTTTTCTATGCTACTGTTGGAAAGGATTGCTGGAGGTCGGTTGGATCCAAGATTCTTTGACGATCAAAAGAAAATTTTAGTGTTGACACTAGAAGTTCAAGAATTTGAAGGATCCTTTACGACGTTGTTGAGTGTCTCCACATCTGATCAATTGGAGGTTATAATCCTAACAAGATTTATTTAGGTGACGTACTTTCGAAATTTGATAAAGATTATGCCAATCATTATTCAAAAGAGATTTGTCTAATCTGCTCATTTATTCCGCGACTGAAGCTTGGAGCTGCACCAAGTAAATTTATTTCTAGAGAATGGCAATTCGATCAATTCGCACATATCATTGCAATCCATCATATCAACGGCAGCTTGAGAATCAAAATGAGAGCACCCAAAGCGTTCTGATTTGTCTAGAGTGACATTGAATTATCCTACTGTAGACAAGATATTTTGACCGTCCAGCAAAAATTTTATGCTTTATTTTATTTTTATTTTCAAAAAAATAAAAAAAAATAAAAAATAGAGAAAAAAGAAAAGAACAAATGAAAAAAGAAAAGAAAGATAAAATAAAATAAGGAAAAAAAAACTGAAAAAAAAATGGAAAAAAAAAAGGTTTCTTTGTCAAAATGGGATTAAGTTTCATTTTCCCTTTACTTTTAAGTTTTGTTTCCTTTTCCTTGTCGAATTAGGACTATGGTTTTCAAAGGTTTCTAGAATTTTTCACTTCTCATCCTTATTATAAATATGACCCTCATCCTCATAATTTAAACAAAAAAAAAATAAAAAAATCAGAGAGAAACCCTTCGGAGACATTCAGAAATTGAAAGAAAAAAATCCTTAGAGAGTGATTCTCATCGTAAATCCTTTCAGGAAACTGTCTGCATGAGAGAAAAGCCTAAGCATCGAGATTCTTGACCTAGAATAGGTATGTTTTTTTATTTTTAATTCTTTCAGTTTACTTTATTCTCTTCGCAATTTAAATTCCTGCAAACTTTATTTTTTTTTATTGTCCGATGACTCGATGAAAAATGCCAGGATAAGGTTCCCCATTGTCACACCCCCACCTTGGGCCTCCATCGCCCGAGGCTGGGCTTGACATCGACTCGATACTACCTGACTAATCAACAAATACATACATGCATACATACATATATATATATATACACACACACATGCACTATTGATTTTTTTTTTTCTTTTCGAAAAGCATATTTCCCATTTCAAAATTTGGAAATACACCTGTCCCAAATATTCACACACAAGATCACAAAAACTAAACCTTTCATGGTTCACACCAATCCAACTCACCCTTCCAAAACGACATCACCTCTTAACTCTACCCAGTGCCAATAGCGGACTCACTCCTAGTTGTGGCACCTGAAACCAAATATTTTATCGGTGTACTATTTTCATAATATAAAAACATTTCATGGATCAAGCATAATTATCAAATACCATTTTCCCAAATCTAATATAATATAATTGCATCTCGTGTCGGAATAAAATTCCACTATCATCATTGCAATAAGATAATATATTCAAATCAATCAATTCAAACATTTCGATATATAATAAAATATCGCACTCATATTTTCTAATTGCCATAGGATCATTTCACCTCACGATCAGGAGTTACGACGGTACCGTAACCTGTATAATTGTGCCATCAGAAGTGGTTATCAATGCCAGGGCCATTTAATATCACTAATGGTAGGGGCAGCCACCTGTAGGATTTGCACTCTTGACGGGTCTACATATATTAACAACACAATCAATCACCTGCAGGATTAGTCCTCTTGACATGTCATAATATATCACAACATAATCAACCACCTGCAGGACTTACCCTCTTAACAGGTCATAATATATCGTCCTACAGGACATGCCTTCCTGTTAGGACCAACAACATCCCGCAAGGCATGCCCTCCTAACGGGATCACACTATGGCATAGTCAGACAATAAAACCATTTTCCACATTCAAAAATCTACTTGATCTACATAAGTTATAAAATCGGCCATTTCAATAAATATTTTTTTTCCACAATTTATGCAAAAACATAATTTGTAAATTTACCTAGAAGACAGTACACTCACCTGTGTTTCCGCACTACAAAAAATACTGTTGTCAGAAGACTACGCAGGCGGCGTCGCCTGTGAACCTAACAACAATAAGGCCTAAATTAATAATTTATTTAAAATAAACCTAATATGCGATACGTGGCCCTAAAATGCATAATTTTCCATTCTCCACATTTTAATTATACAAAATTACAACACACTCCATTTCCTATGTCAATATTAATTGTACGAAAATTCCTATAGTAACGATTGTAAAAATTTTGTGTTAATAATTTAATTTCTAGAAAAATATTAATCGATTGTTAAAAAAATTTAATTGGTCGACGAAATACTAAAAATTATTGTTTTAGTAAAATTTACAATTTTTATTTTAAACTGTATTCTTTGCAAATTAAATATATTTATCCTTAGTATATTTCTCGAACCCACGTATATATTTTTCACATATAAATATACATGTATATTTGTCCGCATAGCCAGTCCTATAAATCGAATGTGTGATATAGTTTATTTTAACATATATATATATATATATATATATATATATATATATATATATATATATATATATATACATACACATGTATGAAAGAAAGGGAAAAAAAATATGAAGAATACCTGTTCTGTTCCCTTCACTTTTCTTTCTCTTTTTTTTTTTTTTTTTTTTCTTCCTCCGTTTTGTTTCGGCCGGCTGGAGTTTGAACTTATATATATATATATATGTGCACACCCGAGCCACCGCCCCTTTTCTCCATTTTTTTCTTCTTCTTTTGGTATTTTGTAATGACACGCGTACATGTCTCCTTGCCCATATAGTTTTTTGTTTTGCTTGATCATTATCCTAACCCACATGAATTATATATGAATTTTTTTCCCAAATTACATTAATCTCCGCTAATTATCTTTAAGATATCATTTAAGCCCAAAATTTAAAAATTAATATTTTAAAATGTTAATTGATCCCTAAGTCTTTTTCAAGATGAGTATTAAATGACACCATGCACCCCGGTATTTTTTAAATGTTCTAAAATGCAACTAAAAGTTATGTTCGTGCAAGAGTCGGGTCTTACACCAATTCTCAATCTGAATCTTTGAATATTTAGATGAGGACACCCGTATCTCGCTGTTTTTTACTTATTTTATTTCTGCATTTTTTTATTTTGTTCGTAATTCATAAAAAAGAAAAGAAAAGAAAAGAAAAGAATAAGTCATCTGATGATCCGATAAAAAACGCCGGAGTGGGTTTCTTATACTTAAACCTAATTTCGGGTGTTAGGTGAAGGATGTTTTATTATTTATTTTGCTGAATTATTTTTATTTTGTATTTTCCTACATTTTTTTTTAATTTTAATTTTAATTTTAATCTTCTTATGAAAACCCTAAAAAAATAAAAATAAATAAATAAATAAAATATTTTATTGGTAGGAATTAATCCTTAGAAACCTTAAGTTGAATCCAATAATTCGATAAATTATGAGAGAGTTTTCCGTGACCTCGAATCCAGTCCTCGACCTGAGTGAAATTTAGAAACGAATGGTTTTAGGAAATCTCTTCCCTCGGTAGATTTTTCGTGGGATTTCGTTTAAGTTTCGGAAAGATTAATTTCAACTAAATTGTTTCCGCGAACCCCCCTCGATTCTTATATCCATAGAATTTGAGGGAATTTCAAATCGGGGTTTCTTTAAATTAATCAGACAAATTCAAAGTAGACTATGTTTTGCATCCACTTAACATGTTTATTTCTTGCATTATTTAGACGACATGTTTAGTACACTTTCATTACTCACACATTTTTTTTTTTACACATAGTTTTTTTTTTTTAATTTCTTAAATCCATGTTACTTTTTCATATCTAGTCACGACACGTGCATCACTTACGTTTTTTGTTATAATTAAATCATCGTCACATATAATCAGGTTAATTCACGTAGTATTCATATAAGTTTGTATTGACATATTTAAATTAAACCCTTTAGTTCTTTTTTTGTTCATTTTTGCATATAAAATTTTAGTTTTTGCATTCATATTTTCATATTTATTCACTTATTTGAGTTTACCTATTTAAAGTAAAGAAGTCTTTAGGAAACATATATGAACACCCTCCGAGGACCATCCTTATTGAATTTTTAATATTCGATAAGAGGTTATACCGGGAGAACATTCCAAAAAATCTAAAAACTTGTCTCACCTTATTTGTGAAAATCCCAAAAAGATTTTATAAAAAGGGAATGATTTCAAAATAAAATAAAACACTTGAACTCAACTAATTGGACTTAATTGAACATAAGATACCATTTTCGGATGGGCTTCTTGGGGTGCCTAACACCTTCCCTGAGCATAACCATTCTCTGAACCTTTAAATGAATCTTTGATTTAACCGTATTTTTTTTAAGTCAAATTTTGACTTTGGCCTTTTAAATTGTTTTCTAAAAATTCGGTGACCTAGCACACCATTTAAACCCAATATTAGGTGGCTACTTCTTATTTTTTTAAAACGGCCTAAGTATATTTTTTTAGAAAACCGACGCTTTAAAAAAACCGTATCCTTAAGCTTATTTATTATTTAATATTATTTTCCTTTCGAAAATGGGGCGCATCACCTGCTATGAGAAGCAGAAGAGTAAAGTCATTATGAACCTCAATGATTTGATCCTACAATTCTCTTCTTTCCCTTCGAGAGCATTTAGCGTAAACAACAACAACCAAGAATTCCTTAAGAATATGTCTATTAGTAATTTTAGCCATCACAAATTGATCTTTGCTGATCAATATATCATAGTGAATTGGCTTTCTCCAAAGTAACCAAATCTTACTAGCTTCATATTGAAGCCATTATCGAAATAAACGTAACGTTTGAAATCCTGCACAACTTGACTTTTCATTCTAGGGTCCAAATGCCCAAAGAAAGAACATAAATACAAACGAGATAACTTTTTAATTCTTCTTCTAGTGGCTGAGTTGGCAGCCCCCCTAACATTCTAAATTAAAGAGTTAAACATTAGAGGAGGTAGATGCTATGCCTTGATCCTTACTTACCGTTGATCTGGTTTTGATTGATGACACTGCCCCTAGTTTTTTGTGTTTCCCGTTTCTCATGGTAATCCATTCGAACTCTCTCAAAGGTAAGGAGACGTCTTTTTCAACATACCTCAGGAACAAAGAGAGTTGTTTAACCACATCTTAGGTTTCCTTTTCCGCAACAATAGCTTCTGATGTTTCCACTAAAATATTATCTTTGGCTTTATCATTTAAAGAAACCTATATGTCAAGTGTTTGAGAACCCCTCTCATACCCCACAATTTTTCCAATCTCTGCATTTTCAAAATCCTGATCTCGATCAACGGCTGGATTATCTTTGATTTTTTTCTTTCTCCCTTTGTTCTAAATATTTACTAGGTTACCAAGTTTGTTTATCCACTTGTTGATCGTCCGATTCTTTTCTAGTACCTTTGGATCTTCCGAGACGTGCCCATGAATTTTGTACTGTTGATCAACTTTTTTCCCTTTACCATTTACTTCTTCTATCTTTTTATTTTCTTTTGACTTTGCAGCCATTTGCAAAAGAGGGTTCTTGATTTTGCATTCTTGGACCGAGTGCCCCTGTCTATAGCAGTGCGAATAGTATTTAGGAAGGCCTTTGTATTTAATTGGTTGCCAAAAATAACAAAATTTATTGTTTTTGCATGTACAAGAAAATAAATAAAGAACTACCAAAAAAAAATGAAAAATAATCAAAAAGGACGAGAATGGAGCAAAACCTGCAAAAAAAAGGTGAAAATGGTGCAAACCTCACAACCCAGCGAAAAATGGGCAATAGTGGTGCACGCCTGTGACAAGAAACCGCAATCCGCGACCTACAAGGTCGCGCCCGCAACCTGAGTCAGGAACTAAAAGGGGATTTTTGGCCGATTATTCATTATTCTGCATTCATCATTTTTTTTTGTCTTTTCAACCTATTCTAAACACAAAAAAATACCTTGGACAAAATGAAGAACACTCTAAGGCATTAAACTGGATTAGGAATTCATTTGTTCTTAATTTCTCAATGTAGTTATTTATTTATTTATTTATTTTTATTTTTTATTTTTTTTATCTGTGTATAATGTTGTATAAAAAGATATTCATGTTTTTACATTATTTATCTAATAATTTCATGTTTTATCATTTTATAAATGTCAAAAATAAATTATTGGTATTTGTAGGTTAGATCTAATACATGTGGTTTAGATCTACCCGTTGTACAACTCATTTCATTAGAATTGATATGGTTTAATAGGGTGAATTATATTTATGAATTGATTCACCGTAGATTAAAAACCGAATCCCGAAGATAGTCCAAACCTATTATAGCCAACACATATGCCAGACCATCCATTGCAAATTACTAAACCTCCTGAAATTATTCAAAGTATAATCAAATCAATTAAGGTGATGCAGTAATTACTTTTTCACTGCAATGCAAGGCCCAAAGTCTAGATCCAGTGATGATTTATTCATAACTATTGCATCTTCAATATCATATCTACTATAGCTTATTACGGCAACAATTGCATTATGCCCCGCTCCGAGTTTATTGAAGTTAATGTGCAAATAAAATCATTAATCCAAACCATAATTCTAGTATAAACACAAGCTTTGAAAATTGAGTCTACCAACCAGCTCAATTGTCCGTGTCGTCAATAATGGCCGTTGAGGATACACCAAAAGGTATATTAAACTGTCCATTCGGCATAACTACAAAGTAATGGATTAATTGTTGTCAGAATACACGACAATTGGATCGCAGAAGTAAAACAGAGAAACCAAATTATATTGGAAAAGAGCTAAAGAAGAACGTAATGGAGGGATACAGGATGCAAAAGAACCCAAGTCTGCCTTGTGTCCTCATTAATTGATAATAAAAAGTTAAAAAAGCCACTATGTAACCTCATCTGTTCGTGAGCTGACGAAGCATACACAAGCTGTATTGGTGTACACTCGGTTTGGCGTCCTCAAATCAGTAAACATAAACTTTATTTGGAAAAAAAATTACCCAAAAAAAAAACATTTAAGACCCCAATTTTAATCTTTTGCAGGCAAAGCTACAAAAGAAACATGAACACATATCATGCATTCCATTCCATCATATACACTACTAGGAAATTGAAATCGTTTATAAACTAAGTACTTATTTTGTACACTAAATAGAAAACCCAACTTGGAATAAAATGTAGCGAATCAAGTATCAGTTGCGATGAATAAAAATTAATTCAAAAACACACTCAACAGATCAGCCAAGAGAGAGGAAGAACGAAAACCTGGATTCAAACCTAATGCTAGACCGTTGTGCTTTGTAGGTAGGGGATGCTGTCAACAGCTGTGCTTTGGAGGCGGCTTGGAAAAAAAAACAATCAGATTCATGAAGACAGTCAAATTCATAAGCTAAATCAAAATTGAGGACTAAAACTAAACTACAATAATATAACTCATACACACATTGAATAGATAACCCGCACCAGGTTCGTCCGATCCCCATGGACCCTATCACTTTCCCATTGACGACATCCTTCTCCGTCCAAGCATAAATTGTCGTCGTTGCGGGAGAAGGGGGATGAACTGGCTTGATAGGACCTTTAACGGGCCAGATCTAGTTAAATCGGACCTCGATTAGCCAGATCTGGTGTTTTTGCTTGAAGATCGTGCGATTAGGAAAGCAGTGGGCGGCTTGGATGCAAAACTATAAGAAAGAAGAGGAGAGCGACCTCGAGATTGAGAGAGGCTGAAGAAGATGACGATCGCGATGATTAGAGAAGACGACAATGGTGACGGTCGGAGAAGAGAAAACAAAGTGAAAGCCAAAGACGACGATGACGATAAGGCTGAAGGCTTGGCAACGGTGATTGAGAAATCTCAGCGATTTCAAGATCTCGAGAGAGAGAAAAAGGCTTTGACTGCTAAGGTTGAGCCTTGAGCGATGGCTAGGGTAGAGACTGAAGAGATAATAGAGAATAATGTAAGTGCCAACGAAAAGACGGAAGAAAATTTCAGTAGGAGCGGGAACGTGAAATTTCTAGCGCCTTTTTTTGGTGGGTTAGTGTAAATACCAACTAATCTTGGTTATAAATAATCACTGTGATAAAAACCTAAAATTTATTATCACGGTTTATTAAAATAGTGAGATAAAAAATATTTTTTATCACATAATAAATTTGAAGCGAGATTATATCTTATTTATATGGTTACAATCACGGTTTATTCAAAAAATTAGATGAATTATATTTACTAAACGTGATAAAAAGCTCTTTTTCTTGTAGTGTGAATTGGGAAAGCCAACAAAAAGATTCGATTCTAACTTAGTAAAGCTGGTGTTGTTGTTGCATCCCCCACTCCTACCTTAGTATTAGCATATGTAGTGCCAATTACCTTTGAGATAACCTTTTCCCTCAGAAGTGCATGGACGATAGGGCGTTTGTGGGAGCTGTCTTGACAGTACCATACGTGACATTCCTATCAAGCACTAGTTATTCTTTCATGTACTTATTTTCGGTGAAAGAGTCTTTCATTTATCCTATCCGTCTCGCTAAAGATGTCCCCTATATGATATGCTACTCCCTTAATTGAAAGGAGACTTAGGTAAGGATTCCTTGCTTGAATCTAATAGGTTGGCTTCTTTGTTTCTATTCGAGGCCAGCTGGCTTGTTGCACTATGCAATACTACCGATCTACATTCTAATCTAAAAGAAAAGACCTCAGTACCTCTTTATTAGCTCAAGAATTGTGCTCTGGCTAAAGGAAGATAGCATATCTTCCTTGGTGACTATACGCTCCAATAATTGCAGGAAAGGAAAATGACCCCTTACATCCCCAAGGTGGAGTTCCGGACTAGCTCTAATCATGTCCTTTTTTCTATCTATCTATCTTTCTCTTTCTATTCTATTTATATTGTGTTTTATAGAATCAAAACACAATCCACCCAGGACTTGTTACAAAAGAAAGGCAGGGGAGTTTTGTCTTTCAAAATAAAAGAACAAAGAAAGCACTCAAAATGGAAAGTTAGCTTTGCTTGCAAAATGAAGCGACGCAATAGTTGGATACTACCTTGAAGGTTACGCTACTCTTTAAGATGCCTACCTTTACTTAATAAGGCGGTATTAGCATAAGCGGTGAGCTGAAACGGAGAGATGGATGGGAAAAGGGCTGCTACTGGTATAGAAAGACCAAAAGAGTAATGTTCGGGAGTGAAGTGCCTTATTGTACTAGACACTTCTTGAACTAGAGATTGGGCTATAATTCCATAGAATCATAAGTGAAAGAACACCATGTGCTTGCTTCTTTGCACTGCCACACAAGCCTAGTACACAACGTTTTGTTGCTATCACTCCATGGTTGCCCAAGATAGGATTACATAGTTGTGGGAGTTTTGTCTATTACATTATAGGTACCACATAGAACCAACCAAATTACATCCTTGTATGATTTTTCAATGAATAAAATAATCGATGGCCCCATTTCCAACACAAAGGGTACATAGTGTAGCTTGGGTAGCCAAAGCCGAGTCTTGTCTCATATCTTGGTGATCACTCTTCCGTATGCTTAAATAACAGATAGAAACATAGGAAGATTGTGCAGTAAAGAAATCAAGTGAGGGGGGTTAAGATTCCATTCGAAGTAACGTAACAAGATTTGATCTTGCACCATCTTCTAGACATCGTATTCAGACTTTTTTGAGAAAAAGTCTCATCATTCAATATCATGATTGGGTCGACCAGATCATGAGTGAAATATCATGATTGAGTCAAATAGGACATATCATGAGTAAATCACAATGGTCAAACAAAATCAATAAAGAACAAAGTGTCAGGGACATGGAGTTCTTTCTCATTGGAAAAATCGAAAAACAAATGCATGTCCCTCACCCGGTCATTTATCATATCCTATTTCAATTTAAATATTTTTCTACATTTCATTATTAAAAATCGAAAAACCAATTATGTTAAATTCACTCGAAATATAAGATAAAATTATCCAATAACTGTAATTCGACACCCTTATTAGAGTGTACTATACTATAATATTTTGTGCTTAAATCTAGATTTAAATTTGAGAAATCAATACATACTAACGTGTGTGGTCTCATGAGTTCTACAGCTCAAGAAGGATTTTCATACTTCATTACCTCTACATATAAGCATTTTAGGTATAGTTTTGTATATCTTATGACACACTAGTCTGATTCATTTGAAATGTTTAAAGAATTCGAAAGTGCAGTTGAGAAATAGGAAAAAGTATTAAGACACTTCAATCAAATCGGGGCAACAAATACATATCTATGGAGTTTCTAGATTATCTCAAATTAAATGATATACTTTCTCAGTGTAATCCGGCTATGTCACAATTAAATGGTGTATCGAAAATGAGAAATCATACTCTATTAGATATAGTCATATCGATGATGAGTCGCACTGATTTACCCATTTTATTTTCGGGATATGCTTTACTGACCGCAACTCATTTACTAAATAAGGTTCCAACTAAAGTCACGCCGGTTACACTAAATGAGATGTGGCATAGGCGAAAACCAAGTCTTAAATATGGTAAGATTGGACGTTGTGGGGCTCATAAGAAAAGACTTAAAATAGACTAGTTGGAATCTAGGATTTGCATTTGTAAGTTTGTTGGGGTATCCTAAGGAAACTGCATAATTCCACTTCTATTATCCAGATGAGCAAAAAAGTGTTTGTTTTCAGGCAACTAGAATTCTTAGAGGAACAATTCCTCAAGGAATCTAGGACTGTAAAAAGGATAGAATTGGAAAAAGTGCTGGATATTGAGTAAGTCGAACAAACTAACAACGTGGAACCAACAGTAATAAATGCATCCAGTACAAAAGTTCCTCGTAAATTGAGTAGAACATGTGCTCCTCTTGATAGATATCTAGAATATCTTAGACATAATGATACAGAGGACTAATAATAGTGGGAAGTAGCGAAGCAATCGCTTAAGTATTAATTATAATCAAAAGTAGGCTTAAAAATTAAACAATGTACACATGACTAATTAATTGACATTTAAAATTATACAATTTTTATTGCTACAAGTATCAATAAATTATAACATTCCAAAAAATTAAAGAAAAACAGAGAGAGAAAGTAAGCCCAAGATAAAAATATAGAAAGAGAACTTTGTGAGGAAACTTTTAAAAGGCGGATGTTGTAAAAATACAAACTTATTCAAATATAAAAATATTTTAGAAAATTGCTTAATCAATTCCCCACCTACTATATTTAGCACGTAAATTTCAAAATTTGAAATTCTTATTTATTAACATATCAACCCCTACTTAAATGACACAAATGCCTTCCCTCGAACTCCCTAGCAAAAGCCACATGCAAATCTCTCCTCTCAAATTTGTTTAACCCGTTAGGATCTTTGAAATTCCTTTTATTTTCGATTACAAAAATATTTTTTATCTTTCAACATTTTCTTATTTTAATGAATTATTTTATACAATTTCAATTGATAAATTAAAGTTTTTTGAATTTAAGATTCTATATTATCAATAAAAACCAATAAAACCATAATAGTTTAAAGAGTTGGGTAGATATTCTAGCCATGACTATTCAAATTTCGAATTGTCCTTTGGTACACACATACATTAGAAATCTGTAAAATATATGGATCGGATCTAGATCTTCAACTTGACGTTTTTTGTATTTGACATAAACCGACCTAAATTCAACGGATGATAAAAAATGCGTCAAAAAACATTTTTATCATCAGTAATTCGCGTCACGAGTCATGCACAAAAAAGTCAAGCAGAAGATCCGAATCCACATGCATCTCATCACGAATAGAAACCATATGCATCTTATCATGAATAAAAACGAAAGTAGCGGTACCATTATTGGATGAAGCAAAACACTAGACGGAGTTTTCCTGCTTGAATGAGGAGTGCCACTCATCAATATAGACTCTTTTATCGAGATCCAGATTGAGAAGTTTGTGCTGTTGCAAGACGTTCAGAATTTCTTCAGTCTCGCCAAGGAGACAAGCCGCATCTCTCACATTCTCTTCCCTCTTCTCCAAGGCGGAATGAAAGCACTTCATGGTTATAGCACATGGAAGATTGGTCAAACAAGCACCCAATACATCTGCGATCATCACTAATATATATATCCAAACACTTTTTCATGCTCGGTATTCTCCTCTCCATTTTTGAGTGACAACAATATTGTTTGGCTGATCCTATACATCGAATTCGCAGCTATAACCTTGAGAGGCCAATTGAGAGGGCTCGCGATCTCTAGATTTCTATTGCCTATCATGAATTGTGCAACATAGTTTTTAGCTCTTTCAGCCAGCTTTTTGATAGTCTCTATTGGGCTTTTACATGCTACTCATTTCAATTTAATTATATTATAATTTGATCCATTAAAAGAATTCATAATGATATAAATGTACGGTAATAAAAGAAGGAATAATGTAATATTCTTGATATTACCTTCAACAGCTAGTTCCCGGAGGTTCTCAGTCAGCCATTTTTGACGAACTTCAACATTCAACCACACGCTATGTGCCCCTATTTGCCGCGTTACTAATTTTTATCAAATCTCCTTTGTTGTCCAATACTTGTTCAACAACATTGACGTATGAAGGATATAGGGTTAGAGAAGAATAATATTTTGTATATATTGATTCATACAAAATGGGTTCTATATTTCCAATTATATAGCAGTAGGAGTAGGCCAAATTAGGAAATATATCACCCGAATAATAAGCTAATAATGTCTTACAATCAAGATATCATAAATAACAAAACATATAAATAACGCATTTCAACACTCCCCCTCAAGTTGGGGCGAATATATTGATGAGTCCTAACTTACCAATAGCTGACTGAAGAAGAGATGGTCCTATGGACTTGGTGAACATATCAGTAGCCTGTTTTGAAGATGGGACGAAGGTAGATATGATGATTCCTGATCGGACTTTCTCACGAATGAAATGGATATCCACCTCGATTTGTTTTGTCCTTTCATGAAGAACTGAATCTGAAGATAACATTATGGCAGACTTGTTGTCACAGAACAACTTAGATGAGTTTCCAACGGGAAGTCCTAACTCGGTCAAAAGGGAACGAAGCCAAAGGAGTTCACATGTTCCTTGAGCCATAGCGCGATACTCAGCTTCAGCAGAAGATCGGGAAACGATGGATTGCTTCTTACTTTTCCACGAGATCAGGTGTCTTTCGTTAAAGGTGCACAGACCAGAGGTCGAACGTCTATCGTCCTTCGATCCTGCATAGTTAACATCTGTAAAGTAGGAGAGTCCCTCCTGTATCCCTGTCATATAAAAGAGACCCAGACCGGGGCATGTTTTGAGGTACCGAAGGATATGGTAGACAACATCTAGGTGTGATATACGTGGTGAGTGCATAAATTGGCTCACAACACTGACAGCATACATAAGATTTGGCCTTGTATTAGTCAAATAGATGAGACGTCTCACAAGTCGCTGATATACTGATGGATCTGATCATCATTTTTTCGAGTCTGCTGTTAACTTAAGGTTCGGATCCATGTGAGTGGAGGCTGGTCTTCATCCAAGCATCCCAGTGTCTTGAAGAAGATCAAGACCGTATTTTCGCTGGGATAGAGAGATACCTTTCCGAGACCGAGCAACCTCAATACGGAGAAAGTAGCGGAGATGACCCAAATCCTTGATGTCAAAAATCTATCCGAGATATTTCTTTACCTGCTGAATGCCAAGTGCGTCGTCTCCTGTGATAATAATATCATCCACATAAACTGAGATAATGATGCACCGTCCCTAGTGTGGGCGATGGAAGAAGCAAGTATGATCTGAGTGACACTGGATAAACCCCATAGTGAGGATGGCTTCGTTGAATCGACGAAACCATGCATGAGGAGACTACTTAAGTCGATAGAGGAATTTTCGGAGTTGACAAACTTTGCCTAAATAATCCCCCTGAGGCTGAAATCTCGATGGAGGCTTCATATAGATAGTCTCAATCAGGTCACCATTAAGGAGTGCATTCTTGACATCCAACTGGTGCAGAGACCAAGAATGAGATGCAGCCAACGAAATAAGAAATCAGACAGTAGTCAATTTAGTAACCGGGGCAAAGGTGGCACCGAAGTCTTTGCCTGGGATTTGTGTGTAGCCCTTAGCAACAAGTCGTGCTTTGTACCAATCAATCGATCCATCAGCTAGATATTTGACACTGAAGACCCACTTACAACCAATCGACTTCTCACCAATCGGCAAGTCAACTAAGTCCCATGTCTGATTCTGCTGTAGGGCATCCATTTCTGCTTGCATAGCGGTAACCCACTTTGGATTCTGGAGGGCCTCATGAACGGAGCGAGGAATGACAACCGAATCAATTTGTCCAAGGAAAGAGACATATGGATCTAAGAGATCCTGAAAAGATAAATACTTGAAAATCGGATGATTAGTAGAACATGAAAGAAGGTAGTGGGATGGTGGGCGACGTTCCTGAGTCAGGTAACGACGGGGAATAGGGTCAGAGATAATGGGAGAATGAGATATACTTGAGTCCGAAGAAGATGTCGGCAAGGGGTGTGAGACACGTGGACGACAAGAGTAGACTCGTAAGGGGGCGGGTGAGGGTTAGGTGGTGGGTGTGATATGGGCGGGAAAGATATATCTAAGACAGGGATAGGACGCGGAAGTGGGGTATGATCCTCGGTAGTGGTTGCCTCAATATGTGGAGAAGGTACAGTACCGGAAAAGTAGGGTACAGTCTCGAGGAATGTAACATCAAGAGAGTGGTAAGTACGGTGCGTAACTGGATCGTAGAACCTATATCCTTTAGACATTGTAGAATAGCCGAGAAAGATACACCGAATAGATTTATCATCTAACTTGGTCTGAGTGGGGCTTCGATTTTGGACAAAACATATACAACCAAAGACACGAGGTAAGATAGGAAACAAAGTGCGAGTGGGGTGCAATATATGAAGAGGGGTTTTACCTGTAAGGACACGACTCGGAGTACGATTAATGAGATAGGCAGCAATAAGAACTGCCATGTGCCAGAAAGATTTGGGAACATTCATCCCTCGTAAAAGACAATGAACGACAGACATGAGGTGACTGTTCTTACGTTCTGCCACACTATTTTGTTCAAGGGTATAGGGATAGGTAAGTTGTTGAAGGATACCTTACATATTAAGCTCAGCTCGAAAGTCATTAGATAAGTATTCTCACCCGTTATCAGACCGGATATTGCACACGACTGTTTTGTATTGGGTTTTTATCATTTGAAGAAAGTGAGTAAAGTGAGTATAAACCTCTTATTTATTTTTCATCAGATAAACCCAAGTTCATCGACTATAATCATCTATGAAAGTGACATAGTAACGGTATTTGGAAATAGCGGTGATAGGAGAAGGCCCCCAAATATCAGAATGGATAAGATCAAAGGTTTGGGGTGCACGATGCATGCGAGGAATATAAGAAGTGCGTGTGTGTTTAGACAATTCACAGACCACACATTGAAATTTAAAGTCATGGAAAACTTTCCTTAGAGAGGGAAACAACCAACATAAATATTGAAAATTCGCATGTCCTAGATGGGCATGCCACAGGTTTAAATTTTTTAACGAACAGATAAAAGGATCAAAAACAGGTAAGGTAGAGGCGTGCATACTAGAAAGTGGTATAGGTGGAGATGGAGGATTCCCAAAGCAATAAAGACTATCGTGTTCATATCCCCTGCCAAGAATCTTTCTCGAAGTCAAGTCCTGCAAGAAGCAACAGTCATGTAAGAAAACAACGGCACAGTTAAGATTCTTAGCAAGGCGACTAACAGATAGAAGATTATAGGAAAATTTAGGGACATAGTAAACAGAATGAAGGGTAATATCGGAGGATAAACATGCATCATCTTGACAACGAATAGGGATAGAGGTACTATCTGCAATGCAAACAGATTGATTAACAGGCGAGACAGGGGAAGTAAAGGTAGAAAGGTCACCTGTCATGTGATTGTTGGCCCCAGAATCCAAAATCCAAGTGGGATGATCAGACTTACCATGAAGCGCAGTCGGAGTACCTGAGGCAAGAACAGCCATGGGGCCTGAAGACAATGCCAAATTGATGAACTGAGCCTGAAGCAGGGTAATTTGGGCCTGAATTTGGAAAGATCTAGGTGAGCAGATGGTGGATCTATCGAATCGAGAACGATATTTTCTTTTTCGGATGCCATGGCTACAAGACTGTAATAGTGACACAACAGACAAAGGCTGTTGAAAAGCTAACTTGGTTCTAGAGAAAAGTTCAACAACTGCGATTGTCGTTGACGTTCAAAGAAGTTATCTGATTGAATAGACTTATTGATCGGCCGACTGGCTTGCAAATTAGAAAGACAAAGCTTGAAGAAGCAGAGAGAAAGTCATGTTGACTTCATCGCGGTCAATACATACCCACGGTCAAGCTATTCCCTTAGAACAAAGGAGCCGAAGATGGAGAAAGACACTTCCGTCGCTGAAGGAAGGGATGAGGACCAGCATTGAAGGAATTCTACTGGTGCAGGAGAAAAATCATCCCCATATTATTCTTCTGCAAAGTGGAAGAACCTGCAGTAAACTTCCTGGTGGCCGATTGACACTTGATGAAAAACGCAATCGAGGGTTTGAAGAGAAAACTATCCAGCAAAGTGGTGGTTCGATGGTGTAGGGTTTTCGCGAGTTCTTGGTTCGCGATGGAGCAACGGTGATGGCTAGGGTTTTGCAGGTATGGGTTGTCGTCGACAGCGGCTGCGGCTAGGGTTCGCGATCTTGGTTTGCGGTCGGACAGTAGCGGCGGTGTGGTGGTTCGTGACTTTGGTGGTGGTTTACGATGGCTATGGTTAGAGTTTGCAATTTTGGATTCGCTATTTTGGATTCACGATTTTGGGTTCGCAGCTGTGTGTTGATTCGCGATGACTAGGGTTAGGATTAGGGTGCGATTTGCGACGGCTAGGGTTTCGATCGTGGTAGTGGTTCGCGGCTGTGTGGTTCGTGGGTGCTTAGGGTTTGCTGTGGCGGCGGTTTGGTGGTGGCTGAGCAAGGGTTTTGGTAGTTTGGTGGTGGTCTGGCGATGGTTAGGGCTGGTGGCAGCGGTGGGTTTCGAAAAACTTGGCTCTCGATACCATAAAAGATATAAGGTTAGAGAAGAATAATATTTTGTATATATTGATTCATACAAAATGGGTTTTATATTCCCAATTATATAGCCGTAGGGTAGACTAAATTAGGAAATATATCACCCGAATAATAAAGTAATAATGTCTTACAATCAAGATACCATAAATAAGAAAACATATAAATAACGTATTTCAATAACGCACAACAGAGCGTTACCTACGCTCTTTATTAGTCGCTGTCAAAATTGATTTTTAATTTGTGGAAGTGCTATCGCAATGCTGGTCAAGGTCATTGCAGTCAAAGTCCAACAATTGGGCAACTTTCTGGAATCCAAAGACTCAATTTGGTCATTGTTAAAAATCTCTACTTGGTTAAAACTTGTGGTACATGTCTGTAGAAGCTCCGTTAAACCTTTGTCTTGTCGTTTTCTACCCTTTTTGATTAATGATTCAGTAGCATTGCTAGAGATTGCAAACCATCGTGGAAGCTCTTCTTCTCCTTCAAGATACACCACATAATTGCTACGGAAATTATGCTAATTGTTTGGAGATTTTGACTTGCCTTTTTCCCATGACTCTAGACAAAAAAAGAAAGGACTTAACAAGATTATGAAGGATTGTTGAATTACTTTGCTTCCTAACACAATCACGATTAAAGTTATCATACAGAAACTAAGGAGTAGACTTCTTACGTTGTGGACAAGCTTTTTAAGTCTCCATACTCTAATTGGTAAAGTTAATGGCTCACTTTTCCAATCATACAGCCGTTCAGTCCAATACTTTTCTGTTCTGAATGTTACCTTGAACGCTGTGGTGGTGTAGCAATCGCTTATTTTCTTTGAACAACTAAATTTTAAGGCAGTAAACCATTTCACCATTGGTGGAATTGTTCCCAAAAGTATTCCAAATGACTGAATTACAATGATAAAAGCGATAGTTACCCAATAATCATCAGCTCTTGTGCCTTGTGTCAGAATATTACATGGTCCACAAAACGTTAAGACCATGATCCATGCTTGAACAAGCAAAAGAAAATTGAGAAAACTAATTATGCATGATGTCATGCCGGTAGCAGAACGTGCCATCACAAATTGGGGGTTCGCAGTTTCTGTCATCATCTTATATTTTTTCACATCTTTTTCCAACTTCAGGGCAATAGACTCTTTTTCCATACTTTCCTCCTCCTCATGTTCTTGTTGCTCTTCTCTTTGAATCATGTTGTGTAATTGTTGATACTTGACATCTAAATATCTTTTAATAGTTGGCACGGTTAAGGATGAGACCACCAGTAACACAAATCGAACAAGCATCAGAAACACTGCCACTGCCGCTTCTCGACGTCCGAAGAAGATGACGGTAGTGCCTATCTCTATGCAGACATTGATTGCAAAGGTGACAACCAGAATACCCAAGGCAATTATGTTAGCTAGAATTTCCTTGTTAGTCATTGTACCCAGAGTCGGCATCAGATTAACCATACAAGTAGACATGAAAGAAACACCAATGACTTTGGAAAGTTGTTCACTCCACTGCAGCATGGGTGTACTAATATCCATGGGGATCTTCACCGTGACGGTCAATACTGTGAGAGAAGCAGCATTGAGACTGAAAAATCTACAAGGAAACCATAGCTTTTTGTGGAAGAGACCAAGGAATAGATCTGCCGCAATTGCAAGGGAACACACTAATGATGCTCTGGCAATATATAGACCGATCCACGGCATTGGTGTACCGTACCTCTCATGGTCAGTGTAAGTGAAAATCCTCATATTCAATCTTTGGCAACTAGTCTTGCCTATATAAATGTGATGTGCTTGTATGTTCTAACCTGATGAATTATATGTAGTGTTTCAGCACTATCTTGGATGTTAACCCTTCGAAATATGCTATTCACTTTCCAGGAAATGCAAACTGCATTTTAAAAACACATCTCCTCAATGGACGGACAATGAAGTACACTTATTAATATATGTTAAAGACAAATACCAAAGCTATGTTTAACCTACTTCTACCAACTTGCAAGTTTAAAAAAGGAATAAACAAAAAAGGGAAGGGATTTTTGGTATGGCTATCCAAAGCCAACTTTTCAAATGTACTAAATTCATCTTAAAAACAAGTGCATGAAACCACTAAGTAAAGTTCGTGCTAATTTTTCAGTTTTGTATGACAGTATGTAGCTTACCAAAGTAGCCTAAGACAAAAAAACAAAAGGGTTAATTACATTTTGCATCCCGTGGTATTTTCTTCAACATTTACATCCCCTATGCGTAAGCCTTAAGTGCGTCAGTTACATTTTTAACAGAATTAAGGGTAATTTCATCACTTTACTTTATTCAAGGTAATTTTGTCATTTTTCTTTAACTAATTTAATGTGAGGGATGCAGCTTTGTCTCCTTGGCGAGACAAGAAATTCTGAAGGACTTGCAACAACACGAACTTCCCAATCTAGATCTCGACAAAAGAATGTACGTTGACGAGTGGCATTCGTCATTCAAGCAGGAAAACTTCGTCTAGTGTTTTGTTTCATCCAGTAACGGCATCACTACTTACATCTTTATTCCTAATATGATGCATTTAATTTCTGTTCTTTATGAGTTGCATATGGATTCAGATCCTCTACTTGATTTATTTTTTTTTGGTGCTTGACTTTTGATAAGCTAAATCCAACGGATGATAAAAACCATTCCTGACATGCAATTCCTATAATCCGTTGGATTTAGGTTGGCATAAGTCAAATACAAAATATCATGTTGAAGATCTAGATCCAATGCATATATTATACATATTACAAATATATATATATATAAGTATACCAAGTGACTATTTGAAAATTAGCACAATAATAAAAATTGTCTGTTTTTATTAGGACAGTACATATAATGTGCCCTACAAAGGTGCTTTTTGAGACACAAAATTAAAAGTGTTGTATAAAAGTAAATTTGATATTTTTAATATTGATTTTCTTATTATTTTATTAAAAACTAATATATAATCAAATGTTTAAAGGGCAAAAAGTAGTGCCTTAAATTAGTGATTTTTTTTTAATATTCTATATATAATATAAGGGGACAACAAATAGTGCCCTAAAAACCAAAATTATATTAGTGCACAATTTTGTGTCTTATATTAGTGCACAAAATGATGTCGTTTTGGTCTTGGCGCCAAACCAAAAAAACATCCCACTCACATATCGGTGGAACGAAAGCTTCACAGTGTACCAAAAAACGAAAGAAAGCTTCACCACCGAAAGAGTTCATTAAGTTCTCCTTCCAGAATCCAACCCTAATCGTGAAGCTTTCTACCCGCTCAGCCTTCATGCCCTAAGCTCACAAACAAGAAGCACGATTGCACAGCCCAATTGCACAACCCTAATCATTGCATCCCTCAATAGAAGCATAAATCATTGCAGCCTTAAGCTCTCGAACAAGAAGCCCGATTCCACAACGCGCTAAGCACGACTGCACGATTGGCTTCCACCTTAGGTACAATTTGTTCTCTAAATCATATCTTGAGGGTTGTTGCTGTGTCAATCATGGAGCAATTTTTATGAATGTTATATGTAGATATTAAGTTTTCTTTGATTTTCCTAGATGTCTTCTCCCATTTTTTTTTTGTGTGGTTATGATTGGCTTAAAGTGGTGCGGACCAAATGCATTAAGCATCAAAAACTCGCCTAGGGTCATGAAAGCATGACATCTCGTCTAGTTGGATTAGTGAAATGAGTAGCTTTAGTTTCCCTTTTTGTGTATGTTCGGCATACGGTATGGGATAGAATATCATGTATTCACTTGACAGCCTTGATTTAACCATAATTGTGTTATTTGTAGTTGCATAGTAGGAAATTATGTATTTCCCTCGCAGCCTTGGTATATGCCCTTAGTCCCACCTCCTTATCCTTTTACTACATTCAGCTTGAACGTTTATGTTCATTTAAGCATAGAGTTTCATGTAGTTAGGTCTAGTCTTCTTATTCAAAATCATAGTTTCATACGCACCCTTCACAGCTTTATAAATAACTAAGGCTATCGTTGGCAAATACCTACTAATTATAGTTGAATGCTTACTTAGAACATATAGAGATGGCTCTTTGGCAGCATATGCGTAGTCCTATGCGAAATAGTACTAAAAGATTATTGACATTGTTTTCCTCACCAAGTATCTGAAACATATGGTTTGTCAAACATATTTGATCCTTTCCTCCTTAAGAACTTAATATCGAGTGCTTATTATTGACATGTACTTCGCATTCCATTCTTTAACTTTGTGTAGTGTGAATGTTATGATTCTATTTTGCTAAAATACATGCCCCATATTTTTTTCGATAAACAGAGATTTAGAGGTGCAATTTTGTTTATATGTTACTCCTTAAACCTTATTCCCTAATAGTTATAAGTAATAATTGGCTGTTTTCTTGATGCAGATCCGTGACACTAGTGTGCTTGTTAGGTTGCGACCGGCTTGTGAGGATTTGAGAAGTTACTTAACAGCTAAAGGGCGTAAAAGGTTTGAAGTTTATGTATGTACCACGGCTGAAAGAGATTAAATCATCATATTCTGTGCGTAAAAACAATATTTAAGTACATTTGCTCAAACTTTGAAAAAAGAAACATGCAATAAATTATGATCTAGGGATTTGACATGTATGTATCTATATGTATGCAGTATGGATCTATGCATTTTGTTGTCTTGTCTTGCTCACCTTTTCCAGGACGTATTTCGCTATTTCAACTAATTTTCACTAATTCTTTTAATACTTAAAATAACTGTTGTTACATTCTATTACTTCAACTAAGTTGCACTACCAATGATTATAAAGTTCGTTAAAATTCAAAAAATTTAATACAAAATACCCCTTGTCACATTGCACTACTTAAACATAGTGGCGGTGGTCAGGAAATTAAGTTTGTTCTCTAAGGATACTGAACAACAATGAGTATAAAATAGAGCTGTTCTTATGGTCTAATCATACAAAATTTGTTTTGTATAGTTATTTCGCCAAAGATAATATAATGGATAAGAGTTGGATATATCAGTCTCGGGTGAGCAATGCATACAAGGAAGGAGTGAAACATTTTCTTGATTTAGCGTTTTCAAATGCTAGTTTAAGTGGAAAGATCATGTGTCCTTGTGTGAATTGTGGGAATGGCATGTGGGTTGCACATGAAATGGAAATTAATATGCAACGGGTTTATAAAGGGCTACACATAGTGGGTGGCCCATAGTGAAGCTTCAGCATCTGCTACATATCTGCCTCCAAGACATTGTGAACAAGACACCCATAACGATATGCATAGGTTGTTACACTTTCGATTTTCAAGTAGAGAGACAAACATGGATGGAGCGGAAGAATGCAATGACGAGAAACCTAATGAAAATGCAAGTAAGTTTTACAAGTCACTTAGGGATGTAGAACAAGAACTATATCTCGGGTGGAAAACGTTTTCACAACTTTCAGTTATTGTTCGATTTTTTCATTTGAAGTGCCTTGGTAAGTGGAGCAATAAGTCATTTACTATGTTACTTGAATTGCTAAGAGAGATACTTGCGAGCAAGAAAACATTGCCTAAGTCATACTATGAGATGAAAAAGATAATAAAGGACTAAGGCCTTTGGTGCGATAAAATAGATGCGTGTCCAAATAATTCAAGAACAACATCCTGATTTTCGTGCACGAGATATTAAACGTATTCATAGTGAGACATTTGCTTTATGGTTTCAAAACCATGTAAGTTTTAAGAATAATATTACAATAAAAATTATTTAAAATAGTTTTTTTCCCTAATAATTAGTATTATATGAAAATAGTAGGAAGCATTGTACATTGCTCAAAAAGATAAATCTCTAGAAGAACTTAGAGTGTTGGCTCAAGGTCCTCATGTTGTTTGAAAAAGGTATGAAGGCTTCATTGTGAACGGTTTTCGATTTCATACGCAAGAGATTGAGAGAAAAAAGAAAACCCAAAATAGTGGTGTGGTTGTTAATGCTACAATGACAAGCTTCTCAAGTGTTAGAGACAATAATCCTATATCTAGATATGTAACTTATTTTGGTATTTTAAAAGACATAGTTGAACTGCATTATTTTGGATATAAAAAAGTTGTTTTATTTAAGGGTGATTGGGTTCATCAAGGTAGAAGGAAAAGGCAGGATAAGAACAAGTTCACCTTAATTAAGTTTACAAACATATCTGAAAGCAATGAACCTTTTGTGTTGGCTTCTCAAGCCCAACAAGTATTCTATTAACCAGATGTAGTTGACAAGAGATGGTAGGTTGTCATCAAGACGACAACTAGAGATACTTATGCTATGGATACAACTCAATGTGAAGATGATATCGAGACATATTTTAAGGGAGAGACATTTGATAGTCAAGTTCCTAGAACTAATGATGTTATTACTTGGGTGAGAACAGATATGCAATGAATGATAGTTGAACCAAGAACACACCTTGATGATGGAGATACTAATGAAATGGAACGAACATTAACTTTCATATACATGTTCCTATTCTATTAACTACCTGTCTGCTTGTATTCTTTAAGGTATGTATACTTCCCTCATTTTTGTTCTCAATCTTTTTTTTTTTTTTCGAGAATAGAAACTAAAATTTGAAAATAAAAAACACTTAGCAAACATGACTTTAGTGTTAAAGATTCCAGTTTTTTGTTTCTGCTTTCAAAAAACATGACTTTAGTTTTTTGTTTCTGTTCTGGATTCCAATTTTATGTTTCTCTTTCTGCATATATAGTGTAGGCTCTTGTATTGAAAAATTCAAAAAATTTAAAGCCCTAATGAAAGGAAATTAGTTCATTTTCTAGAACTAATGCAAAAATTTCGGGAACAGTTCTGAAAATTCTTGGAACTGTTCCTTGCTTATGCAAATTTTTGGAATAGTTCTGGTCATATTTTTTGGGAACAGTTCTAGAACTGTTCCTTGCTTACGCAAATTTATGGAACTTGTATCTTTCATTGTTTATTGCCCTAATTATGGTAAAGTTTAACTTTCAGCTTATCAATACTATAGCAAATTTGTATTCTTAAGAATGTTTTTATGCTTATATTTTGTTGAATGTGAGTAAATAATTTCATTATGATATTCAAACTTTCTACATTTTTTATAAGATATGGCTCTAGCTACTCGAAGTGGACGAGAACTCTATATTCAGTGATGCGATATTTTTGTTGGCAATGACAGCATTGAAAAGCTAAACAGAGGTCCAACCTTTATGCATAACATATGGGGCCAATCGGATAACCTAAAAAAATCAATTTTATTCTATGAGTTTGGATAACCAATTGATAAAGGTAATATTAGTTGTTTCACTCATTTCTTAGGAATAATAGCACGGAATAGGAGATATGCTCCATTGAAATATTTGAAATGGACAAAGATACCAGAAAAGAACAAGTCAGGGATGTTGGATTTGGTGAAGGTACATTGTTTAAATACATTGTTCAAAAAATAATTACATAAGGATGATAATATTTAATTTAATTTTAATGTGTTGTGAATCACTTGTAGTCAAAGTTTGATCTCCCTCCGGGATGAGAGGGTTACATTTTAAAATCAATTGCAAAGAAGTGGAGAAATCGGAAAGTTGAGGTTAAAAGGTTGAATTATGATCCAAGAATAGCTATTGAAGCACAAATGAGAGTTTTGCCTAAACGAGTTAATGAAGATCAATGGGATGCACTACTCAAATATTGGGATTCTAGTGAAGGAAAGGTACATATAAGGCTAATATATTTGTTGCTTAATTTATTAGGTATCATAATGTTAGAGTACATAATTATAAACATGTTTTGTGTTATAGACAATTAGTAGAAGAAACAATGACAGTAGAAGAGAATTGAAAACAGTCCATCGTAAAGGAAAAACTAGTTTTGCAATGGTTAAAGACAAAGAGGTATTGTGCACTTCTTATGTTTAGTTCCTACTTTGTTTAGTCTAATATGTATAATTTCATGTATCTTGTAGAGAAAAACATCAGGTCATTTTTCATCCCGGGCCGATATGTTTATGATACGCTACTCAAAGAAGGATAAAATTCCAACAAATGAAGTGGTTGGACAAGCAATGGTATTAATATTTGTAAACAACATATAATATGTGAATAATTTTTAGTTAATTATAAACTTCATAATATGTTCAAAACACTGTTATATGTTATTGTAGACAAACATGAGAGAACTAAGTCGGCAAACTTCTGAAGGGTTTGAAGACAATGGTCCTAATGACATATTCTCTCAAGTTATGAGAAACGATACATCCGGACGCATTCGTATGTTTAGCTTAAGTGAGAAATATTTTCATAATTTTATTTAACAATTGACAAATTTTGTTAGTAAATTAATAAAATTGTATGTTGTAGGTGTATCCCCTCTTAATGTTTGGAGCAATATGGCTAGTCTTGGTGCATCTCATAGGCTGACAATAAAATATAAGAATTCATTAGATCTCATGGAGGAGCAATGTAAGGAGTCGATGAATGAATAAGAATAATTGAAGGCTATGTTCTTACAATCACAAGGGCGTTCAAGCAATTCGTCTAATGTGGCTAGCATTCCCACCACACCGGTAGAACATCAAAAGCATTAAACACCAACCGTGGAGAGGAAATCTATTCGAGTAATATTTTATCTACTGATGGCTTTTGTTTAGTATTTTTGTTTAGTTCAGTTCTCTATAATAGTTCTGAAATTTAATAGTTAGTTCAGTTCTGTATTTTAGTTTAGTTTGGGTGCGACTTCTGGAATTAAAATTTCTGAAACAGTTCTCTAAAATTTATGGGAACAATTCTGAAATTTCTAGGAACAGTTCCAAAACATTTCCCTGGGAACTGTTCTGAAATTTCTGGAACTGTTCCTAGAAATTTATCAACTGAATTGTTCCAAAAAATTTATCCATTGAATTGTACTGAAATTTTTGGGGAAATTATATTTTTGGGAACTTTTTTGTTTTATTTTAACAATACATTATTTTTTGTTTAATTTTTTATTATTAAAATGGAACATGTAGAGTGGAGCGTTAGTGTTGTTGAAGAGCATAACAAATACAATGGAAATTATAGCAAAAGGTTATGTCCATAGTATAGACTCATCGGCACAAGTAGGTAGAGAAGAATTAGGGCCCAATTGGTGTGAAGTAAATGTCCAAGTCCCGGTCAAATGGGATGACCGTCTAATTAGACCTTACGGACTTTTCGTAACAATTGGTGATGTCATTGGAGCACCTTTGGATTAAGACGAATGTATGGTATGTTATGGAGCATTGAACTTTAGAAATGTGTTTTTGTTGCAAAAGTTTTTATTTTATGAATCTTGTTTTGGTTGCAAGAAGTTTCTAATTTATAAATCTTGTATTAGGGAAAAAAAAGAAGTTGACATTATTTTTGGTTAATGGGTAATGTTTTATAATTCCTTCCTCATTATTAGATAATGGTTTTCTTTAGTTAGGTTGATCTTTCCCATTTTATGTATCTATTGGGTTTTTAATTCTCTCTTTTTATGGCAAAAAAATGAGTTCTATGTATTTTGTATTGTGAGGAATTTTTAGTTTTTATTGTTTGGATTTAGAGTATTTTGATATTTTAAAATAATTTTAAATTATTAAAAAAAAAAAATTAGATTCTTTTTGGGACACTAAAAATTGTCTTATATAATGAATAAAAAGTCTATTGGAACGCTAAAAAGTGTCCTATAAGATAGTTATTAAGGCATACTGTACTGTTGTAATAGTTTATATTGAGATGGTAAATAGTATCCTTATATATTGATTCTCTTTGACAATTTCGGAACACATTCTTATGTTTTAAAAGATATTTTTCACAACAATTTGTAGTGCTCTAATATATATAATTTAAAAAAAATAAAAAAATGCTATAGAGATAATATATAGTGTCCTAATAATTATCTTATACAACACTTATTATTGCCTTAACAAATTCAAACAAAAAGGTCACTAAAAAGTGGCCTTATGACCTATTGGGGCGACGTTTTACGGGGCACCAATCCAATTGTCCCAAAAAGTCTAAATGTCGCAATGGAGACTTTATTGCGATACCTTTTCGTGTTCTGATAGACCAATTTTGTTGTAGTATAAGGAGATCTGGCAAGAAAATGTACACACCTCTATATATAGTGTGATGATTTTATTGGTTTTTATTAGTTATATAGAATCAAAAGTTCTAAAAAGTTCCATGAGAGATGAGGTTTGCTTGTGGCTTTTGATAGTTTGTTTAATGGTACTCCGATGACTTAACACTCTTTTTTATGTAATTTATTTTTTAATTGAATTTTTTTTTTTATTTATTATTATTAATGAATTCTATAAACATTTCAAATTTTTGTTTAACTATTCATTATCATAATTGATATATTTTATTTGACAATTCATTACATTCTTATATTTAATTCTAATGGTAACCAAACATGTTAATGGTAATGGACATTTAATCATGAATCATTACTCCTATTTTGTGTCATCGTCCGAGCTGGCAACTGGCATATTCACCAAATCGATTAGACCATTTTTTTTTCAGTCAGCCATTGTCAATGTAGGGCTCATCAATATCTTCGCCTCAATTTTAGAGGGATTATGGAAATATGTATCTAGTATTTAATATTAATTCTTTTATTTTCTATGAATTAGGGCAATTTTTTTTTTTTTTTTTTTTTATTTAGTCTTTTGGTTTGGTTATATAATGGAGAGTGTGGAGATCTATTGTATGATAGCAATGTAATAAAAATATTTGTTTCTGTTCCTATTCCCAAAATTAGCGCGTTTGAAAAACACATCGATATTCCCAAAAAAATTGGGATTAATTCCTAAATTCCTTAAAAATATGAGGAAAAAAAATATTGATTCCTATTCACTCCCGTAAAATTATTTCCACAACCAACTTGTCCGCCACCACCATTCCACCGGCCACCACCACCATCTCGCTGGCCACACACATATATGAATTAAGTTAATTATTTTATATGTTTAAAGAACATATTTTTGTTTTGGATTAATTATACGTTGCACTCCTCTAGTTAGACTTAATTGCACTTTGTACTCTTGTAGTATTTTTATCAACACTTACATCTTTGTGATTAGGAGTTAAGTGCAATGGTTAGAAATTCTGTTAACTATAATGGTCAAACCCTTAGTTTTTGGACAATTTTTTTTAAATACATCCCATGAAATTATTTAAAGGGAAATGGTGGAATCAACTGTAGTTCTGTTAACTATTTAACCGTTAAACTTAAATTTTAAGTATATGGGGTGTAAGTGCTGACGAAAATACTATAGGGTACAAAGTGTAATTAGGTATAACATAAGGGGTGCAAATGTAATTATCCCTTTATAGTTTATTCATTTTTTAAACTTGCAAGTTGTAAGAGGTAGGTTCAACATAGCTTTCAGCCTTTTATCATATCCGAAGGCGTGGACTTAATTTGCCATCCATTAAGGAGACGAGTTTTTAAACAAGACCAAATGCAGTTATCATTTCCTGGAAAGTGAATTGCATTTTTCAGTGATGGTAAGAGTTGGAGATTAAAACAAGGGTATTACCATGGACTATCACATTAATGAAAGATTAGCTAGTATCATTAATGAAAATGGTTAATTAGTATCATTAATAAAAGAGGTTGGGTAGTATCATTAATGAGAGTAATTGACAAGTATTATTAATGTAAAGGAAGAATTGTCTCCCTCATTAATGAGTATGTTGGCTAGCCCCATTAATGAAGTGGTGGGTTGTTGAACTCTTCCCTTATAAATAGAGAGTTGAGTGGCAGTGGTGTAATATGAAAGTGTGTATCAAGTGAAGTAAAAACAATAGTCTCACTTGTGTATTCTCCCTTGTAAATATTTCATTATCTCAATATTGTAATTTCTTCTTGTAGCGTGGATTAGATTTACGTTGAACTACGTTAAATTCTTGTGTTGTTTCTTTAATTTCTAGTAAATCTTTGGTGTTACTTGTTTTTCAAATCATTGTTGTGTTGTTAGGAGTCGGGTCGATCCCCAACAACTGGTATCAGAGCTTAGGCTCTTACACTCTCAACATAACAATGGGCAGTGGCAAGGTTGTGGTCGATAAATTCAATGGAGATAATTTTGCCCTTTGGAGGATGCAAATAGAAGATTATCTGTACCAAAATGACCAATGGCAGTCGCTGTATAGAAAGACGAAGAAACCTGAAAAGCTATCAAAAGACGAATGGAAAGTTCTCACTCGCAAGGCGTTGGGAACGGTTCGGCTTACATTGTCAAGCACAGTGTTAAGTAACGTCAAAAATGAGAAGACGACAAAGGATTTGATTGATGCTCTTGAAAGCATGTACAAGACACCCACGGTGACGAACAAGTTATTTACTCTCCAGAAACTTTTCAGGATGCAGATGGAAGAGCATGATGATGTTTCAGAATACATCAGTCGTGTTCGTGACATCTTTGATCAGTTGGAGACGGTGCAAATAACGTTCGCAGAAGAAATAAAGGCCCTGCTCCTTCTCTCTTCTCTCTTCTCTCTTCTCTTCCCGATAGTTAGGACAACTTAGTTATATCGATTATCGGTGGATCCAGTCATACTAAGTTGGTAGAGAATGATGTCATTACTTCGATCATCAGTGAGGAAACTCGAAGGAATGACTCAGACCAGAGTTCTGGGGCAGTATTGAAGGTTGGATAGAGATGAAAAAAATCGACAAAAGATGGCAACAACAAAGAGTCATTCCAAGTCTGCAAAAGGATGGAAAAAGTTAAAGACGAGAAATATAGAGTTATGGAGTTGTGGACAAAAGAGGTATTGGAAGAAAAATTGCCCAAATCGACCAAGAAGACAAGAGTCAGATAGTAAAGAGCCAGTTTGTCTATCCAACAGTGAGTCTTTAGATGCACTCATACTCTCGTTGGCTACTCGCAATGATATGTGGGTAATTCATTCTAGTGCGTCGTTTCATACCACTTCACGGAGGGACATATTGAACAACTATGTCCCGAAAAACTTCGGTAGGGTTTACTTGGGGGATGATGAACCTTGAAACATCATTAGCAAGGGATAAGTTCAGATCACCCGAGTAGATGGTTCTATTCTTAGGTTAGGGGATGCTAGATATGTTCCCACTCTAACTCGCAACCAAATCTCCGTGGGACAATTGTTAGAGGCATGAGTGATTACCATCTTCAACAATGAATCTTGTAAGATGTCAAAGGGTGCAATGGTGCTCTCCAGAGGGAAGAAAGAAGGCACAGTGTATATGACATCTGGTTCTCATGATGCTATTATAGTTGTATCCCCAAAAATAGATGTAGACATGTGGCATAGTCACATGAGTAAGAAGGACATGAAGATACTTGCTTTTCGAGGCAAGTTGAAGAGACTGAAAAATGTAGCAGTAGGTTTTTGTGAAGATTGCATGCTTGGGAAGCAGAGAAAGGTAAGCTTCACAAAAACCACCAAGACTCCTAAAACTAAACGACTTGAGTTGGTCCACTTCGATGTTTGGGGACTGACGAAGGTTAGGTTTCTTGGTGTCTATGTCTACTTTGTGACACTTATTGACGATACAATGACAAAGATTTGGGTTTACTTCATGAAACACAAAGATGAAGTCTTTGATGTGTTTAAGAAGTGGAAAGCCCTAGTTGAGAACGAGGCAGGTCTGAAGTTGAAGTGTCTCAAATCAGACAACGGCGGAGAATATTGTGAGAAAGAGTTTTACAGGTTTTGTGCTAAAAATGGCATTAGAAGGTTGAAGATTGTTCCAAAAAAGCCTAGACAGAACAGAGTTGCTAAGCGGATGAACATGACTATTCTAGAGCGTGCCAAGAGCATGAGAATTCACGTACGCTTACCTAAGGAGTTTTGGGCAGATGCGGTAAACACAGCTGTCTACTTGATCAATAGAGGACCATTCGTATCATTGGATAGTGGGCTACCGGAGGAAGCATGAATAGGAAAAGAAGTGAGTCACTCTCATCTCAAGGTATTTTGGATGTGATGCGTATGTTCACATCGAGACCAAGAATATGAGTAAACTTGATCCTAAGTCTCGAAGATGCATGATTATTGGCTATAGAGGAGACAGCTTTGGCTACAGACTTTGGGATTCTGAGAAACGCAAAGTTGTCAAGAGCATGGATTTTGTGTGTAATGAATATGTCATAGACAAGGACAGACTTGGAGGAGAAAAGAAGATTAATGCTAAAAAAGAAATAGTTGGGTGGGATAACTGGAGGTGTGAAGATCAAGAAAGACCCTACGCTGATCCAGCAAATTAACCAAAGCCATCAACTCCTCCCTTGAGAAGATCTACCTGAGAAGTTAGACCACCACAACGGTATTCCATTTCTCTTCATTATCTACTGTTGATAGATAATAGTAAACAATCTTGCTATAAAGAGGCTCCACAAGTAGAAACACACAACAAGTGGGAGCTTCCCGTAAGAGACGAAATGGACTCCCTCTTGTCAAATTAAACTTGGGAGTTAGTCAAACTTCCAATGGGAAAGAAAGCACTTATTAGTCAGACTTCCAATGGGAAAGAAAGCACTTAATAATAAATGGATTTACCGGTTGAAAGAGGAGCACAATGGTACCAAAAGGTACAATGCATGATTGGTGGTAAAGGGCTTTGAGAAGAAAGCTGGTATTGATTACTCCGAGATCTTTTCTCCAATGGTAAAACACACGACTATCTGGATTGTGTTAAATCTGGCCACAGTGTATGATGTACACCTAGAGCAGTTGGATATGAAAAGTGAATTTCTTCATGGTAATCTTAAAGAAGATATCTACATGCATCAACCACAGGGTCATGTGGTTGAGGAACAAGAAGAATTGGTATGTAAATTAAAGAAAAGCTTGTATGACTTGAGACAAGCTCCAAGACAGTGGTATAAGAAGTTTGATAGTTTTATGAAGAACAATGGCTTCCACTAGTGCAATTCTGATCATTGTTGTTACTTCAAGGAAATAAAGACTTCTTATTTTATTCTTTTTTATATGTAGATAACATGCTAGTTGCAGGACCTGGCATGAAAGAGATCTCTAGTCTTAAATAAAGATTGTTTGAGGAATTTGCAATTAAGGATCTTGGTACGGCAAAACAGATCCTTGGGATGCAAATTCACAGGGACATGAAGAAAAAGATCTTGAAATTATCACAAGTAGAGTACGTGGACAAGGTACTCAGGAGATTCAACATGGAAGATGCCAAATCGGTCGGTACACCTCTAGCTGGGCACTTCAGACTCTCTAAGGAATAATCACCAATAACGGAGGTAGAACGTGAAGAAATGGCTAAAGTGCCATATGCTTCGGTCATCGGAAGCCTCACGTACGCCATGATTTGCATGCGTCCAGACATTACTCCTGCAGTGGGAGTTGTGAGTAGATTTATGAGCAATCTTGGAAATGAGCATTGGAAGACGGTAAAGTGGATCTTTCAATATCTTGTCGGTACCAAAGATTGGGCGTTGTGTTATAGGGGTAATACCGTTAGCTTGCGAGGATATGTTGATTCGGATCTCATGGGCACCATTGATAGCAGGCGGAGTACCACATGGTATGTCTTTACCCTTGGTAGTGCTGTGATAAGTTGGATATCTCAATTGCAGAAGGTGGTGGCCATTTCAACGACTGAAGCAAAATATGTTGCAGCTACACAAGCGTGCATAGAGATGGTGTGGCTCAATCACTTGATGGAAGAGTTGGGACAACTAAAAAAGGATCCTAAGTTGTATAGCGACAGTCAAAGTGTTATACACTTGGCAAAAAACTCTGCTTTCCATTCAAGGACAAAGTACATCGACATCAAGTTCTACTTCAGTCGGTCTTTGTTGGAGGAAGGATCAATTGTACTTGAGAAGATCCATACGCAAGAAAATCTTGCAGACATGTTGACGAAGACAGTGACAATTGACAAACTGAGGTTCTGTATAACCTCAGTTGACCTCGAATGGTAACTTCAAGAAACAGATCACAAGAGGAATTACTATGACAGAGAGAAGTTTCTCTGACAAGTGGGAGTTTGAGATGATAGATTTGCGGACAATCACGTTTTAGCCTCCAAAGTGAGAGATTGTTAAGAGTTGGAGACTAAAACAATGGTATTACCATGGACTATTATCATTAATGAGTGGTTGACTAGTATCATTAATAAAAGTGGTTAGCTAGTATCATTAATGAAAGAGGTTGACCAGTATCATTAATGAGAGTGGTTGACAAATATCATTAATGTAGTGAAAAAATTGTCTCCCTCATTAATGAGGTTGTTGGCTAACCCCCTTAATGAAATGGTTGATTGTTGGACTCTTCCCTTGTAAATAGAGGGTTGAGTGGTAGTGGTGTAATATGAAAGTATGTGTCAAGTGAAGTGAACACAATAGTCTCATGTGTGTATCCTCTTTTGTAAACCTCTCATTCTCTCAATATAGTAATTTCTTCATGTGGCGTGGATTAGAGTTACGTCAAACCACATTAAATTCTTGTGTCGTTTCTTTATTTGCTACTAACTCTTTGGTGTTACTCGTTTTTCAAATCGTTGTTGTGTTGTTAGGAGTCGATTCGATCCCAACAATTGAGAGACTTCCTAACAACCTGATCTTCTTTCCAACTTTTTACATACTATTTTAAAACAAATGATAATGAAAGTGCTTGTCAATTAAGTGGAAATTTAATTGTTTAAAATAGATGGTTGAATTTTGAGGCAAATTCTTCCCTAAATACAAGATTTTTATGTTTTGGTTTATTGTCATAAAATTCAGGTGTTCAAAGAAAATAGGAAACTGCTACATGACCATTGCTCTCAATACAACATTAAAAACAAAAAGGCATTGGATTGAAGGTTGCAAGACGGGAAAAGCCAGCCACTAGTTTTACCAATTATCTAAGGACTCAAAAAAATTGTTCACAAAACAAGAATTTGATACCTTAATTTTTGTATAATAGTTCAGATCATGATTGTCGCAGGAAGTAAAATGATTCAACAATCCTTCATAATCTTTTTAAGCCATTTATTTTTCTGTGTCGAGTTACGGGGAAAAGGCAAATTCAATTCCCCAAACAATCAACAAAATTTTCTTAGAAAGTATGTGGTTTGTCTTGAAGGAGAAAAGGATCTTCCATGATGGTTTGCAACCTCTAGTAATGCTACTGACCGATTCATCTAAAGGGGAAGAAAACGACAAGAGAAAGGTTTAATAGAGCTTCTACAAACATGTATCACTAGTTTCAACCAAGTACATGCATAAATTTTAACAATGACCAAATTGAGTCTTTAGATTCCCGAAAGCTATCCAGTTGTTAGAGTTTGACTGCAATGACTTTAATCAGCACAACAATAGCACTTCCACAAATTAAAAATCAATTTTGACAGCAATTAATAAGGAGCGTAAGTAATGCTCTGTTGTATGCAATGTTGTCGAACAAGTTATGGACAACAAAAGAAATTTGAGAAAAATAAGTGACTTAACAAATAGGGTGTGGTTGAACGTTGAAGTTCGTAAAAAATGGCTACCTGATAAAAGATAACAAGTAATTGGGTAAACTCTCATATGTATCTATAGAGAGTGGAGTCAGTATATATACAATGGATTACACGAAATTGAAAAGCATAGAATGGAAAGTAATATAATGCATTACACGAAACTGAAAAAGCATAGAATGGAAATTAATATATTCAATTTATTGTCTAGTCTTTATTGCAGGTCTTCATTATGGTAGGTCTTCATGGTAGGTCATTCCCTTAATTACTCCCCAAATCATGGTGATTGATTGGTTTCCTTAATAGGCCCCTTCAAGCTCATCGATTAAGCTTGCACGTTGAGCTTGTCCCAGAGAAAACTAAACCTGGCAGAGACTAATGCTTTTGTAAGTCCATCAGCAAGCTGGTCCTTGCATGAGATGAATCGGACTTCTAGTGCCTATTGTTGCAATTTTTCCTAGACGAAGTGATAGTTGATTTTGACAAGTTTGGTAGATGCATGGAAGACCAGTTTGGCTGTTAGATAAGTTGTGCCGATATTGTCACACCACAGTTTTGGATGTTGTGGAATAAAGATGCCAAGTTCATGCATTAGGGACTGTAGCAAGAGAGATTCGGCAGTAGCATGAGCAACTGCTTGGTACTCGACGTCGGTACTGGAAGGTGCTACCGTTGGTTGCTTTTTGGAATTCCATGAGATTAAATTGTCACCAAAATAAATGCAATATCCAGACGTTGACTTACAATCATCAGGGCAACCTGCCCAGTTGGCATCGGAGTAAATGGACAACTGTGTAAATGTGCTGGGTCGAATAAAGAGACCAAAATTAATTTTAGGTACCTTAGAATTCTTTTCACTGTTGTCCAGTTTTCCTCAGTGGGTATGTGCATGAATTGACAGACCTTGTTGACTGCAAATGAGATGTCGAGTTGAGTCAAAGAGAGATACTGCATAGCTCCTACAACACTCCGATAAGTGGCCGCATCAGAATATGGGGCATTGGAAAATAATGAGAGTTTATGTGAGGGAGACATTGGGTAAGATACCGACTTTGCTTCAATCATCTTTATGCGTTGAAAGAGGTTTGTAGATATATTGACTCTGTGATAAGAAGAGGTCATCGGCAACATGAATTGCTTTGATTTCCAAAAAGTAGTTGAGGCTCCCTAAATCTTTGACAGCAAATTCACTGCTTAGATTGACAATCAATTGAGTGATGGCTTTGGGGTTGGAGCTAGTGATTAAGATATCCTCGACATACATTAGGAGAAACAATGTATCTGGGCCTTGTCTATAGATAAAGAGAGAGGAATCGAAACTGGAGTTGACAAAACCATTGGAGATGAGGTGCTCTTGTAGTTGATAGTACCAGGCCCGCGGGACTTGTTTCAGCCCATAAAGTGCTTTGTGTAGCCGAAAAATGTGGGTTGGAAAGTGGGGATGCACATAGTTGATGGTAGATGCATAAATACCTCTTCAGTTAAGTGGCGATAAAAGAAAGCGTTCTGGATGTCGATTTGATGAACTGGCCATTGTTTGGAAATAGCACAACTGAGTACAAGTCTGATGGTAGTGGGCTTGACCACTGGACTGAAAGTGTTGTCAATTCCTGGTTGTTGGTGGTAGCATTTCACAACCAACCAGGCCTTTCTTCGCTCAAGTGAGCCATCTGACTTGTATTTGATTTTGAATATCCACCTAGAACCAACGATATTCATGTCTGGTCTTGTTGGGATTAACGACCAGGTTCCATTTTTCATAAGGGCAGTGAACTCGTCGTCCATAGCTTTACGCCATTCACTATAATTGGACACCTTAGAGTATAAAAATTGTGTCTTAGGAATAGTGCCTATGACAAGAAAGGACTGTGGCAAAGGGTACCTGACTGTGCCATCCGTGAGCTATTTTGGCTTCACTATATTATTACGAGACCGAGTGGTCATTTGGTGAAGTCAAGGTTCTAGGGGTGCAGCAGTAGCGGCGTTGTCTAAAGACAGGGAAGAGAAAGTCTTATGGTTGGTGATTGTAGGGATAAGGGAGGTGTTATCTGGTAATGGAAGTAGGGTTGAAGATATGTCAATCATGGGCGATGATCGTGTATGGGACGGTGACTCAGAGGGAAAAAAGTCAGTTGAATTTGTGGGATTTAAGGGTACATGGGATATGTCGTTCGACTCTGAGGGAAAGAGGGCAGATGACGTCATGGGATTGAGGTTGGTATGTGATGTGTCGTTTGGTTGGAGAGACGGCAAAAGAGTATTTTTTGGATTCTCGTGTACATGAATGAAGAGTGGGAGGTTGATTGTTGGGTTCGACGATGGATGGAAGTCGATAGTTTTATGTGGTGGGTTGGTAAAATGGAAGGTTTGTTTTTCGAAGATGACGTGCTGTGAGATAAATCTCTTGTCACTGGAAATGTCAAGACATTTGAATCCACGATGCATGTTGCTAAAGCTGAGGAAAACATATTGTTTGGATCTAAAATCGAGTTTGTGATGATTGAACGGGAGAAGAAATGGAAAACATGCACAACCAAAAAAATTTAAAGAAGAAAAATTAGGGGCAAGGTTGCGGAGTTTTTCAAAAGGTGAAATTCCTAGTGGAGTGGTAGGGAGACGATTAATGAGATATGTGGCCTTGAGAAATACGTCATCCCAGTAAGCATGAAGAACATTGCTATGGGATAAGAGTGAGAGTCACATTTCGACGGACCCATTTTGTTGGGACGTATGGGGTAGGTAAGTCGGTGTTGGATACCAATTGATGCAAAATAGTTGGGGAGGAAGCGATATTCTCTACCCCAATCAGTTTGAATGGATTTTATTTGGAAATTAAATTGGCGTTCAAAACGTTTTTGGAATAAGCAAAATATTTTCATAACATCCAATTTGTTAGGGAGGGGAAAGAGCCACGTAAACTTGCTAAAATGATCAACAAAAGACACATAGTATTTATTTCCATTTGTGGACCTAAAGGGGGAAGGTCTCCAAATATCTGAGAAAATCAGTTCAAGTGGTGAATTGGAAATGGACTTAGAATTTGAAAAAGGTAGCCAATGGCTCTTTCCTTGCTAACATGCGAAGCATACACTCGATATTTTATTAGACGAGATGGGTAGAGAGAACTTTGAAATGAGACGTCGTACTGTCTGATAAGACGGATGGCCCATCCGGCAATGCTAAACATCAATGGGAGCATGTTGGGAGATGTAGGTTTGAGGATGTTTTGTGGGAATAGCAGTGGATGGAAAGGTGTAGAGTCCATCTTTAGTTTTGTCGCGCAACAGAACTGTCCCTGTTGCCTCGTCCTTCAAAAAACAAAAAAAAGGAGTGAAACTCAATATAAACATTATTGTCACATGTAAATTAACTCACAGATTTATTTTTATTTTTTTAATCTGAGGTACATGAAGTAATTGATTCAAAGAAAAGAAATTAGTTGGTGTGGAGAAAGTAGTAGAGCCAATATTCTTAATGGGTAAACCTGCTTCATCACCGACATAGATCTGATCAGTGCCATTATAAGGCTCCGAATGCACTGTTACGTTGCGAAAATCATTTGTGAGGTGGTTTGTTGAACCAGTATTGGGATACCAGTTGGCATCAGTTGGTGAGGACTGTGAGGTCAAAGAGGCTGCCATGTTGGGAGGTATGCCTTGGTAGGCATGATCGAACCGGTAGTAGCATTGTACAATAGTGTGATCATTTCTATCACATACTTGACATGTAGGACGTGGGTTTGAGGAGGAATTCTGTGTGTGGCCACCTTGCCCACATTCGCTACGTTCGTGACCTCTACGGTTGGTATGGTAGCCGTGAGGTTGTTGCTAGTGAGAGTAACGTGGATGAGAATTAGATCTTCCACCTCGCGCTCGTCCATCATTTCAAGTTGCCACATTAGTGGACCCAACCATGACTTCTAGAGCAAATTGGTGTTGCTCAATCCTCAATTCAAATGCAAGGAGATGGTTAAACATCTGTTCTTATGACATTTTGTCTATTTGAGTGAAGATGGAAGTGACGATAGCATCATAAGAGCTATCAAGTCCTCCAAGAAGATATGTTGTGAACTCATGGGCATGAAGGGGCTGACCAATAGCAGTCAATATATTTGCGAAGGATTTTATCTTCTGATAATAGTCTGCGACAGATATGTTGCCTTTCTTTGTAAGGGCCAGAAATTGCCGAGTTTGTATAGCTTGTGCAGAAGCATGAGAGGCAAACATTTTCTCAAGGGCTGCCCAGACTTCTCTAGAAGTGGAGAGGCCAACTATTTGACCCAAAATGATTTCAGATAAAGAAGAAAACAAGGTACTTGGAATAATTTGGTCTTGTTCAAACCAGGAGATGTATTTTGGATTGGGGATTTCGAAGGTGGTGGAGTCGGATGCATTGGCATCAGGGTTTGGTATGGTGAGAGAGGGAGGGGAGATAGTACCATCAACAAATTCGAACAAGCGTTGTCCACGCAAGTAGGGGACGATTTGAGTTTTCCTTAGGATATAATTATCTTTGGTGAATTTAACTGTTACAAGGCTTTGGATAGTACTGAGATGGGCAAAGGTGGAAGATGAGGCCATGGGATCGTATGGGAAATAATATAATGCATTGCACGAAACTGAAAAGCATAGATTGGAAAGTAATATATTTAATTTATTGTCTAGTCTTTATTGCAGGTTTTCAGTATGGTAGGTCTTCATGGTAGGTCATTCCCTTAATTGCTCCTCAAATAATGGTGATTGATTGGTTTCCTTAATAACTGAGAACCTCTGGGAGTTAGCTGTTGAAGGTAATATTAATATCGCACATTTATATCATTATGAATTCTATTAATGGATCGAGTTATAGTAAAATTAAATTGAAATGAGTAGCAGATAAAATCCCAACAGAAACAATCAAAAAGTTGTCTGAAAGAGCAATTAGTAAACTAAAACACAGAACATAGGATTAGTATGTAAACTAAAGCCTACACTAAAACTGATAGAATAACAAATTTTGCACTAAAAACATCACGAACAGCTAAAGATCTGAACATTTACTTTAAAAACTCCAAAAAAAAGATCAAATACATCAACTACCAAAAAGAATGAAGGACAATTCAATCGTGTTTATCAAACATATATATCACGTTACTAAATGAAGTCATCCTTTACATAAAATGACTTAAACATTCGATAATAAATCAATCAGATCCTTTGCGAAGAACACAATCAATTCATATTGCAAAAAATTCAAGATTTAACCAAATTTGTGTCGTGAAAGCAACGATCAATAAACAAATCACTAAAAACAGAGCAAAAACGATATATGTTACTTACATTAGGTTCGTAGATCGTTAATCGACCTCCTGAATCAACAGAATCCAAGATCTCCAAAATCCTAACTTGCCGACGCAGAAAATGAAACACTAACTATATATGGGGGCGAATTCAAATACAATGACTAACGATCTCAAAGAACTGCTTTCTACAGTCCAAAAAACATACGTCAGCACCTGCAGGACTAAAACAGGGAAGAAAAACATATTAAGGGACTAATTCTAAACCTAATAATAAGAAAAGACTAATCACGAATTAGACCTTAAAAATAGGACTAATCGCCGACTAATCCTAAAAATAATTCTTTTCATCTCCTAAGCCTATGGAAAATAAGTGTCTTATGTCACTTAAGGGTAAAATAATAATTTAATTGAATTTTCAAATGATATAATTGTTAATTTAATTAAATTTCATTCCAATTAAAATATTTTGTTAGTATTTGGTTTCGTTTTTTTTGTCGATTACTGATTAAAACCTAATCTCATGTAATTGGGATTAACTAATTCCAAGTTTATCTTGATATTGGTTAATCTCATGTTTTGTAAGATTAGAGAATTCTTGGTAATGAGAATTAGATTAAATTCTATATACCAAACATGGGAATCGAATCTTGCGTAGTAAAGCCACCTTAGTTTTTTGATAATTTTTTAAGTAGATCCCATTAAATTATTGGAAGGAAAATGATGGAATTACCCGTAGTTCTGTTAAATATTTAACCATTCCACTTAAGTTTTGAGCATACGGGGTGGATGCTAATGAAAATACTACATAGGTACAAACTGCAATTCGGTATAATCTTAAAGGGTACAAAATGTAATTAACCCTTTTGTTTTTTTTGTGTCGTACTAAGAATTATTTACCTAATGGGGTCTTAAAAGATGCGAAATATCCATTTGGGATCCCCTTTTTCAATAATTACCTAAAGGGGTTTAACCGGCCGTGAGACGGCCGGTTTCCCCATCAATTTTTTAATTTTTGTGAAACCAACTTTGTCAAGGCCGGTTTCACATTTTGGGGCTCCCACAGTGGTAGCCCCCCCTCCATCCCCCCTAGCCCCCCCCCCCCCCCCCTCCCCCTCATCCCCATCCCTTATTTTTAATTATATATATATATATATATATATATATATATATATATATATATATATATATATATATATTAAATTGGTGATTGTTTTTTTTTTTTTTTTTATATATTTATATTATGATAATTTGAAAATTTATTTAATATTTCAAAATTAAAAATTATAATTATTTTGTAACATATAATTAATTTTAAAAAATATTAACAATAATAATAATAATAATAATAATAATAATAATAATAATAATAATGACCATTATACTGAAGTTAAACGTGTTAATTAATACAATTAATCATAAAAAAAAATTATTAGATAAATGCGTTTGTTATATTAGCTCTTTACAGTTTAATTATTTTGTAAATAAATAAATTCTAAAAATAGTATACATAACCTTATATACCAAAAAAAGATAAAGAAAAAAAAAAAAAAAAAAAACGCAAATCCTTTGAAATAATAATAACAATAATGAACATCATAAAATTACTAAAATTATTGCTCAATCCATTTTTATCCCTTAAAATTGTTTAGGCATTACTCAACTCATTTTTATCCCTTATTATTATACTATTACAATTATTATTTTTTTTAAAAAACTTAATTTTTTCCATGTAGTCCATATACTACAATAATTTTTTCAAAATTCCAAATTTATTGTATTATATAATAATAACTATTATAGTACAATAAATTTAAACTTTTGAAAAATTATAGTGACTATAATATAGTCCAAAAAATTATAGTGACTATTTTTATAGTATAAAATATTATACTAACTATTAAAAAAATTTAATAAGTACAGTAAAAGTGAATAAAAATGGGTTGAGTAATGTCTAAACAAATTGAACAAACAAACAAATAATATATATATATATATATATATATATGTATTCTTTTATTTTTTTTTGATGGGGATGGGTGGGAGGGGCGGGCCAATTCCGACCCTGGGAGGGCCGGAATCAAACTTGATTCCGGACATGGCAGGGCCGGAATTAGGGTTTTTTTTTTTTTTTTTTTCCGACTTTTTTTTTTTTAAGAAGAAGAGGAATTGGAGATCCCATCCACTGTCCCAGCACTCCACCATCACCAAACACTCCACCTGTTTTGCGTCGAACTCCATCTTCAACCTCCCATCCACTATCCCAACAGCATCCCCTCTTCCATGGAGATCCCACACCCACTCCACCAATCCCATCTCAGAACTCTCATCTATGGCGTCCCTCGATCTTCTCCCGGTCACTATTTCAAAAACGACAACCCCCGAAACTGTACACATCTATCCTCTTCTTTCATCAGTTCATCGCTCTCTCTCTCTCTCTCTCTCTCTCTAGTTCTCTCTCTCTAACTCTCTCTTCCTTCACTGGAAATTTGTGGGTTTTTGGTTTTTGGGTTTTGATTTCTGAACGTTTTGGGAGGTTACCCAGAAGAGAAAAATGGCCAGCGGTGGTTTTGGTCCCGGTCCGGGTACCGGAAGAGCTTACCCCGGAGAACTCACTCTTTATGTTACCATTACCTGTATTGTTGCCGCCATGGGAGGTTTGATCTTCGGTTATGACATTGGAATGGCTGGAATCAATTCCTCTTCTTCTTAAAAAAAATTGAAAAAAATAAATAACTGATTTCGGCCCTGCCATGGCCGTAATCATATTTGATTCCGGCCCTCCCGGGGCCAAAATTCCCCCCCCCAAAAAAAAAAAATACATATATTTATATAATAATATATACACATATTATTTGTTTGTTTGTTCAATTTGTTTGGACATTACTCAACCCATTTTTATTCATTTTTATTATACTATAATAATTTTTTTAATACTTAGTATAATATTTTATACTATATTATAGTCACTATAATTTTTCAAAAGTCCAAATTTATTGTACTATAATAGTTATTATTATATAGTACAATAAATTTGGAATTCTGAAAAAATTATTGTAGTATATGGACTACATGAAAAAAATTAAGTTTTTTAAGAAAATAAAAATAATTGTTATAATATAATAAAAAGGGATAAAAATGAGTTGAGTAATGCCCAAAAATTTTAAGGGATAAAAATGGGTTGAGTAATAATTTCAGTAGTTTTATTATTTTCATTATTGTTATTATTATTTTGAAGGAATTCCGGTTTTTTTTCTTTTAATCCTTTTTTGGTATATAAGGTTATGTATACCATTTTCAGAAATTATTTATTTACAAAAAAATAAAACTGTAAAGAGCTAACATAACAAACGCGTTTATCTAATATTTTTTTTTCTTTTTATGATTAATTGTATTAGTAAACGTGTTTAATTTCAGTATGATGGTCATTTTTTATTATTATTTTTGTTAATATTTTTTAAAATTAATTATATGTTACAAAATAATTAAAATTTATAGTTAATTTTGAATTTTGTTATATTAAATAAACTTTCAAATTATCATAATATATATATATATATATATAAATCACAACATATTCATATTTTGAGACATTTTGAGCCGTCGGATTGAATATCTGACGGTTGAGATTACACTTGGAGACATTTTATATTTGAGACATTTTGGACTCTTGGATCGATATCCAACGGTTGAGATTGACTATTATCAAGTGATATTTTCAGCCCTTAGATCAAATTAGATTAAGGGTTTAGATTAATTTTATAGATTAATTATTGAATTGGTTGGGTTAGTGTTAGTGCATTCTCCTCTATACCTTCCTCTTTCCCTCTGCCATATCTCTGTTCTATCACCTCTATCGCCACCACTGCCGTCACCTCCTTTTTTCTCTCGCTCACTCTCTCTTCTGAAATGGAAACCCTAAGCCGTCCCCAACCCTACAACCTCTCTCACTCATTGCCTCTCTTCATTCATAAGACAATAAAACTCTTCTCTCCTTCTCGCTCCATCCTCCATCATTGAAATGAAAAGCCTAAAGCCCGTTGCACCATCGATAATGTCACTTCCCCCATCTCCACCACTGTAGTTCGTCCTCGTCCAACTGCCCTTCTAGCTGGACCACTTCGATTCAAAATAGTCGGCGTTGGATCGCGATCGACCTGACCACGAAGCTGGCGGTGAAAGATTAGAGACAAATAGTAACACCAAATAAACAGCTTCCGGCAGTTCTAACGCCGAACGAACATCAGATCCGGTACTCACTTACTATCTCTCTTTCTCTGACTGCGATTTCGGATTGAGAAATCTAAACTCCAATTAGCAATCATTTTTTCGATTTTTTAATCCTATTTCAGGTTTGCAATAATATCGAATATCAATTTTTTTTTCATCTTCAGGAAATTAGAAGAAATCCAATGTTCGTTCATTATTTTGGTTAGTCTCTGCTTCAATACTTGATTATTTTGGAATAATCATTTGAGATTAATCTTCATCCCCTATCAGCATCCTTAGGTTTGTCAGAGCTTCTTGAGTAAATGGTGTTGTTGACCAGTATTGTTTAAGCTATTGCCTTGTTCCTTCAATTAATCTCTGCCTGTTTAATAACAGTTCACTGTTTGTTGTTCAATTGTTCTTTAGGTATGTTTTGTATACTGCAATTTGATCTGATCCGACTTCACTGCATGGTGTGTATTCTAATTTCTGAAAATGTTCTTCTTTCTCAATCTGTTCATATACTGCATTAAATCAATATATATTCCTCTTTCCCTCTGCCATATCTCTGTTCTATCACCTCTATCGCCACCACCGCCGTCACCTCCTTTTTTCTCTCGCTCACTCTCTCTTCTGAAATAGAAACCCTAAGTCGTCCCCAACCCTACAACCTCTCTCACTCATTGCCTCTCTTCATTCATAAGACAATAAAACTCTTCTCTCCTTCTCGCTCCATCCTCCATCATTGAAATGAAAAGCCTAAAGCCCGTCGCACCATCGATAATGTCACTTCCCCCATCTCCACCACTGTAGTTCGTCCTCGTCCAACTGCCCTTCTAGCTGGACCACTTCGATTCAAAATAGTCGGCGTTGGATCGCGATCGACCTGACCACGAAGCTGGCGGTGAAAGATTAGAGACAAATAGTAACACCAAATAAACAGCTTCCGGCAGTTCTAACGCCGAACGAACATCAGATCCGGTACTCACTTACTATCTCTCTTTTTCTGACTGCGATTTCGGATTGAGAAATCTAAACTCCAATTAGCAGTCATTTTTTCGATTTTTTATTCCTATTTCAGGTTTGCAATAATATCGAATATCAATTTTTTTTCATCTTCAGGAAATTAGAAGAAATCCAATGTTCGTTCATTATTTTGGTTAGTCTCTGCTTCAATACTAGATTATTTTGGAATAATCATTTGAGATTAATCTTCATCCCCTATCAGCATCCTTAGGTTTGTCAGAGCTTCTTGAGTAAATGGTGTTGTTGACCAGTATTGTTTAAGCTATTGCTTTGTTTCTTCAATTAATCTCTGCCTGTTTAATAACAGTTCACTGTTTGTTGTTCAATTGTTCTTTAGGTCTGTTTTGTATACTGCAATTTGATCTGATCCGACTTCACTGCATGGTGTGTAATCTAATTTCTGAAAATGTTCTTCTTTCTCAATCTGTTCATATACTGCATTAAATCAATATATATTCATCTTTCTTCCTGAATCCGTAATTGCTCTACCTGTTTTGTAAAGCAATTATAAATTTAAAATTTAAAATGAAAATTTCTACCATTATTCCCATTGGAAATTGCTGGTGTTCTAAGCTGATTTTTCCCTAGAACATGGTTTTAAGCTTTATTATGGTTTCATTCATCTTCCCCACATGTATATTTTCTTCAGTTCACCTCTGTTTCCATGTCCATTGATTTGTTATCTTTATATTTTTATATGTATAGACTGAGAGTTGATTCAACATTAAATTTGATTCTTCAGGGTTTCAGACTTTCTTTGTGCGACCAGCGGATCAATTGGGGATATGATTTTCATTCTCTTTGCCTGAAAATCAGAGAATCGAAATCTCCGATCGGCTCTTTTTGTGCCGAAGCCGGATTAAAGTTGATACAAATATAGCGATAAATCAAAAACTCAAAATCTCTGATCTACTATTTTCTGTGATGTGTCGAGGATCAAAATTGATAAGATAAAGCAGTAACGAGAGATGGAACAGAAGCACATTCTATTGTCAACGTTAAGCGTAGGTGTAGGAGTTGGCATCGGGCTCGGATTAGCTTTTGGAGGACATAGCGTCGGATTAGCTAAGGTAGAACTTTCTCTCTCCATCTCTATATCTCTCCTCCCAGTGTCTCTATCGAAACCCTAACCCTATTTTTCTTGAAATTGATCTCTGTTTCTGAGCTTGATTTGGTTAAATCTAAGGTTCTCTATATTTGCATGTCCAAATTTGCAAATTTGCTGTTAGATTGTGTATTTGTGAATATTCTGCATTTGTTTCGGATATTCTTTTTGTGTTTGTTCCTATTCCAAGTTTCTGTTTCTGTTATGAATTTGTCTCTCTGAATCTGTAACTTAGTTACATGAAACAGGAACTACCATCAAAATTATTTGTGTTAGTTCCTATTTTTATTTATTTCTGTTAGTTCCTAAATTGTTTCTGTTCCTATTTTCATACAATATAAGATCACTACAAACCAAAAAATTCTTCAGGAAGATCAGAAGAAATTCTTCAGGAAGGCATTTCATACATATTACGATGCTGCTGTGGAACTACTCCAATCTGAGCATTCACTAAGCTTACCTACCTTCAAAAACATTGGAGTTCTATTTACGTGCCACCTTATGCTTTGTTGATCTAATGTTGTTTGTCTTTAAATCTTGTAGTTTCACTGTTCTTTTTTAGATGTTTGATCTATTTCTGTGCATATAAAGCTATATAATGTGTATGGTTGTGGCTTATGAGTTTCTATTTTCTTTGTAAATTGAAGGCACTACGCCAAATGGAGGTAGAAAATGCTAAGACTCTAAATGCTAAAGGTGAGCTGAGCGAGGAAAGTGCTTTGTCATACGAAAAACTACGAAAATCTTACGACCATCTTTATCGTGGCATTTTGGCGTAAGTGGATATATGATTTTGTTAACTTATCTATTGTGGTAGTGTTAAAAGTTGTAAAAAAAAAATTCCTTTGCCAACATTAGGGGGTTGAATCTCACCATTGTTATCTCCTTCCTCTCCCTAATGTTGATTGAAAACTGTTTAAAGTTTACATCCATAATTAATTTTTACTTTTATCATTTTGCTAGGTGTTATGTTTTGTCTGATGCTAGCAGTTATTGAAAGTATGTTGCAGAAATATGCTCTCGGTGATTAAGATAAGTTCCAATAGTTCTAGGTGGTGGACTTACATTACTAAGTTTGTAGTGTATATAATTAATTGATTTTATTATTTTCATATTGTTAAGTTCGTTGTGTTAGTTATTGTTGTGTCTGATTGTTATTGGTTATGTTTGATAATATTGTGTTGTTTAAACATATGAGTTGAAAATTTGGAATGTCAAATAAATAAAGGAGATTATGTTCAAAATTTAAATCATATTGGAGTGTGGCATAACAAAAGGGTATTATGCGCAAATTTAAAATTTCTTATTGGTTGAGTTAATAATTTGGTATCGTTATAAAAATAAAAGGGATTGTGTTAAAACCTGTTATCAAGCACGGGTTATATATTATAAGTTTTTGATTTCGTTGAGTTGATTATTGATTTAGCGAAATTTATCTTCGATTCATCCAGATTTAAAATGAATTTTTGTTTTTATTATAGGTTTGTTCGACTTAAAATTGTATTTTTTTTTATGAAGTTTTAATCATACTCATGTTTTAATGATGAACTTGAATATAAACGTTTTGTAGGTATGGAATGTTGTTTAAATTGTGGTTTTTTTTTTTTTTTTTTTTTTTACACCTGTGCCTTTGAAACAGGAACCACCACCAAAATTATTTGTATTGCAATTTATTAAGTTTATTTGCATTATTTCTTTTCTCTCTCTTCCCCATTTTCGGTTTGATTTTGCTTTACGTTTTTCAATTATGTTCAGCAATTTTGCCACCAGTTTCAATTTCATTCTATAGTTACTAAACTTTGCCGAGTGTTAAACTGTTATTTCAATCCACCAGTTTTTAAAATGGAAAGATTTGGAGAAAAATGAAACAAGCCGTCATATCTTGAGGGGAGGGTTTTGCATAAATTAGTTTTTTTTAGAAAAATAATGATATTCCCTAACCTATGAGTAACCTATTTGGAAGATCGTTGTTTTGGTTTATATCAGTTCATTATCTTTAAGATAGACTTTTGTTTTGGTGAAATTCATGTTTATTTATGCTCAATAAATTGTTTATTATATATCAGTTTTATATCTTTATAAATTTATGTGTTTATGCATTAATTTCTTGCGTTATATATGATAAATCAAAGTCTGACGATTCTACACCGACGTTTCGGTCTCCATATTCGAATCTGGCCAATAAATTAATCGACGACAAGTACGAGGGAACAAAAACAAATTTTGTATTCCAAGATTTCTGTTTAGCAAGAAAAAATAAATTTCTTAAACTCATATTTTATTTTTGTTTCGAAAATAGAAACAGATTTTTTTTCTCAAATTAAAACTGATGTTTTGAATTTCTAAAAATGACGTCACTGATCAAACTGAAAAATGACACTTAATGAGTAGAATTGATATTTCACTAGAAAGTTAAAAGCCAAAAGGTGGAGAACAATTATGTTCCATTCCAAAAAAAAAAACAAATTGTTCAAAAAATCATGGAACAAAAAAAAAGTTTTTTTGGGGTTACAGTGGCCCTGTTTGTTGGTTGTTTTTGTTCATTGATTTCTAAATTCATTTTTAGACAATTGAGAACAAAAAACTATGGAAACAAACAAAAGAAAAATCTAGAAACAACACTACTTTTTTTGCATAAATTTGTTCCAACTTCCAAGGAGCAGAACGAAGAGCAGAAACTTAAATATGGGAACAGAAACACAATGCAAACTTCTAATATGTGCTTGATTTGGCTAATGAGTTTGTTTAGTTATGAATTACCTCAATTTTTCTATATTTGCATCTGTTTGTGTACAATGGAGAGACAATATAGTATGAATGTAAGTAACCTGGGCATCTTCATCTGATTGTCACCAACTTTGTTCCCGCTCCGGGAATCATGAAAGGCATGTTGTTTGGTCTGGATCTACCTCTACTCCATTCGCCATAAAAGTAGTTCATACTCTCATTAGAGTTTAAGTTTGACTATTCAATTTTATGTATAAGGGGAGTTATTTTTCTCTTTCAAGTTTGAGTTGGTGAAATTTTTATTTATGAAACTAAGAAAATTTGTAGATTTGTTTTGTCTTTTATTCCAATTTCAGGTACAGTGACTATCAACTGATTATGATTCATAAATTCAATTACTTAAGGTTTCTCTTTTTCTCTTAAAATTTTGACGATTTTTTTTTTTTTTTTTTTTTTTCAGATTTCGATATAATAATCGCTTATTTGACTTCTGTCAAACTTAATTTTTATGCGTGTTATAGTGTGTTGCTTTGTTTGATTTGTTGAAAAAATTAAGAATGCCAATAATTGAATTTTTATGCATGTTATATTAAGAATTATAATAATGTAATTTATATTCACAATTTCTATGTATTTTTTTGTGCTATAGTTGGTGTTTTTTCTCTCAAATTTTTCTCTCTCATCCTAGATTATTCGGAGCAAAAAGACAATGGGGAGAACAATTGTGTACCATTCCAAAAAAAAAATTGTTACAAAGCATGGAACAAAAAAAATGTTTTTTTTGGGTTACAGTGGTCCTATTTGTTTGTTGTTTTTGTTCCTGATTTCTATTTCCTTTTTTAGAAAATTGAGAACAAAAAAATATGGAAACAAAAATTAAAAAAAATCTTGGAACAACACTATTTTGTTCGCAGAAATTTGTTTCAAATTTCAAGGAGCAGAACAAAATGCAAAAACATGAATATGGAAACAAAAGCAATAAACAAACGCCACCTGTATCTTTTATTTCTATTCCCAGAAACACTAAGCAAACGCCACCTGTGTTTTTTATTCTTGTTCCCAGAAACACTAATAAAACGTTACGTACGTCCTTTGATCAATTAAATGTCATACTCCATGACTAGGGATCTCTGTCAATAACAAATAATATTTCTTCATTTTCTATTTATGTGAACAAAACGTTGATCTGAATTTTACTATACAAAATGGGGATCTACTGGATTGAGCGATTGTACAATTAATCAAGAGGACTAAAAATTGTGGTATTATTTTAATAGACAAATATCAAGGTTAGTAGATAGTGATATTTAAATGTTAATTATTGTTGATTTTTAAAAAAAACATGTGTAGAATATTGTATGAATAAACGAGTTTATATCAGGTTTTTTTAGGTTCAATTTTTTTTTTCGCCCGTGCCTTCAGGTACAGATTATGCCCTCGTATATATATATATATATATATATATAATTAAAAATAAAGGATTTTTTTGGGGGGGGGGGGAATGGAGGGGGGGCTACCACAATGGTAGCCCCAAAATGTGAAACTGGCCTTGACAAGGCCTGTTTCACAAAAATTAAAAAATTGATGTGGAAACAGGCCATCTAATGGCAGGTTAGACCCATTTAGGTAATTATTGAAAAAGGGGACCCCAAATGGATATTTCTCATCTTTTAAGACCCCATTAGGTAAAGAACTCGTCGTACTACGCTACTTATGAAAGCTACATACTGTTAAAAACGAACAAAAAAATTATCACAAACTTACTTTGTGGTTTTACACACTAGTTTTTAAGACGAATTTAGAACATTTTACAAAAAATCCCTTCCCTTATTTGTTTATTCCTTTTTTAAACTTGCAAGTTGGTTGAGGTAGGTTAAACGAAGCTTTGATAGTTGTCTCTATCACATATTGATAAGGGTTAATTATACATTATCCCTCAGTAGTTAGTCCGTTTTGTACTTTGTCCTTCTGTGGAATTCGTGTCACCACTTTATCCCCAGTAGTTAAGCCCTTGTTTCACTAAACCTTCATCGTTAACACTTTATCCCCTTATAATTTGGCCTACATCAACGGGTAAAGTAGTAACGAAAATACTACATGGAAGAAAGTGCAAAATCACCTAATTATAGGGGAATAAAATGTAATTAACCCTATTAATAATTGTACTTCATTGACCGACCATTGAGGAGAAGTGTTTTAAAACAAGACCAAATGCAGTTTGCGTTTCCTGGAAGGTGAATAACATTTTTCTAAGGGTTAACATCCAAGAAAGTGCTGAGAGCTTGATCATCTTAAAAGGGTCCAACTTTTTATATTATAAAACAACTGATAATGAAAGTGCTTCTCAATTAAAGTGGACGATTTCAAAAAGGGGAACAAAGTACAAAATGGCCTAACTACCGAGATAAAGTATAATTAACCCTTGTTCAAACTAGATGGTCCAAATTATTTGATAAAATTTTGGAGCCAAATTCCTCCCAGAGTACAAAGATTTTATGTTCTGGTTTACTGTCATAAAATTCGGGTGTTAAAGAAAATAGGAAATTGCTACATGGCCATTGCGCTCAAGATGACATTAAAAAAGGAAAGGTATTGGGCAAGACTAGAAAAGCGAGCCACTAGCTTTACCAATTAGTCCAAGAACTTAAAAAAATTGTTCACAAAACAAGAAGTCTATTACTTGGTTTCTGTATACTAGTTCAGATCAAGATTGTGCTAGGAAGTAAATCCTTCACAATCTCGTTAAGTCCTTTCTTTTTCTGTTTGGAGTTACGGGAAAGAGGCAAATTCAATTGCCCAAACAATCAGCACAATTTTCTTAGAAATTATGTAATGATGTTGAAGGAGAAGAGGATCGTCCACGATGGTTTGCAATCTCTAGCATTACTATTGATCGATTCATCGAAAAGGGAAGAAAATAACAACACAAAGGTTTAACAGAGCTTCTACAAACATGTACCACTACTTTCGACCAAGTACATAATTTTAACAATGACTGTATTGAGTCTTTGGACTCCCGAAAGCTATCCAGTTGTTGGAGTCTGATTCTAATGAATTTAACCAGCATAGCAATAGCGCTTCCACAAACAAAAAAACAATTTCAACCGCAACTAATAAGGAGCGCAAGTAATGCTTTGTTATACATCAATGTTTTTGAACGAGTATTGGACAACAAAAGAGATTTGAAAAAGAAAATAAAATTGACACGACAAATAGGATGTAGTTGAATGTTGAAGTTCATAAAAAATGGCTATCTTAGAACCTCCAGGAGCTGGCTGTTGAAGTTGATGTCAAGACCTGTATATTCTTCCTTCTTCTTTATCGTACATTTATATTAGTATAAACTGTATTAATTGATCGAGTTATAGTAAAATCAAATTGAAATAAGTAGCAGGTAAAAGTGCAATGGAAACGATCATAAACCTGTATGAAAGAACTACAAACTATGTTGTACAATTCATGGCATATTAGAAATCTAGACGTCGCGGATCCCCTCAATTGTCCTCCCAACATTATAGCTACTATTTTGATGTACAGGATATGCCAAACAATATTAATTGTCGTTACTCAAAAATATAGAGGAGAACGCTGATCGTGAATAAGTGTTTGGATACATATATTGGTGATGATCGCGGATACATTGGGTACTTGGTTGACAAATCTTCTTCGAGCGATAACCATGAAGTGCTTTTGTTGTGCCTTGGAGAAGAGGGAAAAAAGCGTGAGGGATGCGGTTCATCCCTTTGGGGAGATTGAAGAAATTCTGAAGATCTTGCAACATTACCAATTTCCCAATGTAGATCTCTAGAAAAGAATCTGTATTGACAAGTGGTGCACCTCATTCAAGTAGGAAAACTTAGTAGTGTTTTGCTTCATCCAATAATGGAATTGCTGATTTCGTTTTTATTGTAGATGAGAAACGTACGGTATTTGTTCTTGATGAGATACATATGGATTCGGATCATCTGCTTGACTATTTTTGTGCTTGACTTGTGACACGAAATTTAGTGGATGATAAAAAACTATTCTTATCATCTTTTGGATTTAGATTGACACAGTGGTAGCCCAAAAATGTGAAACTGGCCTTGACAAGGCCGATTTCACAAAAATTAAAAAATTGATGTGGAAACCGGCCATCTAACGGCAGGTTAGACCCCTTTAGGTAATTATTGAAAAAGGGGACACCAAATGGATATTTCTCATCTTTTAAGACCCCATTAGGTAAAGAACTCGTCGTACTATGCTACTTACGAAAGCTACATACTGTTAAATACAAACAGAAAAATTATCACAAACTTTACTTTGTGGTTTCACACACTAGTTTTTAAGACGAATTTAGAACATTTTACAAAAAATTCCTTCCTTTATTTGTTTATTCCTTTTTCAAACTTGCAAGTTGGATGAGGTAGGTTAAACGTAGCTTTAATAGTTGTCTCTATCACATATTGATAAGGGTTAATTATACATTATCCCTCAGTAGTTAGTCTGTTTTGTACTTTGTCCTTCTGTGGTATTCGTGTCACCACCTTATCCCTAGTAGTTAAGCCCTTGTTGCACTAAACCTTCATCGTTAACACTTTATCCCCTTATAGTTTGGCCTACATCAACGGGTAAAGTACAACAAAGCCTAGTTACGTATATAAAGTAGTAACGAAAATACTACATGGAATAAAGTGCAAAATCACCTAATTATAGGGGAATAAAGTGTAATTAACCCTATTAATAATTGTACTTCATTGACCGACCATTGAGGAGAAGTGTTTTAAAACAAGACCAAATGTAGTTTGCGTTTCCTGGAAGGTGAATAACATTTTTCTAAGGGTTAACATCCAAGAAAGTGCTGAGAGCTTGATCATCTTAAAAGGGTCCAACTTTTTATATTATAAAACAACTGATAATGAAAGTGCTTCTCAATTAAAGTGGACGATTTCAAAAAGGGGAACAAAGTACAAAATGGCCTAACTACCGAGGTAAAGTATAATTAACCCTTGTTCAAACTAGATGGTCCAAATTATTTGATAAAATTTTGGAGCCAAATTCCTCCCAGAGTACAAAGATTTTATGTTCTGGTTTACTGTCATAAAATTCGGGTGTTAAAGAAAATAGGAAATTGCTACATGGCCATTGCGCTCAAGATGACATTAAAAAAGGAAAGGTATTGGGCAAGACTAGAAAAGCGAGCCACTAGCTTTACCAATTAGTCCAAGAACTTAAAAAAATTGTTCACAAAACAAGAAGTCTATTACTTGGTTTCTGTATACTAGTTCAGATCAAGATTGTGCTAGGAAGTAAATCCTTCACAATCTTGTTAAGTCCTTTCTTTTTCTGTGTGGAGTTACGGGAAAAAGGCAAATTCAATTGCCCAAACAATCAGCACAATTTTCTTAGAAATTATGTAGTGATGTTGAAGGAGAAGAGGATCGTCCACGATGGTTTGCAATCTCTAGCATTGCTATTGATTGTTTCATCGAAAAGGGAAGAAAATAACAAGACAAAGGTTTAACGGAGCTTCTACAAACGTGTACCACCACTTTCGACCAAGTACATAATTTTAACAATGACTGTATTGAGTCTTTGGACTCCCGAAAGCTATCTAGTTGTTGGAGTCTGATTCTAATGAATTTAACCAGCATAGCAATAGCGCTTCCACAAACAAAAAAACAATTTCAACCGCAACTAATAAGGAGCGCAAGTAATGCTTTGTTATACGTCAATGTTTTTGAACGAGTATTGGATAACAAAAGAGATTTGAAAAAGAAAATAAAATTGACACGACAAATAGGATGTAGTTGAATGTTGAAGTTCATAAAAAATGGCTATCTTAGAACCTCCAGGAGCTGGCTGTTGAAGTTGATGTCAAGACCTGTATATTCTTCCTTCTTCTTTATCGTACATTTATATTAGTATAAACTATATTAATTGATCGAGTTATAGTAAAATCAAATTGAAATAAGTAGCAGGTAAAAGTGCAATGGAAACGATCATAAACCTATATGAAAGAACTACAAACTATGTTGTACAATTCATGGCAGATTAGAAATCTAGACGTCGCGGATCCCCTCAATTGTCCTCCCAACATTATAGCTACTATTTTGATGTACAGGATATGCCAAACAATATTAATTGTCATTACTCAAAAATATAGAGGAGAACGCTGATCGTGAATAAGTGTTTGGATACATATATTGGTGATGATCGCGGATACATTGGGTACTTGGTTGACAAATCTTCTTCGAGCGATAACCATGAAGTGCTTTTGTTGTGCCTTGGAGAAGAGGGAAAAAAGCGTGAGGGATGCGGTTCATCGCTTTGGGGAGATTGAAGAAATTCTGAAGGTCTTGCAACATTACCAATTTCCCAATGTAGATCTCTAGAAAAGAATCTGTATTGACAAGTGGTGCACCTCATTCAAGTAGGAAAACTTAGTAGTGTTTTGCTTCATCCAATAATGGAATTGCTGATTTCGTTTTTATTGTAGATGAGAAACGTACGGTATTTGTTCTTGATGAGATACATATGGATTCGGATCATCTGTTTGACTATTTCTGTGCTTGACTTGTGACACACGAAATTTAGTGGATGATAAAAAACTATTCTTATCATCTTTTGGATTTACATTGACACAGTGGTAGCCCCAAAATGTGAAACTGGCCTTGACAAGGCCGATTTCACAAAAATTAAAAAATTGATGTGGAAACCGGCCATCTAACGGCAGGTTAGACCCCTTTAGGTAATTATTGAAAAAGGGGACACCAAATGGATATTTCTCATCTTTTAAGACCCCATTAGGTAAAGAACTCGTCGTACTATGCTACTTACGAAAGCTACATACTGTTAAATACAAACAGAAAAATTATCACAAACTTTACTTTGTGGTTTCACACACTAGTTTTTAAGACGAATTTAGAACATTTTACAAAAAATCCCTTCCCTTATTTGTTTATTCCTTTTTCAAACTTGCAAGTTGGATGAGGTAGGTTAAACGTAGCTTTAATAGTTGTCTCTATCACATATTGATAAGGGTTAATTATACATTATCCCTCAGTAGTTAGTCTGTTTTGTACTTTGTCCTTCTGTGGTATTCGTGTCACCACCTTATCCCTAGTAGTTAAGCCCTTGTTGCACTAAACCTTCATCGTTAACACTTTATCCCCTTATAGTTTGGCCTACATCAACGGGTAAAGTACAACAAAGCCTAGTTACGTATATAAAGTAGTAACGAAAATACTACATGGAATAAAGTGCAAAATCACCTAATTATAGGGGAATAAAGTGTAATTAACCCTATTAATAATTGTACTTCATTGACCGACCATTGAGGAGAAGTGTTTTAAAACAAGACCAAATGTAGTTTGCGTTTCCTGGAAGGTGAATAACATTTTTCTAAGGGTTAACATCCAAGAAAGTGCTGAGAGCTTGATCATCTTAAAAGGGTCCAACTTTTTATATTATAAAACAACTGATAATGAAAGTGCTTCTCAATTAAAGTGGACGATTTCAAAAAGGGGAACAAAGTACAAAATGGCCTAACTACCGAGGTAAAGTATAATTAACCCTTGTTCAAACTAGATGGTCCAAATTATTTGATAAAATTTTGGAGCCAAATTCCTCCCAGAGTACAAAGATTTTATGTTCTGGTTTACTGTCATAAAATTCGGGTGTTAAAGAAAATAGGAAATTGCTACATGGCCATTGCGCTCAAGATGACATTAAAAAAGGAAAGGTATTGGGCAAGACTAGAAAAGCGAGCCACTAGCTTTACCAATTAGTCCAAGAACTTAAAAAAATTGTTCACAAAACAAGAAGTCTATTACTTGGTTTCTGTATACTAGTTCAGATCAAGATTGTGCTAGGAAGTAAATCCTTCACAATCTTGTTAAGTCCTTTCTTTTTCTGTGTGGAGTTACGGGAAAAAGGCAAATTCAATTGCCCAAACAATCAGCACAATTTTCTTAGAAATTATGTAGTGATGTTGAAGGAGAAGAGGATCGTCCACGATGGTTTGCAATCTCTAGCATTGCTATTGATTGTTTCATCGAAAAGGGAAGAAAATAACAAGACAAAGGTTTAACGGAGCTTCTACAAACGTGTACCACCACTTTCGACCAAGTACATAATTTTAACAATGACTGTATTGAGTCTTTGGACTCCCGAAAGCTATCTAGTTGTTGGAGTCTGATTCTAATGAATTTAACCAGCATAGCAATAGCGCTTCCACAAACAAAAAAACAATTTCAACCGCAACTAATAAGGAGCGCAAGTAATGCTTTGTTATACGTCAATGTTTTTGAACGAGTATTGGATAACAAAAGAGATTTGAAAAAGAAAATAAAATTGACACGACAAATAGGATGTAGTTGAATGTTGAAGTTCATAAAAAATGGCTATCTTAGAACCTCCAGGAGCTGGCTGTTGAAGTTGATGTCAAGACCTGTATATTCTTCCTTCTTCTTTATCGTACATTTATATTAGTATAAACTATATTAATTGATCGAGTTATAGTAAAATCAAATTGAAATAAGTAGCAGGTAAAAGTGCAATGGAAACGATCATAAACCTGTATGAAAGAACTACAAACTATGTTGTACAATTCATGGCAGATTAGAAATCTAGACGTCGCGGATCCCCTCAATTGTCCTCCCAACATTATAGCTACTATTTTGATGTACAGGATATGCCAAACAATATTAATTGTCATTACTCAAAAATATAGAGGAGAACGCTGATCGTGAATAAGTGTTTGGATACATATATTGGTGATGATCGCGGATACATTGGGTACTTGGTTGACAAATCTTCTTCGAGCGATAACCATGAAGTGCTTTTGTTGTGCCTTGGAGAAGAGGGAAAAAAGCGTGAGGGATGCGGTTCATCGCTTTGGGGAGATTGAAGAAATTCTGAAGGTCTTGCAACATTACCAATTTCCCAATGTAGATCTCTAGAAAAGAATCTGTATTGACAAGTGGTGCACCTCATTCAAGTAGGAAAACTTAGTAGTGTTTTGCTTCATCCAATAATGGAATTGCTGATTTCGTTTTTATTGTAGATGAGAAACGTACGGTATTTGTTCTTGATGAGATACATATGGATTCGGATCATCTGTTTGACTATTTCTGTGCTTGACTTGTGACACACGAAATTTAGTGGATGATAAAAAACTATTCTTATCATCTTTTGGATTTACATTGACACAGTGGTAGCCCCAAAATGTGAAACTGGCCTTGACAAGGCCGATTTCACAAAAATTAAAAAATTGATGTGGAAACCGGCCATCTAACGGCAGGTTAGACCCCTTTAGGTAATTATTGAAAAAGGGGACACCAAATGGATATTTCTCATCTTTTAAGACCCCATTAGGTAAAGAACTCGTCGTACTATGCTACTTACGAAAGCTACATACTGTTAAATACAAACAGAAAAATTATCACAAACTTTACTTTGTGGTTTCACACACTAGTTTTTAAGACGAATTTAGAACATTTTACAAAAAATCCCTTCCCTTATTTGTTTATTCCTTTTTCAAACTTGCAAGTTGGATGAGGTAGGTTAAACGTAGCTTTAATAGTTGTCTCTATCACATATTGATAAGGGTTAATTATACATTATCCCTCAGTAGTTAGTCTGTTTTGTACTTTGTCCTTCTGTGGTATTCGTGTCACCACCTTATCCCTAGTAGTTAAGCCCTTGTTGCACTAAACCTTCATCGTTAACACTTTATCCCCTTATAGTTTGGCCTACATCAACGGGTAAAGTACAACAAAGCCTAGTTACGTATATAAAGTAGTAACGAAAATACTACATGGAATAAAGTGCAAAATCACCTAATTATAGGGGAATAAAGTGTAATTAACCCTATTAATAATTGTACTTCATTGACCGACCATTGAGGAGAAGTGTTTTAAAACAAGACCAAATGTAGTTTGCGTTTCCTGGAAGGTGAATAACATTTTTCTAAGGGTTAACATCCAAGAAAGTGCTGAGAGCTTGATCATCTTAAAAGGGTCCAACTTTTTATATTATAAAACAACTGATAATGAAAGTGCTTCTCAATTAAAGTGGACGATTTCAAAAAGGGGAACAAAGTACAAAATGGCCTAACTACCGAGGTAAAGTATAATTAACCCTTGTTCAAACTAGATGGTCCAAATTATTTGATAAAATTTTGGAGCCAAATTCCTCCCAGAGTACAAAGATTTTATGTTCTGGTTTACTGTCATAAAATTCGGGTGTTAAAGAAAATAGGAAATTGCTACATGGCCATTGCGCTCAAGATGACATTAAAAAAGGAAAGGTATTGGGCAAGACTAGAAAAGCGAGCCACTAGCTTTACCAATTAGTCCAAGAACTTAAAAAAATTGTTCACAAAACAAGAAGTCTATTACTTGGTTTCTGTATACTAGTTCAGATCAAGATTGTGCTAGGAAGTAAATCCTTCACAATCTTGTTAAGTCCTTTCTTTTTCTGTTTGGAGTTACGGGAAAAAGGCAAATTCAATTGCCCAAACAATCAGCACAATTTTCTTAGAAATTATGTAGTGATGTTGAAGGAGAAGAGGATCGTCCACGATGGTTTGCAATCTCTAGCATTACTATTGATCGATTCATCGAAAAGGGAAGAAAATAACAACACAAAGGTTTAACAGAGCTTCTACAAACATGTACCACTACTTTCGACCAAGTACATAATTTTAACAATGACTGTATTGAGTCTTTGGATTCCCAAAAGGTATCCAGTTGTTGGAATCTGATTCTAATGACTTTAACCAGCATAGCAAGAGTGCTTCCACAAACAAAAAAACAATTTCAACTGCAACTAATAAGGAGCAAAAGTAATGCTTTGTTATACGTCAATGTTTTTGAACAAGTATTGGACAACAAAAGAGATTTGAAAAAAAAAAAATTGACACGACAAATCGGATGTAGTTGAATGTTGAAGTTCATAAAAAATGGCTATCTTAGAACCTCCAGGAGCTGGCTGTTGAAGTTGATGTCATGGCCTGTATATTCTTCCTTCTTCTTTATCGTACATTTATATTAATATAAACTGTATTAATTGATCTAGTTATAGTAAAATTAAATTGAAATGAGTAGCAGGTAAAAGTCCAATGGAAATGATCAAAAACATGCATGAAAGAGCTACAAACTATGTTGTACAATTCATGGCAGATTAGAAATCTAGACGTCACGGATCCGCTCAATTGTCCTCCCAACGTTATAGCTACTATTTTGATGTACAGGATATGCCAAACAATATTAATTGTCGTTACTCGAAAATATAGAGGAGAATGCTGATCGTGAATAAGTGTTTGGATACATATATTGGTGATGATCGCGGATACATTGGGTACTTGGTTGACAAATCTTCTTCGAGCTATAACCATGAAGTGCTTTTGTTGTGCCTTGGAGAAGAGGGAAAAAAAGCGTGAGGGATGCAGTTCATCTCCTTGGGGAGATTGAAGAAATTCTGAAGGTCTTGTAACAAAACCAATTTCCCAATGTAGATCTCGAGAAAAGAATCTGTATTGACAAGTGGTGCACCTCATTCAAGTAGGAAAACTTAGTAGTGTTTTGCTTCATCCAATAATGGAATTGCTACTTTCGTTTTTATTGTAGATGACAAACGTATGGTTTTTGTTCTTGATGAGATACATATGGATTCGGATCATCTGCTTGACTATTTTTGTGCTGGACTTGTGACACACGAAATTTAGTGGATGATAAAAAACTATTCTTAAAATCTTTTGGATTTAGATGGACACAAATTCAATACAAAAATAAAAAATAAAAAAATAAAGGGGAAAAAAATAGGTGATAGAAGAGGATCTAAGCCAGATGTATATAGTTGTTGAGTAAAAAAGACTTGTTTGTTTTTTTTATTATTGCCTTGTTTATAAAATTGTTATAGTTTTAATATAAGATTAATGTATTGATTGTCCTCTTAGTTAATGTATGTACGGCATCGTGAGACCAATCCACTACCCCTCCTAAAACATTTAAAAAAATGCAATCTCCTTTCTATCAAACTAAACTAATGAGGGGCATTTTTGTCAGGCAGCTCAGACCATTCGCAGCCCTACGCATAGTGCGGAGGGACCTGAGAAGACCCTTGTGACTGTAGTTATTAGCATTGAATAAAGAACGATTTTGGATTATTTGTTATGATATAGTAATTTTATATAATAATACTCTATGGTATCTATTATATAACCAAAATGGTGGACTAAATTAGGAATAATATTATCCTAATAAATGGACTTATTAATAGAATAAAGGTTCTTAACAAATTGGTCAGCATGACCTAAATAAGAAATACTAAATAATGAAATTATACATTAATAAAAATATTAAATATTTCAACATTCCTCCTCAATTTGGGGGAAAAATGTTTCGAAGTCCTAACTTGAGAAGAGTTTATTGGAGATCTTCCTCCTTCCCAATATCCATGAAAATGGATGGTATATTAGAAAAAAAATGGAAGAATAGTTGTTGCAAAAAACAGTGGCAGAGCCAAGACAAAGATAACCAAACACTTGATTAATTAGATGACGAAGATAGATGATTGTTATGTTGCGCATGGCTATTGGGTTTGCAGCGTTAGAAAACGAACGACGAGAACTGGAATGATGGAATACTAATGGAGACAACTGGAACGTTGGACGACCAACGACGACAACTAGAACCTCAGGTGACCAACGACGACAACTGAAATACTAGCAACTAAAGGCAACAACTGGAATGTCGTGCGACCAACGCCGCCAACTGGAACGTCGGGTGACCAACTATAATGAGGGAAATGTCAGGCGACCAACAACGATAACTGGAATGCCAAAAGATTAATGGTGACAACTGGAACTCCGAGCGACCAACGGGAACAATTGGAATGCCAAGCGACCAACGACAACAATTGATATGCCAGAAAACTAAAGGCGACAATTAGAACACCGAGCATTCGGTGGTGACAGTTGGAACGTTGGGCGACTGTCGTGAGGGAGATGTCCAAAGAGAAGTCAGCATGAGGTGAAGGAGAAGGCAAGTTGCTTCAGGACAGAGGGTGCAACAATGACAATTGTAAGGCGGTGATCAAAAGGTGGTGAGGCGTGGAGATGAATATTTTAGAGAAGAAGAGAATATTTTGTTATGATGAACTAATTCTATATGGTTAATTATACTTTACCCCTTGTGGTTAAGCTGTTTTGCACTTTGCACCCTACGGTATTCTCGTCACTACTTTATCCCTTGTGGTTAGGTCTTTGTTGCATTTTATCCCTCATCATCAGCACTTTGCCTTCCCGTAGTTAGGTTTGCATCAAGGGATAAAGTGCAACAAAGCCTAACAGCATTAAGGGAGTTATGCCTGGGTGTTTTCAAATTTGTCATCGTCGTCCTCAGATTTCTGGAAAGTTGTGCACGGTAGATTCTACAGCGTCTCCGTTCAACAAATTCAACACCTCACTCATCCAATCCATCTCCATCAGGCACTAAAGCACTACTAGGTTCAGGTTTGCATCTATATCCGTTCAAGTATTTCTATGTATTTGGTGTCCAATTCATCTTGGGTGATTGTCTCCCCCCTCAAACTCAAGGCGATACATGAGACACGAACTTTAATTTGGACACCAGAGTATGAAAACGTCTAGGTGGATGAGCCTTTGTGGAAATATTCGTTGTTTGGTCGGCTAAACTAACGGATTGTAGATGAACAATATTCTGGAGAATGTGGTGGTAGATAAAGTGACAATTAGTTTTGATGTATTTTGTACGCTAGTGGAAGACATCATTGTGGGTGATCTTAATAGCACTCCTATTGTTGTAATGTAAAACAATGGTAGTCGGAGAGGAGATTCCTATGTCAGCGAGAACTCAACGAAATCAAAGTAGTTCTCATGTTGCATCAGCGATGACACGATATTCAGCTTCAGTGCTGGAGGGAGCAACCATAGTTTGTTTTTTACTGCACTAGGAAATGTTAGAGTTGCCCAAGAAAGAACAATAATAAGTGGTTGAGCATCTGTCGGTGAGATCTCCAGTCAAATAGACATCAGAATAAACTTGTAAGGTAGGAAAGGACTGAGCCGAGAAATGAAGTTCGTGAAATAATGTATGGTTGACATACCTAAGAAGGCGTAAAACAACCGATTAATGAGCGGTCTGGGGAGCAGACAAAAACTATCTGACTTGATGAATGCCATAGGCAATATCTGGGCGAGTGACAATAAAATATACCAAACTTCCAACCAGTTGACGATATAAAGTGGCATTTGGAAGAGGTGAACAATCTAGTAAAGCGAGTCTAATATTTGGATGAGTAGTGGCAGTGGTGGAGGTAGTGATCCCAGCCTTGGAAAGGAAATCCAAGGCATATTTATCCTGAGAGAGAAAATATTTATCGGAACCGGATGAGACTTCGAGGCCAAAAAAATAGGTGAGCACGCCAAAATCTTTAATCTTCAATTTTCCACTAGGAAACTTTTTGAGTTCAGAAATACCATGTAAATCATTCTCAGTAATAATTAATCATATCATCCACGTACAATAAAAGAAGAACAATACTATTATCAATATGGCAAAGAAATAGGGCTGAATCATAAGTACTGGTTGTGAACCCAAACTGATGATCACCATTGAGAAATGGATTTTTGACATCCATCTGAAAGTCTATTTTCGAATGGCGGCGATGATAAGAAGAGTATGGATAGATATGAGTCTCATCACTGGAGAAAATATCTATTTGTAGTCAATACCATATTCTTGAGAAAATTCTTTGGCAACGAGTCAGGCTTTATATCATTCATACAAGTATCAAAAAGTGTTTTGATCTTAAAAACCCACTTGCATCCAATAATAGTTTTCCCAAGGGTAAGGTTAATAAGATCCTAAGTTTCAGTTTTAGCTAGGGCTTGAAGTTCTTCGTGCATTGCTTTCTACAACGAAGATTAGTATTAGTCTGTGGCTCATGCGGAATAAGTATAGTAGAAAAGCAATGAAAATTAGTAAGATAAGGGAGATGATGAGTTACCCTCGTAGAATGGAGAAAATGATCTGGATGGTGGCTCTCAAAGGGAGTTGGAATAGAGTCATCAAACATAGAAAGAGCCTCGGGCACGATCGATTGAGCTAGAGAGGTGAGACCAGCTGGTAGTTATGGAGCTAGAGGGGTTAGATCAGCTCATGGTTCTGGCGTGGGCTCAATAGTATCTGAAACTGTATCCTCAAGAAACAACTCAATAGATGAATTAGTAAAGAATCTAGATTTAGTGATGGTTAACATATCAAATAACCATAAAGAAGAAAACATTTGATATTCCCAAAAATTTGACATGATGAGAGATGCAAAGAGTTTTAGAGATAACATCCCAACACTGATACCCTTTATGTTCAATGCCATATCCGAGAAAATAACACATATGAACTCTTGGCTCCAATTTATTATGTTCATGTGATTTAAGAAGAATAAAATAAGCACAACCAAAGACTTTGAGTTTAGAGTAAGTGGGAGGGTTACCGAAAAGTCGCTCAAATGGAGACTTGTGTTGGATTATAGCAGAAGGGACACAGTTTATTGTGTATACTGTAGTTAAGGCATCCTCACCCCAAAAACGCTCAGGACAGGATGAAGAAATGATGAGGGCACCAAATGTGTTAACAATGTGTCTGTGTTTGCGTTCAAATCGTCCATTTTATTGGGAAGTTCTAAGACATGAGCAGTAGGAAAGCGTGCTATTTTTTTTAAGCAAGTTGAGAAAAACACGATCTTTGTACTCTATTGCATTATCTGAGGGAAAAAATTTAATATTTCGAGAAAATTGAGTTTGAATCACACTCATAATATATATTTGGAATAATTCAGATCTATTTTTAATAATAAATAATCATGTATATCGAGAGCAGTTATCCATAAATATAACAAAATAACGAGAACCACCCAGTGTTGTATAAGGAGAAAACGCCCAAACATCAGAATGCACTAAATCAAATGGTGAAAAAATCATATATCATTTAGAAAAAGTTGTAACAATATTGTGTTGGAATTAAACTTGTCACAAGTAAAAATCAATTTTTTTTTTTTTTTGGAAATCAAACTTTTGTATTAGCAAAAAGGGGAAGAATCTCCCTTATTACACGCCAATATTTAAAATGTAGCACACGAGACCCCATGTACAACAAAACACTCAGCTATTCTAATACATACACGAATGGAGCAGAGCCAATACTACACACTGGCTGCCTTGATAGTTTTACATACACCACAACTCAGCTACAAAACTATAACAAAATTTCAACACACACAAAGCCTTGATAGCCCAAAAAGAAACTCTAAACTCCACTTTAGCAAATTTTCCCCCATATTGAAATGAACTGAATTCAAAGAGGGGGAAAGATAGCCGAAAAGTATATCCACTACCTTCAAAATTTCCACCACTATTAGCTCTGTCAGAACCTCCCCCAAGGTGCCACTTAGTCTGATGTAGCTCTATGTGTTCACCCATTGACCAAGGTGCCACTCTAACTAAATTGAAAATCCAACCAAAAGATAACACTTGATGCAACGATAATTTCATGGCATGTACTCTATACATCATGGAACCAAATCGTATCTTCCTTTGACCAACCACGCCCACACAATAGGAAGCAAAAAGTTCTTTAGCATGAGTGAGACATAATCGTAATATTGATCTCACCAAAACACCAAAAACATGTTTAACAAGTCCAACCCTTGACAGAGGGCCTCCTAGGTTTGCAAAACACCCAAGCGTCATCAACCTATTACTGCACTAATCAGCAAAGCAAAAACAACTACAAACCTATTTCACTCCAAAGGATCACATGAATATATGACTCAAACAACTAAACATTTAGAAGTGATTTCATAGATTCCCATTCTTTGTACACCAGTTCCGATTTTTTTTTTTCAAGAAAATCCATTTCTTCAAGGTTAATCTTCAAACCTAAAATTCTCCCAACCTCCAAAATTTTACCCAATCTCTGAAAAATTATCTTTACACACTCGGTAATCCTCCTATCAGAAGAAGAGATATCACATATAAGGTCGTTGAAACTAAGTCATTTTCTCCCTACTTTTCTAGATAGCTTATTCTTTGAAGAGATTTTGGATGATCTTTTCGTATTGTTACAAATGATATTTGTTATCTCTAACTAATCAGTAGGAGAAAATATACCAACTTCTATACGAGGAGAGTTTAGAAAACTGCAAATGTTCAACCACCCCAAATTCACTTCCTCTTTTTCAACCTCTGCCACCATCATATCACCCTCATCAGGGCCTTTACTTTTAATTTCTGAGTTGGTTGCTTCCACAAGAAGCCCAACCCCCTCTTTTCTTGTAGCCTCCGTACTCAAATCATTATTAATGATTTTCCCTTGAGCTTGAGCAAACGGTAAAGCTTTCTTAATAGATTTGATTTCGAAATCACATGGATGATGGTTTTCTATTTTCCTCCAAATCATCTTACTCCTAATTACTTGGTTTTTCCAAAGAATTTAGGGGTCCTTATCAAGATATTAGATGAAAGAAGAACACCAACCCTTATGATTTTTAACACTATTTCTTCTTTCTAACCCAAAATTTGCAAATTTCACTTTGATTCTATGCCCACAGATAACAAACCCATTTAATGATTTAATAGTAGCCCTAGCTACACTAATTGAACCAAATCTCACAAACCATAAGTGAAATTCAACCCAAATCTCCTCCTCCTAGGCATGAAAACATCAACTAGTCTCTGTAAATATCGAAAGATGCGACGAAGCCACACAGTATTTATTGAGAAGGGAAGAAAACTGACAAAGAGGGTATAAACTTTTCCTTGGCTCATCTCTAGAAATCAAGGGTATGGCCTCTGTGATGAAAACCCTGTGAAATTTGATCCACCAAGGTTGTCCCTTCACCTTCGCCTCTGACCAATCCTTTTCAGCAACCCACCGGCGCCTCCACCTCACAAAAATGCAATCGAATGAACATTGTCAACAGAACATCTGTCGTCGGCCCAAGGGCGCCTGAATGCGGATGGTGGTCAACAGATCTGGGCCACCTACATTGATGGCGAAAATTGCCGCTTACCGGCGCAGAGGAAGGTCAAAAGCGACATCAGGCATCAAATCTAATGTTGTTCTTATAAATCTAGAACCTTCTTTTGGAGAAAGTTCTTCTAAAACTTCTTGCGGACTAAATTTTATTTTATTTTTTTTTATAGAAAAACAAGTTAGTATAAATTTATTTTATTGTTGATTATGATTAATATCATTTTAATATTAATTAAATAGTGAACGAGAACTAAAACTGTTAATTGTAATTTCTTATAATAAGTTGTTGTAATTTCCACGATTTGGAGGAAAAAATATTTGTAATTATCTCACGGATTAAAATTATTATGGATGGTTAACACCCTTTTCTTAAATGATGTCTATTTGAAATTATATTATTTGATTTGATTAGGGAAACAAATAATATTCTTGAAATGGATGCAACGCAAAAAAATATTCTTGAAATGGATGCAACACAAAATATTCTTTACATCCCTACAACCCAATAAAAAACAATGGATGTTTGAATAAGGCGATAAATTGAAAAAAAATTACGTCATGTTGAAATCGACGTTGTGAAAATCTATTTGAAACATAGGAAACCTTTGTCCCATGTAGTATTCTCGTCACCACTTTGTCCTCTATGGTTAGGCCTTTGTTGTACTTTACCTCTCTCAACAACACTTTGCTACATGTAATTAGACCTACATCAAAGGATAAAGTGAAATAAGGCCCAACCATAGGGGACAAAGTAGTGATGAAAATATTATAGGGGGATACAGTGCAATTAACCCAATAAAAAATCGTTGAAGTAAATTGTTATATATAAGTCATGTAAAAAATAAACACACCTCAAACATGTGCAAACATGCAAAAAATATTTTGTTACATCGTTAATGAAATAAACCTTCATTGTGATTGGAAAATAACATGTGATATCTCACATCAAAAATATTAGAAAAGATTATTTCAAATTACCATGTAACTGCTACTAGTACCTTATCTTAAGTATTTGGGTGGACTCGGTCAAAAAGATATTAGGCTAGTGGGCCGCATAGAGTCTTAAAAATGGTATCAAAGTTAACCTTGGTTCATAAATGGCACTGTTATGGTGTTGAAACAGGAGTAGAGGCTCCGAAGAGTAATAAGGGGGAGTTCTCCGTTCCAAAAAATAGGTGCGTTGATTCCATCATTGATTTGCTGGAAGATATAGTTAAACCGGAATCGTGCAACTCATGATAACAATCCCATGTCTGATAAATGGATTATTTTCAAAATCAGGAACTGGGTTAAGGCGCTGAGTCCTTTGACTAACGCTAAGTCAGCTTCATCCTCTTTTGGGAATCATTCGCTAGTTCTTTTGGGCTATCCGATTAAACAGGTCTTTCATCGTCGTGCACTGATTTACAGTTGGTCCCGTATGCTTGAGGGGTATTTCAAACTTAATTTGGACGGTGCTTTGAAGAGATAGACCATGACGTCTTCTTGTAGGGGTACTGTTCGGGATAGTAATGGAGCGGTTAGTTGGGCCTTTTTTTCTCCCCCTGCTATTAATTTGAATTTTCTTGCTGAATTCCACGGGCTATTCATGGGGATTCAGAAAGCTTTGCGTTTGGGTCAGCTTCCTCTTCTAGTGGAAAGTGATTTGTTAGCTTTGGTTCACTCAATCAAGAAAGACAGTCCCGTCTGGTCAGTTGTCTATCTTTGGAACATAGTTCGGTTTTGGATTCACTCCTTTGATATCCAGATCTCTCATGTTCATAGAGAATGTAATTTTGTGGCTGATAGCCCGGCTAACATGGTTTCAACTAGCCCTATTTTGTTTCCTATAGGTAGCCCCTTACCTCACATTGTAAGTTCTTATGTTCGTGAGGATTAAGAGGGTCTTCCCCGTCTTAGGATGTAATTTCTCTTTTTATTAATAAGAGATCGTTTTTCTAAAAAAAAATTAAAAAATGCCCCAAAGTAGATATCTTGTGTCTGTTTATGAGTTGCTCTGTGTCTACTTATGGGATGAGAGCATATTAGTCATTTGGAATCTTTGGCTTTAAAAAACATGATTAAATGTAACCCAAAACTGATTTGAAGGTTTCAAAACGCCATTTTATTTAGATTGGGATAATTTGTGGGTTATCGGGATAATTAGGATAAGGGTTAACTATATTTTATCCCCTATAGTTAGGCTATTTTGTATTTACCGCCTATGATATTTTTTTTTCACCACTTACTCCATGTGCTTCTGGACTAAAATGCAATGGTTAAGGTTTCCGTTAACTCTAACGGTCAACGGGATAAAAGTGAACAAAAATCAGTTAATTTGTGCTAAATGACATTTATACCCTTAAAACATTTTAGTAAGGACTATTTTTATATATTTAAAAATTTAAAGGGCTATTGTGTTTTTTTTTTTTCTTTTATGTCATTTCTTCATTTCCCTCCCCACCCCATCTTCGACAACCCAACCCCCACCCCTACTACATCTCTGGCGACCCATCTTCCACCCCTGCTCCATCTCTTGCAAAACCACCCAACCCTTCATTCTGTTAAATTTTAACCATTGCACTTTAGTCCACAAGTACAGGGACAACACAGAGGGGCAAAATACAAAATGGTCTAACCACAAGGGACAAAGTATAATTAACCTTTAGGATAATTTGTAGATTTTGCCTTATTTTAATTCAACTTATCTTTTCCTTTTGTTTTTTCTTTTTGGCTTTTCCTTTGTTTTCTCTTCCTCACAATTTCATAATTTTCTTTCCCCCTCTATTTTTAAAGTGGAAAAATAAAATATTATCCAAAATGATTAGCAATTATATTTGGACATACAAGGCCGGCTAATTATATTATTAATAGTATCAAGACCAAACGGAGTTAATTATGTAAACCCCATTTCTTGGAAGGTGAATTGCATTTTTTTTTTCTTTAGTGTACCATCCAATATAATTATAAGACGCTCCATGCATATATAATCCCTCTAAAACAAGTCTAAAACTTTAGTATTCACAGACTCAAAATTCCACACTGCAAGACTTCGTCGCCAAAGAATGAGTCTGTGTCCTTCCACCCACCCTGAGAGGTATGGTAAGGCAATGCCGTGGATTGGAATCTATATCGCCGGAGCATCTGGAGTTTGTTCCCTTGCAATGCTTGCCGATGTAATCCGAGGTCTATTCTATAAAAGGCTATGGTTTCCTTGCAAATTTTTTACACTCAACGCTGCTTCCCTCACAGTATTGGCTATCACGATAAAAATCCCTATGGATCTCAGTACACCTATGCCCACGGAGGTTGGACAAATTTTGAAAGTGAGTGGTATTATCTTCATGACTACTTGTATGGTTAATATGATGCCATCTTTGGGGACCATGACTGATAAAGAAATTCTAGCAAACATGTCTGCCTTGGGTATTCTTGTCATCACCCTTACTGTCAACGTCTTCATAGAGGTAAGCACTACTGTCATCTACACCACATGGCTTGAAGCCATAGAGGCGGTGTTTCTGATGCTTCTTCAATTTGTTTTAATGGTGGTCTCATCTTTAACCGTGCCAACTACTAAAAAGTATTTAGATTTCAAGTATGGACAGTTACACAACATGATGCAAAGCGAAGGACGACAAAATCAGCAAGCGGGAAGTACGGGAAATAAGTTTATTGCCATGAAACTGGAAGAAGACGTAAAAAAATATGGGATGATGGCAAACACTGCGGACCCTCAATTCGTGTTGGCGCGTTCCGCAACCAGTTCGACGTCATGCATAATTTGTTGTCTCGGTTTGTTTGTGTATATGCAAGCAATAACCACAACCTTTCTTTTGAAAAACCTATGTCGTGCCAAACCTGCAGTCGTTGATGACTATGGGGTAACTATCCATTTTATCTATATGTTTCATTTCATTGGAATAGTTTTGGGCACAATTCCATCAGCGGTGAGACTGTTTACTGTCCTATTCAGTTTTTTCACCACAGCGTTTTACACAACAGTGAAAATAGAAAAGTACTGGACTGAATGGTTGCAAGACAAGAAAACCGAGCCACTAAATTTACCTATTAGAATCCAAGGACTCAAAAAACTCATTCACAACATAAGAAGTCTAGTCCTTAGTTTTTGTATAATCGTTGTGATTGTGATTGTGCTAGGAAGCAAAATGATTCACCATTTCTTCGCAGGCTGTCTAGGTCCTTTCTATTTGTGCTTCTATTGCTTCTTAAAGATCCGGAAAAAGTGCTTGTGTAGAAAAAGTAGTAACAATCAGCAGAAGGTGGAATTGGATCTTACCCATTATATATTACATCTTGAAGGAGAAGAGGATCTTCCACGATGGTTTACAAGCTCCGGTAATGCTACTGATCGATTCATCAAAAAGGGTAGAAAACAACAAGACAAGGGTTTAAATGAGCTTCTACGGAAGTGTACCACTAGTTTCAAACAACTAGTAAATTGTGAAATAGACCAAATTGAGCCTTTGGATTCCAGAAAGCTACCTAGTTGTTGGAGTTTGACTATGATGACCTTAACCAGCATCGCAATTGCCCTTCCTCAGATTGAAAATCAAGTTCGACAACAACTAATAAGAAGAGTAGCTAAAGCTCTGTTGTACGTCAATGTTGTTGAACAAGTGTTAGACAACAAAGGAGACTTGGTAATGATTAATGATGCGGCAAATAGAGTGTGGTTGAACGTTGAAGTAAGTAAAAAATGGCTAACTGAGGATCTCCAGAAACTAGCTCTTGAAGGTAATGTCAAGTTGTACATTTTCCCCTTTTTTTTAGTCCTGCATTTATAGCTTTTTGAATTTTATTTTATTAATGAGATTATAATAAAGTTAAATTGAAATGAGTGACAGCTAAAAGCCCATTGGAGACTATAAGAAAGCTGGTCGACGGAGCGAAAAACTATGTTGTACAATTCATAACAAACAAAAGAAATCTAGAGGTCACGGATCCTCTCAATTGGCCTTTCAAGGTTATAGCTGCTAATTCAATGTACAAGACTGGCCAAACAATATTGTTGTCACTCGAAAGTGGTGACGTGAAGACCGGCCATGAAGAAGTGTTCGGATATATATCTGTGATGATCGCAGATATATTGGGTGCTTGTCTGACCAATCTTCCACGTGCTATAAGTACGAAGTGCTTTTCTTGTGCCTTGGAGAAAAGAGAAGAGAATGTAAGGGACATGGCTCATCTCATTGGTGAGACTGAAGAAATTCTGATGGTCTTGCAAGGATACGAACTTCCCAATTTGGATCTCGATAAAAGAATCTATATTGACGAGTGGCGTTCGTCATTGAAGCAGGAAAACTTTGTCTAGTGTTTTTCATCATCCAATAATGGTACCACTACTTTCGTTTTTATTCCTGATGAGATGCATATAGTTTCTATTCCCGATGAGATGCATATGGATTCGGATCCTTTGCTTGCCTTTTCGTTTTTTGGGGTATGACTTTTGACAAGCTAAGTCCAACAGATGATCAAAAAAGCTATTTCTTATCATCCGTTGGATTTAGGTTGGCATAAGTCAAATACAAAAAAAAAAAGTCATGCCAAAGATCTAGATCGGATGCATATCTATTATACAGATTACTAAAATATATATGAAAAATGTAAGTGTACCAAGTGACTATTTGAAATTTGAGGTATTGGCTTGAATATATACATAGCTATATATATTGTTATGATTTTATTGGTTTTTATTAGTAATATAGATCACAAATTTTAAAAAGTTTTATTTTTGAATTGTAATTTTATAAAATTATTCCTTGTTGAATCCCACATTGACTTTGGACTCTTCCCCCGATATTCGTTCACAGTGGTTTGTCAAAGTCCACCTTGCGCATGAGGGGACTTGTTGAAACCCACATCACTTTGTGTTACATGACCCTGATCTATATATAAAGTTTAGGGCAATCCTCATTTTACAAGGCGTCTTTTTAGAGTGAATTAGGTTCACTAAAATGAGAATATATTGAAAGATAAAAATTAATTTTTAATCGAAAATGAAAGCAATTTCAATGAAGTTTGGTGAAAATAAAGAGAGATGCGATTTGCTTGTGGCTTCTCTTTAGGAGTTTAGTGGAACTCCGATGGCCTAACACTCTTTTTTATATAATTTATTTTTTAATTGATACTTCTTCTTCTTTTTAATTAGAAAAACATATAAACATTTTACTCTTTTTTTTTTCCTTAACTATTCATTATCATCATTGATATATTTTATTTCACAATATATTAGATTCTTATATTTAATTTTAATCATAACCAAACATGTTAATGGTAATGGGCATTCTAGTCTTACATGTAATCACTTTTAAAAACAGTAATGACTTCCATTCGAATCCCATAACCATTTTGATCCATATTATTCTGCTTCCATTCTTGTGTATCAAATGTAACGCCATATTAGGTTGGATGAAATCAATGTGGAATGAAATGAATTTTTTTTATTCTGTTGAAATAAAAAATGAAGGAATTATGTTCCTTAATTCAAGGAGTGAACGATACTTATTCCATTTGGATAATTTTTTATTTTTTTTACTTAGAAAAAAAATCCGAATAGACAAATTTATCAGGAGATAAATATTTAGAAATATAATTTTTAGAGGTAGAGTAGTAGATAAACTGACTGTAGAAAATATATATATATATATATATATATATATAGTTAGAGAACCTGACTAGATATAAAAATTTTAAGAGAAAAAAATGTTATAGATATCATCTGACTCACTTCTTCATGAGAGAACCAAACACATCGAATTTGATATTCACTTCATCCAGGAGAAAGTTTAGTTAGGAATCATTACTCTTACTTTCGTCTCATTGTCCGAGCTGGCAATTGACATATTCACCAAATCGATTAGACCATCACTTCTTCAATCAGACATTGTCGAGATAGAACTGATCAATATCTTCGCCTCAATTTAAGGGGGAGTATTGAAATATGGACAATAATTTTCCTTATTTAGTATATTGATTTGGTTATATGTAGAGATCTATTGTATAATAATAATACACTAAAAATAATTCTCTTCCTCTCCAATATCCTTTTCAAACCCTTTGGAATATAAGGTCCCGTTTGTTTACTGTTTTTGTTCCCTGATTTCTGTTCCCATTCCAAACAATTTGAGATTAATGTACAGAAACGTATTTGGAAAACATGTTTATGATCCCAAATTTTCGAGAGTAATTCCTGAATTACTTAAAAAATTGAGAAACATAAAAATGTTGATTCCTATTCACTCCCACAAAACTATCCACCAGACCCTAGCCATCCCCTCCCCCCTGCCGCCACCGGCCCCACACCCACACACGCACCCTCGAGCCCCCCCCATATATATATATATATATATATATATATATATACACGAATTAAGTTAAATTATTTTATATGTTTGAAGAACATGTTTTTGTTTTGGATTAATTACACTCCGCATTTGTATGGTTTGATTGAATTGCACTTTGCACTTGTATAGTATTTTCGTCAACACTTACATCCATGTGTTTAACACTTAAGTGCAACAGTCATAAATTCTATCAACTTTAACAGTAAAATATAAAAAAGTCAATAACAATAAATTATTTAATGTTACAATTGCACACACACACACACATACAAACACAGACCAAGCAGAGGAGCACACACACACCCCGACAGTTTCACACACCCACTTCTCTCTCTCTCTCTCTACACTCCACTCCGGCGACACCCTCACACACCACATCCGAACCACCGTCGAACCAAACCCACACGCAAAGCACACACATACACACATGATTAACGATGAGCACCCTCACACTGAAACACACCCACACACACATCTGATCGCTCCACCGACGAACTGGACGGACCAACCGAACACCCTCTCTCTCTCTTCGTTTTTGTTTGGATTCCACCGACGACAACTCCAGCGACCTCACCCACGACGACAACACTCATATACCCACTTCTTTCTCTCTCTATCTCTCACTTACCGTCGGCCCGATTAACCGATGGCGACACACACACGCACATGATCCGATCAAATACACACAACGGAACACAAACAAAACACACACAGACACACACTCCGACGACGTTGAACGACCGCCACCCACCTACCGAACGGACTCTCTTCTCTCTCTGTTTTCTCCTTCTTTTTCTGCTCTCTGTGTGTGTCCTTATGTATGTATGTATGTTTATATATATGTGTGTTGAAAAAAAAAAAAAGGCCCAAACCTCACCGACCTACTGTTCCTCCCTCTCCGTTCTCGATTCTTTTTCTCCCTTTTTTTTTTTTTTTTCGTTTTCGTTTGATTGCATGGCACATACACATATACATATATAATATATTTAAATTACACTAACCTCCCCTCTATTTTTATTAGGATATTAATTAAACCCAATTCTAATTTTAATATTTTAAAAATTATAATTTGACCCCTAAACTTTTAAATCACACAATTAATATCGCAATCCACCCCGATATTTCCGAAACATTTTAAAACGCGATTTTAAATTATACATATATCAAAGATCGGGGTCTTACATTCTTCCTGATTTTGTCTTCTCCAACACAATCTCAATTTTAGAGATAAACTTTGACCAAGTCCAAGAGCTCTTTGAACTTGTCAATCGGCTCCAAACATCAAGTGATGTACCAAAAATCCATTGGACATACTCACTTATTTTAATAATTCTAGAACATGGAACCCCCATATTCTCTGCCCCAATAGGTGCTTCAAAACTTCGTGTTTTTCATCCAAGAACGACCAACCTGTCATCTCTGAAAATTCCCTTCCATGGATTGAACTGGAGTACCAACTCGCACTCCATCAAATTGTCTCATCTGAAGCTCCATCTGCTTCTAAGACCCCGAAACACCTATAGTACTAACTGTACCACCTTGAAGAACATAAAGGCCGCCAATATTTTTCCCTATCATCATTGTTACGACACCTCTACTTACCTTTAAAACTCTACCTCTCACGGAGAATTGGCAGCCTTTAGAATCCAAACTGCTCAAGGATACGAGACTCTTCTGCAAATTTAGCACATGACGGACACCCATCAATATTCTAAGAGCACCATCATTCAATCGGATCCAAACTGATCCTATCACAACAATCTTGCAAGAAGTATCGTTACCCATCAAGAATGTGCCACCATTCACCGAATCATAGGTAGTAAATGCATCCCTATTCGGGGATACATGATAAAAACAACCCAAATCTAAAATCTACTCGTCTTTGGAGCAAATTTGTGGAGCTATAACAGAAAGAACAAATTATAAATCTCTTGGCCGTCACGATTTTTGGGCTTTGGACACTCCGACTTGTAATACCCAAACTAATGACAATAATAACACTTAATATTTTTCTTTGATTTACCGCCGGCTTTCTCAGAACCGTTCTTTCCCTTGACGAACACGCCTGTAGTTGGATCATCACTACCTTCGTCATTTAACTTAATCCTCAACTCTTTCGAGTTTAAGGATGCCTTGACATCGGCCAAGGAAATTGAATCTCGTCCATATAACATGGAATTGACAAAGGAATCATAGGATATTGGTAGTGAACACAAAAGGTTAAGAGATTGGTCCTCCTCGTGAATCTTGACATCAATATTCTTCTAATTCATGATAATTCGATTAAAATTATCTAGGCGTTGGTGTATGGATATACCCGCCTCCATCCTGAGAGTATACAACCGTTGCTTCAATTACAAGCGGTTCAAGAGAGATTTCATAATGTACAAGGTTTCTAGCTTGTCCCACAGCCCTTTAGCTGTTTCTTCATTTGCAACTTTCTTGAGCATTGCATCCGCAAGAGATAGTTGAATTGCACTATGCGATTTTTCTTTTATATAGCTTTGCTGCATGCTCCATAGATAATTTGGATGCCCTGTTTGCATCCAAAATTTTTGTCAAGCCTTGTTGTCGCAAAAATGTGCATATTTTGATATGCAACAAACTGAAGTTATTCTCTCCATCAAACTTTTCTATTTCATATTTCACGGAAGCCATTGAACCTTGGGCTCTGATCCCAGTTGCTGTGGACAGGGTGACAAAAATATGAATATAGAGAATATATAAAGTGAAGAAAATAGCAAATACAAAAGTGACATGAGATATAACACAGTTTGTCACAACTTGCCTATGTCCACGGGCAAAGAACAACGAATGATTTCACTAATATGAAAAAAATTACACAAAATGAGGCAAATTCTTAAATTACTCAAGAACTAACAACAAAATCTCCTAAAAACTCTCCCAACAAATACACTATCTTTGGATATGGACATACAAAATTCTATTAAAGAATTTTTAAGACTCCAATCTGCGAGATTTTCACTCTACATTTCTGAACCTACACCTATACCATTTTATAGACAGAAGATGATGAGAAAACTAAAAATTTTCTCTGATTTGCAACTGCCGCAAGTAAGAGAAAATCACACTTTTTTTTCTTCGGTGAAGTTCTTCAACAATTGCAGCCCATAGCACTCCAAAATTGACAAAAGCATTTACGAAAGGTGAGAGAGAAAGCCATCCACCTATTGTCAACATTTTTTTTTAACAAAAACCAAAAGTGACAGGGCCGACGGTTGAAACTGAGCCAAATCAACACGCTGGCGATGAATTGGCGAGCTGCTGGTGATCGCCGGTGATGAACATACCAAGATGGGGGTGTTGGAGGCAATCTAGTGATGATGGAGGAACATGAAGGAGCAGGAAATGAAGAACGCAGTAGGGAAGATGATGATGAAGGCTAGTTAATCAACACGGAAAAAACACTTAAAACCATTAGTTTTTGGATAATTTTAGATCTCATTAAATTAATTAAAGGAAAATCATAAAATTACCCCTAATAAAATAAAATAACAAAATTACCCTTAATTATGTTTAATATTTAACCATTGCACTTAAGTCTTAGGGATGTGAGTGGTGATGAAAATACTACATGAATGCAAAGTGCAATTTGGAAGAGGTAGGTTAAACACAGCTTTTATATTTGTCTTTTATCATATCTTAATGCTTGGACTTCATTGACCGTCCTTTGAGAAGATGAGTTTCTAAACGGTTAATAGCACTTTACCTCATGTGGTTTGGCCAATTGACATTTCACCTCCCTATAATTTGAAAATCGTCACTTATTTCCCTGTGGTCAGATATTTATTGTACTTATCCCCCTATATATGGAGATAAGTGGTTTGAAAATTTAATTACATGGGGAGTAAGTGACGATTTTCAAATCATAGAGAAATAAGTGCAAATCGATCAAACCACAGTGGGGTACTGGTTAATTAACCTGTTTTTAAAACAAGGCCAAATTAAAACATACAAGCACAGAAATATTCTCTTGGCAAGACTGGTTGCCAAAGATTGATTATGAGTATTTCCACCAACCCTGAGAGGTACGATACAAAAATGCGGTGAATCGGTCTATATATCGCTGGAGCATCATGTGTGTTCCCTTGCAATTGCGGCGGATCTATTCCTTGGTCTCTTCCACAAAAAGCTATGGTTTCTTTGTAGATTTTTTAGTCTCAACGCTGCTTCTCTCACAGTATTAAACGTCACAGTGAAGATCCCCATGGATATTAGTATACCCATGCTCCAGAGGGATACACAGCTTTCCAAAGTCCTTGGTGTTGCCTTCATGTCTACTTGTATGGTTAATTTGATGTTGTTTTTGGGTACAATGACTAACAAGGAAATTCTAGCTAACGTGACAACCTCGGGTATTCTGGTTATCACCCTTGCAGTCAATGTTTGCGAAGAGATGGGCACTACTGTCATCTTCTTCACACGTCGAGAAGCAGTAGTGATGGTGTTTCTAACCCTTGTTCAATTTATGTTAATGGTGGTCTCATCCTTAACTGTGCCAACTATTAAAAGATATTTAGATGTCAAGTATTGGCAATTACACAACATGATTCAAAGAGAAAAACAACAAGAACATGGGGGAGGAGGAATGTGTGGAAAAAGAGTCTATTACCCTGATGTTGGAAAAAGATGTGAAGAAATATAAGATGATGGCAGAGACTACGAACCCCCAATTTGTGATGGCACGTTCTGCTACGAGCATCACATCATGCATAATTAGTTTTCTCAATTTTCTTGCGTTTGTTCAAGCATGGAGCACAATCTTAAACTTTTTCACAGACTAGGTAATATTCATACACAATGCCAGAGAGATGATGATTATTGGGTAACTATGTGTAGTAATTTTAATGGGCCTAACTCACTCTCAAAAGCCACCTTATAAGAGGAGGATTGCCCTTAGCTTTATATATAGCTCAGGATCAAGTAACACAGGCGATGTGGGATTCAACACGCCTCCTCACGCGCAGGGTGGACTTTGACAAACCATTGCGAACGGATATCGGGAGGCCCAACATCAATATGGGATTCAACACGCCCCCTCACGCGCAGGGTGGACTTTGACAAACCACTGAGAATGGATATCGAGGGGCCTATCATTGATGTGGGATTTAACACGCCCAACATCAAATAAAAGCCTGACTCTGATACCATGTAGTAATTTTAATGGGCCTAACTCACGCTCAAAAGACGCCTTATAAGAGGAGGATTGTCCTTAGCTTTATATATAGCTCAGGATCAAGTAACACAGGCGATGTGGGATTCAACAAGCGCTTCACGCGCAGGGTAGACTTTGACAAACCACTGTGAACGGATATCGGGAGGCCCAACATCAATGTGGGATTCAACACTATCAATTTTATCTTTGAAATACAATCATTTGGAATAATTTTGGGAACAATTCCACCAATGGTGGGATAGTTTACTGCCTTAAAATTTAAAAGTTCAAAGAAAATAAGCAATTTCTACACCACCACAACATTCAAGGCAACATTCAAAATGGAAAATTATTGAACTGAACGGTTGCATGATTGGAAAAGTGAGCCCCTAACTTTACCAATTAGAGTACGGAGACTTAAAAATCTTGTCCACAATGTAAGAAGTCTACTCCTTAGTTTCTGTATGATAGTTCTGATCGTGACTGTGGTAGGAAGCAAAATAATTCAAGAATCCTTCACAAACTTGTTAAGCCCTTTCTTTTTCTGTGTGGAGTTACGAGAAAAAGGGCAAATCCAAATTCCCCAATAATCAACATATTTTGCTCAACAATTTTGTGGTGTATCTTGAAGGAGAAGAGGAGCTTCCATGATGGTTTGCAATCTCTAGCAATGCTACTGATCGATTCATCGAAAGGGATAGAAAACAACAAGACAAAGGTTTAACGGAGCTTCTACGGATATGTACCACTAGTTTCAACCAAGTAGACATTTTTAACAATGACAAAATTGAGTCTTTGGATTCCAAAAAGTTGCCTAGTTGTTGGAGTTTGACTGCAATGACCGTAACCAACATTGCGATAGCGCTTCCACAAATTAAAAATCAATTTCGACTGCGACTAATAAGGAGCGTAGGTAACGCTCTGTTGTACATCAATGTTGTTGAACAAGTATTGGACAATAAAGGAGATTTGAATAAAATTAGTGACGCGACAAATAGGGTGTGGTCGGATGTTGAAATCGAACAAAAGTAGCTAACTGAGAACCTCCAGGAATTAGCTATTGAAGGTAATATCAAGACTGTTAAATTCTTCTTTTTTAACCATACATTTATATCATTATGAATTCTATTAACGGATCAAATTATAATAAAATTAAATTGAAATGAGTAGCAGGTAAGAGCCCAATGGAGACTATAAAAAAACTGGCTGAAAAAGCTAAAAACTATGTTGTACAATTCAAGACACACAATAGAAATCTAGAGGTTGTGGACCCTCTCAATTGGCCTCCCAAGGTTATAGTTGCTAATTCGATATACATGATTTGCCAAATAATATTGTTGTCACTCCAAAATAGAGAAGAGAATACCGATCATGAAAAATTGTTTGAATATATATCAATGATGATCGCGGATATATTGGGTGCTTGTTTGACAAATCTTCCATGTGCTATAACCATGAAGTGCTTTTGTTGTGCCTTGGAGAAAAGGTAAGAGAATGTGAGAGATGCGACTTGTCTCCTTGGCAAGACTGAAAAAATTCAGAAGGTCTTGTAGCAACACGAACTTCCCAATCTAGATCTTGATAAAAGAATCTATATTGATGAGTGGCGCTTGAACGCACCACATTTTGTGATCTAATACCATTTGTTGAAATATTATATTTATGCGTTAATTTATATTTTAGGTATCTTTGTTGTAGGGCTTTATTAAGCCCATTTATTTCAATAATATTCTTCCTAATTTAGTCTGCTCCTGCGGCTAAATAATTAGGGGAATAAGACTCATTCTGTATGTACAAAATTATCAATATAATTTTCTTCTTCTCCTATATCCTTTTTGGTATCTAGAGTCAATATTTTTTTTCCAAACCCTAAAAGCCGTTGATTTCACTGTTTACCACCAGCAAGCCGCCGCCGCCGCCACCAATCACGAAACCCTAGCCTGCAAAACCAGCCACCACCGCAACCCTAACCCTTCGAACCGATCACAACCAACCCACCGAAACCCTAGCTTGCCGTCACTGGACAAACCACCACCGAAACCCTAACTCGCCATCACCAGCCGTGAACCCTCACCCTACGCATCTCAGCCTCGCCACCGAAACCCTAGCTTCGCCACCAACTACACCCGAAGCCAAATTAGTTTGCCACCAGCCTCGCCACCGAAACCCCAGCTGCGATTTTGCGACCTCGCCATCTTTCGCGACCCCCAGCTGTGATTTCGCGAACCACCAATCTTCACGACCCCCAGCTGCGATTTCGCGAACCACCTATCTCTGTACACCATCTCGAGCAAACAAGCCAATTGCTCCTATTACTCTGTTTGCAACCAGACCCTGCAGCCATTAGTCCGACATCATTGCAAGCAGCTATCTTGCTTCTGCCCCTGCTGCCAATTGCGGATTGTTCTCCAGTTGTTGGTATTCTGACTGTTCTAAATACATGGCCGCCTCTTCTATTTCCTGAATGATTGGGTAACTCTATGTCAAGTTCGCTTCTCAAATTGTGCCTTCTTTCTCCGGAGCCAGAAAAGTCTTCTGTAGCATTTTGTCTGTGTATTTCATTGCAATGGACTCATCACATCTGTATTCATGGCATCCAGAAGAGAAGGTGACGTCCCATCTCAGACCGTTCATGCTCCACAGCTATCCGCTCTCTTGGATTCTACTCGTGTCCCTGAGGCCACGGTCCAACATGTTACCACCGTCTTACTCAATGGAGTGAATTTTCCTACCTGGTCCCGCTCTCTTCGTCTCTACCTTGGTGGAAAACGTAAGACTGGATGGCTCAACAACACTGAGCCAAAGTCAGATATCAACGATCCCAAGTTTGCTCAGTGGGACGCTGATAATTATACCATCCTCAGGTGGATCTTCAACTCTATGGAGGAACGGATCTATAACATCTTCATGTTTCACGAAACGGTCAGTAGATTATGGTCTTCTCTTACAAAGATGTATGCTCATTCTCGCAATGAATCACGGATCTTTGAGCTCTACCGTGAGATTTCCCACGCCTCCAAGGCATCCTTGGGACTTTCAGTTGCAGATTACTTTGGTTACCTTCAATCTCGGTGGGAAGAACTTGCGCAGCATGAACCTCTATGTGAATTCCCTGAAGATACTGCTAAGATCGAAGCCAAGGGCCAGGATCGTCGACACACATACCATTTCTTGATGAGTTTAAATCCAGAGTATGAGAATCTTCCCACTCAGATTTTGAACAAATCACCGATGCCAGATCTATACAATGCATTCTCTACTATTGACAATGATTCCAAACGTCGGCTCCTTCTCCCACCTGAAGTCACTCCTTCAATCCCTGAGCAGATGGCTTTTTCGGCTCCCTCTGGTCCGTAGATGGCCTTTCCGGCCCCCTCGAGTCCTCGCCCATCAGGCACAAGGCCATACTATCACCACTGCCGAAAGCCTGGTCACACTATTGATCGTTGTTACAATCTTCATCCTGAATTGAATCCCCGAAACCTAGGAGGGCGGAAAGGAAGAGGAGGACCACGTACTGGTGTTATTGCTGATATTGTCCTTGGTTCAGCAAATCCTCCATCAGCTTTGCTGGATATTTCCCACGTCCAGGCCCAACTTGCCCAACTTCAGGCTCACTTAACCACTTTGGCATCGTCTTCCGGCCCCACGGCTACTCTTACCTCCGGTACTCCTACTGCGCTTCATGGTAAGTCTGGTCGCCCTACTTGGATTCCGGATTCCGGGGCTAACAATCATATGACTGGTGAGATTTCTACCTTCACCTCCCCTCTGTCACCTATTAACAAGTCTGTATGCATTGCCGATGGTACCTCTATCCCTATTCGTTGTCAGGGAAATGTCTGTTTGTCCCTTGATATTACTCTTCACTTTGTTTACTATGTTCCTAAATTTGCCTATAATCTTCTATCCGTTAGTTGTCTTGCAAAAAATCTCAACTGTGCCGTTGTTTTCTTACCTGATCATTGCCTCTTTCAGGACCTGACTACGAGGAAGATTTTTGGCAGGGGATATGAACTCGATGGCCTCTACTACTTTGGCAGCCCTCCACCTCTATCTGTTCCACCTTTTAGTAAGCAAGCTTCTGTACTACCTGTTTTTTATTCCTCTATGTGTTCTTTCAAAAATTTAAACTTGTGGCATGCTCGTTTAGGACATGCAAACTTTCAGTATTTGTGTTGGTTGTTTCCGTCTCTTAATAAAGCTTGCAAAGACTTTAAATTTCAATGTGTGGTTTGTGAATTGTCTAAACACACATGTACCTCTTATATTCCTCGCATGCACTGTGCCCCCCAAGCATTTGATCTTATTCATTCTGATATTTGGGGACCCTCTCCTATTACAGCCATTTCCAAACACCGTTACTATGTTACCTTCATAGATGATTATAGTCGGTGTACTTGGGTTTATTTGATGAAGCACAAATCCAAGGTTTACACTCACTTTACCCACTTCCTTCAAATGATAAAAACCCAATATAAAACCATTGTGTGCAATATCAGGTCTGATAATGGTCGAGAATACTTATCCAATGAATTTCGAGCTGAGCTTAATAAGCAAGGTATCCTTCCGCAACTTACTTGCCCCTACACCCCTGAGCAGAATAGTGTGGCAAAACGTAAGAACCGTCATATCATGTTTGTCGTCCGTTATCTTTTGCGTGGAATGAATGTTCCCAAATCTTTTTGGCACACGGCTGTTCTTACTGCTGCCTATCTCATTAATCGCACCCCGAGCCGTGTCCTTACTGGCAAAACCCTCTTCATATATTACAACCCACTATCACCCTTTTTCCTATCTTACCCCGTGTCTTTGGTTGTACATGTTTTGTCCAGAATCGGAGCCCTACTCGCACTAAGTTAGATGATAAATCTATCTGGTGTGTTTTTCTCGGCTATTGTTCCATGTCGAAAGGATATAGGTGCTACGATCCAATTACCTACCGTACTTACCACTCTTTCGATGTTACGTTCCTCGAGACTGTACCCTATTTTTCTGGTATTGTACCTTCTCTACCTATTCAGGCACCCACTACTGGGGATCATACTCCACTTCCACGTCCTATTCGTGTGTTAGATATATCTTCCCCGCCCACATCACATCCACCACCGGATACCTCACCCACCCCCTTACGAGTCTACTATTGTCGTCCACATGTCTCACATCCCCTGCCAACATCTTCTCCGGACTAAGGTATATCTTCCTCTCCCATTATCTTTGACCCTATTCCCCGTTGTTACCCGACTCGAGAACGTCACCCACCATCCCGCTACCTTCTTTCATGTTCTACTGATCATTTGATTTCCAAGTATTTATTTTTTTAGGGTCTCTCAGATCAATATAAATCCTTCATTGGATAAATTGATTTAGTTGTCATTCTTCGCTCTGTTCATGAGGCCCTCCAGAATCCACAGTAGGTTGCCACTATGCAAGCAGAGATGGATGCCCTATAGCGGAATCAAACATAGGACTTGGTTGATTTGCTGGCTAGTGAACGACCGGTTGGTTGTAAGTGGGTCTTCAGTGTCAAATATCTAGCTGATGGTTCAATTGATCGGTACAAAGCTCAGCTTGTTGCTAAGGGCTACACACAAATCCCGGGCAAAGACTTCGGTGCCACTTTTGCCCCAGTTACTAAGTTGACTATTGTCAGGCTCCTTGTATCGTTGGCTGCATCTCATTCTTGGCCTCTATACCAGTTGGATGTAAAGAATTATTTTCTTAATGGTGTCCTCACTGAGACTATCTATATGACGCCTTCACCGAATTTCGGACTCAGGGGGAGTATTCGGGCAAAGTCTGTCGACTCCGAAAATTCCTCTACGGACTTAAGCAGTCTCCTCGTGCATGGTTCAGTCGATTCAGTGCAGCCATCCTCAAGATGGAATTTACCCAGTGTCACTTAGATCATACTTGCTTCATTCGTCGCCAACACCAGGGACAATACATCATTATCTCAGTCTATGTGAATGATATTATTATCGCAGGAGACGACGCACTTTGCATTCACCAGGTAAAAAAGGATCTCGGACAGATTTTTGACATCAAGAATTTGGGTCCTCTCCGCTACTTTCTCGGTATTGAGGTTGCCCAATCTCGGAAAGGGATCTCTCTATCCCAGCGAAAATACGCCCTTGATCTTCTTCAGGACATTGGGATACTTGGTTGTAGACCTGCCTCTACGCCCATGGATCCAAACCTTAAATTAACAGCAGACTCGGGAGAATTATTATCAGATCCGACAGTATATCAACGACTTGTGGGTCGCCTCATCTATTTGACTAATACAAAGCCAGATATTACGTATGCTATTAGTGTTGTGAGCCAGTTTATGTACTCACCTCGTACATCACACCTGGATGTTGTCTACCATATCCTTCGGTACCTCAAAACATGCCCTGGTCTTGGGCTCTTCTTTAGACAAGGGCACATAAGGGACTCTCCTGCTTTACAGATGCTGACTATGCAGGATCTAGGGATGATAGACGTTCGACATCTGGCCTGTGTACCTCTAATGGAAGACACCTAATCTCATGGAAGAGTAAGAAGCAATCCGTTGTCTCCCGATCTTCTGCTGAATCTGAGTATCGCGTTATGGCTCAAGGAACGTGTAAACTCCTTTGGCTTCGTTCTTTTTTGACCGGGTTGGGTTTTCCTGTAAGAAACTCATCTAAATTGTTCTGTGACAACAAGTCTGCAATAATGTTATCCTCATACTCAGTCCTTCATGAGAGAACGAAACACATTGAGCTGGATATCCACTTCATTCGTGAAAAAGTCCGATCGAGAATCATCACACCAGCCTTCGTCCCATCTTCATAACAGGCCACTGATATGTTCACCAAGTCTACATGACCATCTCTCCTTCAGTCATCTATTAGCAAGCTAGAGCTCATCAACATTTTTGCCCTAACTTGAGGGGGAGTGTTGAAATATTATATTTATGCGTTAATTTATATTTTTGGTATCTTTATTGTAGGGCTTTATCAAGCCCATTTATTATAATAATATTCTTCCTAATTTAGCCTGCCCCTGTGACTATATAATTAAGGGAATAAGACTCATTCTGTATGTACAAAATTATCAATATAATTTTATTCCCCTATATCCTTTAAACTAATCCTTTAAACTAAGTTTTGTTAATCTCTTAAATAAATTAAATTAATAGAAATTGATTTATTTTATTTTCTTTTGTAATTTGGAGCAAAATGCAAAAAAAAAAAAATGATCAACCAGTTGCACTAAAATGAAGACCATTGTCTACTCTTTTGGACATAACTAATTGTACAGTTGGAATTTTTGGATGAAACAAGTTTCATATAAAACTAGACTCTCTAAGCTTTCGAACAACTAGTTATAGAGCCAAATCGGAATTCGTATGAGAAAGATACATGTGGAAGAATATAAGAGAATGGTTTATATGTTTTTATTAATAACTTCAGTAATTATACAAGAGATCAAGAACAATAAAATGAAATACAAATACAATAGGAAACAACTTAAATGCTAATTTAAATAAGGGAATGATATTATGAAAATTGGTAGTAGGCGAACTCGGTTCGATGGGTGAACTTGGTGACTTGGGGTATACTCTAACATGCCCCTCAAGATGGAGCTCTGGAAGGGGAGTCCAATCTTATTCTTGAGTAGAAGAAAATGAGCCCGGGCTAGTGGCTTGGTGTTGTCAGCGTCTGGATGCTGGGAGGTTCGTTGGAGCGCATTCATGGAACATCTGGAGGCTCGTTGTATCGAGCGATAGTGCACTGTAGTGCATAACAAGCAATGGATGTCTCTCCAAATAAGTATTTTGCCACAGATTTCACAATATCCCTGACAAATCTCCATATTCTCTCTTCACCTAATCATTCTCCTCTCATTCTCTTTGCCACTCCCACGCTTTCTTCGTTCTGGACCTTACTATCTCTCTTTCTCTCTCTCTCCGATCTATCTCCGAGCCATTACCATCCTTACCCCATTTCGATCACCGTGCAGCTACTACCGCCAATGCCACCGGATCTTCGAGCTTCCACCATCGCCATACAGCAAAATCCAACCAAGTACCGTTCGAGCTTCGACCATCGCCAACGCCTCTCTGCACCGCCGCCATTGTCATCGCCCTCGCCACTGCAAATAGTAAGCCTAACTTTCTTCTCTTTCCATTTTCTTCTTGTTTTGATTCTTGATTTCTCTATTTTTCTATCTCAAGGTTGGACATTGACGAGAACCCATTTCTTTGCGCTTCGCCTCCAACATTTGTGTTCGTATCTCTAATCAAATCAATGGTCTCTCTCTTACCTTTCCCTCATCTCTCACGCTCATCTCAGCCTGTCTTTCATCTCTCTGCGAAGCTATTCCCTCACCGCCACAGGTAAGGTCTTGCTCTTTCTTTCTCTCGCTCCGCCATCCCTTCATCAATATTCCTTTCTCTTTCTACTCTTTGCCATCCCTCCATCAATCTTTCTTTCTCTTTCTATGCACTGAACAGGCACCACAACGCGACCGTCCTAGCCACTGAATCGATTTCTTGGAACAAATTTTGCTGATATTAAACAAATTGCTTCCATTTATGGGTCCCAATTTCCTCAGGTACTCTACTTTGTCTCTAATTTTTCCCTCATATCTTGCAATTGGTTGGATTTCAAATCGGTGCAATTTGTCTTTCAAATTGGAGGGATTTCATTGAAAGTTCTTCCTTTTCTCTTTTTTTTTTCTTTTTTTGTTTTTTTATATTTAATCCGTAACCAATTAGTCTTGCTTCGGCGATTAGGGTTTCGATCTATATTTTGATACTTGCATGAATTTGTGTTTTTTGTTTTCTGAAGCCCTTAATTCTCCTAATCGAATTTTGAGATTGTGATGATGTTATGTTATTAAAACTTTTATTTGAATGAGAGTACTTTTATTAATTTCAAGTGTTTGATCTATTGCCTATGTGAGTGAAACAAAATGAACAACATGAATTTACTTGCTATGTGTATTTTCTCAGGTCTTAAAAATGAATTTACATTTGGAAGAAGGGGTAGGAACTGGATTTCTTTTGGTTTCCCTTTGATTCATTTTGTTTGAAATATACTTCCGTTTGGGAGTGTGCTTTGAAAGTTTTGAAAAATCAAAATAGACAGGGATTTCATTACTTGATCTGAGGAAATACATAAAACCTCTGTCGGATCAGTCTAATTGTCATGTATTAATCAGGTAGTTACATATGGATATAGATTAGAACAATCAAATCCAAGCAATTAATCTTGCTACCTCATCTGTTACCAATTGTTGACGAAAAAAACTAGGGATAAGTTAGTGATTTTTATGGGTTGGTTTTTAATGCGTATGAGCCTTATTTTTTAACTTCTATTTTTCTCTTCCATTTTATTAATGCAGGAAGTGCTTGGGAAATCAAAAGAAATTGTTAGGTGGTCCATGGCAGTTTATTGGACTACTGCCCCTTTTTTATCCTCCTAGACATGACGGTGCAGAGATGATAAGAGGAGCCCTTAATCTTGGTGTAAATGTGAAGGTTATTACTGGTAATTGGATCATTCATTTGTTGTGGAGTCATGATAATTAGTCAAAGTTATATTGTATGACCTCTTACTTGAATGGTGTACAAATGTGTAGGTAATCAACTTGCCATCGCAAAAGAGACACACCGTAGCCTTAGAATGGGCACGAATATTTATCCTTCTGCTTCTTTACTTGGTCAGGACAAGGATGCTTCCATAGCTTCTCTTCCAGTAGAAGAGTTGATCGAGAAAGCCGATGGATTTGTTGGGGTTTTTCCAGGTATGTGATTTTACGTTTTGTTTTCCAGATTGACTTTCACATGGAAGTACTTCGATCCAAAAACATATAAAAAAAAAAAAAAAAAAAAAAAAAAAAAAAAACATTCTGCCCTTATTCCTATTTGGGTTTTTGTGTACTTTGTCGAAATTTATTGTTCTGTTGCTAATTGTAGAGTGGTGGTATGATTGATTTAGTGTTGGTGTTGGTTATTTCCAGAGTTTGGAATTGGTTGTTTTGATTGGGGCATTATAACTTTTGAGAGAGATTTTGTTGCTTTGGAGTTAAGTCCACTTTTGGAGCTCCCCTAGAGTTTTGCCGCCAAAGAGTGAGTTTCTGTACTTTTATTCTGTTAGAATTGTTGAATTGTGGTCGTATAGTGGGATTGGAGTTACTTACAGAGACTCCACTTTAAGTTTCATGGACACATACATAATTGTATCTTAAAATATTGCGGTTGCCTCTACATAATCTCAAGATGGAATACTTGAGCAACTTGAAAAGTTCAAGCTGGCTATATCCTTTTTTGTTGCTCGGGAAAATTTTAGTATCATATATTTTTGCAATGCTAAGAATATTCTGACTTATGTTATGTTCCATTAGGCGTTTATAAGAACAATGGTAGGCTTAACCAGATGCATGCTACGGTAAGTGCTTTAGTTATATGTATCGGGATTATATCGTCTTTGGTTTGTCTGATCACGTAATAACCGGTAAGTAACAATTTTGTGTCTTTTTAATAGGGTAAATATGCTACCCCCCCTCTCTCCCATCAACCCTTCGTGTGCCTGTTCTTCCCCCTTCAAGTTTTTTAACAGGCTTACATGGTGGCAAATTTTTGTCTTCATTTCTCATTTCGATGTTGCATGGTCTTTCCCTCCCCTATAACGATACTAGGCTAGGGTACATTGCAAAACAACATTTTCTTGGGTGTCTTCTGGTGTTTAAAATTTTGTACTCTTTACATGAACAATTGTGGTATGGACATATTCTGGTCAATAAAATTCCAGGTATGTGTGAAATTTAGCCATAACTTTGTAGGAGAGGCATGTATTACATAGATAATGCAGTAGCCTACTTCTTAAGCACTGTTTTTGTACATTGTGATTAAAGTTTTTCCGCGTGAAAGATTGGCCTTGCCTCTTCATATTTTACACTTATCTGTTTGTTTTCTCACTTTGTAGCTCTGGCTGGCACATTGGTTGCGAAAACCCGGGCATGAGAACAAGAACGTGGTATTTCATTTGCTCATGATGTTGTTCCTTTGCTTGTCATGCTAGACGAATACGCAATGCTCAGGAAGGACAGAGAAGAAGAAAAAACAAGGATGAGGGTAAGTCCAAATTAATCTGCACCATTATTTTTTTAAAGCAAAAAATTGGAAAAAAAAATGTAACATTCACTTCTAAAATAGGGTTAATATGATTTTCATCCCCCCAATTGGAAGGCTTGAATTATAGTTCAAATTGTTACCTCCACTTTCGGATCCTAAATTTTCAAACAAGTAAAAGTATATTGATATCCACTGTTTATATATCCACTTCATCAGGTGTGTGCATTTTTTCTTCTTAATGTTCATGTTTCATAATTGTTGAAGGATTTAGTGTTCTGTAATGTTTTTTAATTGCCCAATGATTTTTCTTTATATTTCGGAATGATGATCCACCGAACATCATTACAGATTCAAATGCACACATAGTTGACTTGCATCTTATTTTAAACAGACAAAATAAAATAATTATTTTCAATGAAGCTGCTCGGGTTTTTCATAAACTGCTCTTCCAAAATTATATATTCGGCAGAAATAAACAAACAAGGTCAACATTAAGGACAAAAATGGATATGAATAAACTGATTATTATTGTTCAATTGTTACTTTATATCATATATTTTTTTATCGTCAATAAAATGTTAAAAAAATTAACATATCTTTGTTTTAGCATCGAACTAATTCTTTAGGACATGCACCCCATGCAAAACCACAGGCTTGGTTGATGTTTAGCCCCATCCCCATATGACATAAGTAATAGTTGAACATCAATTATTCATTTATAATAACAAACAATCAATTATTCAAATTTTACAAATTGGATATGCTAATTATATTTGGAAATATTTCTTTTTTCCTCGTATAATAGGCATATCTTCCAACGCTATGATCTTATATTAATTCTTGCATTTTATTTTTTCATGTACAATAGCTAGCAACAGGCTAGATCTTATTGACCTAGTACTTTTAAGGCATGGTCAATTCGATAAACTGCTTTACAATAGAGTTGTTTCTGATACATAATACCGGGAGAGGTAGTTTTCTTCCGTACTTGACTTCCAATCAACATATATCTATTCTTTGTCTGTCGGCTTCATTGGGTGTGATTTGGAGGTTTTACATAAAGCAATTTTTTTTTTATTGTTTTTTTTTTCTTTTTTTTTCATAAAAAATAAAAAAATAAATAAAAATAAAAAAAAATAAAAAAAAATAAAAAATTGTTTTTTCATAAGGAGAACTTTGATGATGTGTTGGTAGGGGTGATAGTAAATATTTATTGTAGTGGTAGTGATGAATATTTGTTGTGGTCGTAGTGCTGATGAATATTTTTGTTCTTACCGATTCAAATCTGGGGAAAGGAAACACAATTAGCACTAGAAAGCCTTCCATCGGTAGAAGTGGTTTTGTTCTAAAAATATGAGCACATAACATTAACACTATTGATTTCAAGTTATCTCCGATTTCAATAACAGGAAAGTTGATAATACACCCACTTTCTTTTGTTTTCAATCACATTTGCTTGATGTTAACTCGAATGTGAATTTCCCAAATTTCGTAGTTGTAAAATCACATTTGCTTAGTGTTTTTTGTTCTCAGATCTCCTTTTTATTTTTATTTTTAATTTTGGACATGGAAACAAGAAAGAAATGGGTTTTTATTCTGATCTCACTAACCTGTTTCTGTTTCATGTTTTTTGGGAAACAAAAGCTGAAATCCGGGAAGAGAAACACTAAACAAATGCAACTAAACAACTGTAAATTACATTTTTTGTGGTTGTTTTCATGGTCAAGTTCGTTTAGTGTTTTTCGTTCTTAGATTTCTGTTTTCCTAATTTCTTTTGGTAACAGAAAAGGTTATACAAAAACCAAAAAAAATATTGGGTTTCTATTTTGGAACAAAAATATATGGGTTCCGGAATGTAACCCTTTTTGGATTTCTGTTTTCTCTTCTTCCAAAAAAAGCAAAAACCTAACTCTCGGAACAGAAACACCAAACAAACGCTACCTTAAACAACTATCTCTATATACCCAAAATTTATAGATGAGTTTAAACGGAAAAAAAAAAAAAAAAAAGTTAGTTATGGAGGGTTACAGTTTAATGCTGAATTTAAGTTATTTTCTCTTAGACTTACCCAATTTAGGCATAATATTTGTTTGATGTTCTATTAGAAGAAGTGGCGGAAGTAGATAGAAAAACACGGATGTTTTTGATGTCCAAACCTCCCAAAGGCGAACAATGAGCTGAGAGCGAGCAAACAATGGCGACGACATTGTTTTCAGATGCCCTTCCATTCCAATGCCCTATTCTCTGTTGTCGAAAGGTATCTTCGATTCCTTTCTTCATTTTTCATGTTTTTTATCATAATCTATTTGACTGTTTTTCCAAATATTGGGCTGGTAGTGTTCCTTCATCTTCATGCTCTTCTTCGTGTTCATCGTGCAAATATTTTTCGTTTCCATATGAACTGTTACTGATTCTCACTATTTTGTCAAATAAAAGTTTTTTTGCTCTCTATCACATCTATCTTCTAATCTTGATTGATTAAGTTTTTGTTTTCTTATTTCCTGAGTGCTAACTTGATTGGATTGAATTGAATTGTTCATTATAAACGAAATATGACTGAAACAATATGTGAATCATGATTCCATTTGAGTTATTTTGGGGCGAGACATTTCGGGCGGTAACGGGTCATCCCAGTAGGTTCATCAGGTTTTTGAACACCTACTATTTGCTAATATAGAAAATTTTGTTTACTATTTTTGTTCACTGATATAGCAACAAAATTGTTGGTTGTTTAATGTTTTAATACGTTAGATCTATTTGGCGAATTTAAATAAACTGTCTGAAGGAGGTTAGTTCAATTATCATCAATTTTTCTGGCTTAAAATTTCATTTGAATTAATTTTATATATTTCAAATTTTCATTCAATATTCTTATCAATCACAATTTAGCATGAAGAGGAGTGGGCTAAATTAGTGAGTTGCTGTTATTTTATTATTTTGTCTCCATGATGACTTCATGCCATACAATTAATTACATAATCACAATCGGAGCAATATCGGTAAGTTTCAGTTGCATTGGATGTTGTGATGAAGTATTGCTTATTTGTGATCGATTTTAATTTTTCACTGTTGTTTAATTGTTATCTATTATTCATGGCAAAAATAAACAAATGTGGGACTCGATTGTTCGCTATTATTATTGTATAATTGATTACTGATGTTCAATTGTTACTTACCAATTGTAACAAAAAAAAATCATTCTCTACAAATAAATACTAATGAGATTTGGATCGGTAGTTGTATTATTTCAATAGCCGAATATCTGTGTTATTGGATACTGGTATTTAAATGTCAATTATTATTGATTTTTAATAAAACAGTTGTAAACTGTTGTATAAACAAAAGAGGTTATATCAATTTTTTTAGGTTCTTTTTTTTTTTTCTTCGCACGTGCCTTAAGCTACGGGTTATGCCTTAATATATATATATGTTCATTCTTATCCACAAAATTTCCTTAATCATTCATTTTTTTTGTTTTAGTTTTTCAACCTCCATCATTATGTTTGAAACCTTATCCATGATTTTTGTTTTTTGTCAACTAGTGGAAAAATTACATACAACCCCCAATTAGATCTTTAAAATTTAATTTAAGCCCAAATATTAAAATTAACAATTTTTAAAAACAATTGGCCCGCAAAATTCTCAAAACTAATTTTTAAATACTATAACAATCCCTAAAAAATTTAAAGTGAGATTTAAAATAACATACTAGCTAGACCCAAATATTTTCTAAATATTCTAAAATGCAATTAAAAATATGCACATGCATAATCGGACCTTACGTTTGGTTTCATGAATAACACATTGGTACACACTCTTATCAATCAATTAACGAATGTTATCAATTATTTTTATGCATTATCTCTCATTGTTCATTACGTTTGGTTTATGTGCGCATCACCTTTCAGGGACAAATACAAGTTCTTACAATAAAGGATGTCCATCATTTGAAATTTTCAAATCGCATAATTAGCCTATGTCAATTTTACCATGGCTCCACCATTATTTCCCATTTTAAATTACACAAATAAATGTTTCCCTAATAACCTGAAATTCTTGATACCACTTTGTTGGGAAAATCACTAAGTAATTGAATTTATTTTTCCTCTTCATGTGATTAAAATATGATTACCAATTTCCATATCAATAAATATTAACCAAGATAACACAACTAATAAATAAAGTCAGAGGCACGATTTTTACATGAAAAATCCCAAGGCGAAAAAAAACATCACAGGGCTAAAGTCTGATATTAATTTCCACTATCACAAAAATAATCAGATTATAATCGTTCATACCTTCAAGATAAAAACTCTTGGATCACTGCATAAATATAATAAAAAACGATGGATACAACAAGAAACTATAAATACGAGTTGATAGAGGAATACCAAATCACAAACTATAAGAGAGTTATTGAATATTAAGACCGATGGTGTTGAACCTAATGTTTTGATAGACAATTGAACATTAATGTTTTATGGAACTAATGGATTTATTGAGTGATTTCAATTTAAAGTTTCATATGTTTAAATGAGAAAAAAGAATGAATCAAAAAGGATTTATTGTTGAAGATTTGAAAGATGAAAATTTTACGAAGCATTTCAAGACAGGTGCAAATTGAAGACATTAAAAATGGGAGCCTACTGACCAATTCAATTAACTGATAAAATAAATCGATCAAATAATGAAAACAGTGACTTAAACAAAGTAAAAGGGAAAGCTCACTAACCAAATTGGTCAACCGACCACGATGGTCGGTAGACTGACAAAATTTGGAGCAACAATCAGAACGTTGACCGTTGCAGGGTCCCATTGATCAATGAAGGGTTGGTTGACTGATGGGCGCAGAGTAGTCAACTTTGACTATTTTGATTTCACAAGATCTTTTACCAAAATTCACATATTAATTAAATCTTTGAATTGAATCAGTAAAACTACTTCCTATCTTTAAGTGTTTTAAATCTAAAATATTTTGATAGTATATGATATAGAGTTCTTGACCAAATAAATATATTTTAAAAACTTAATTTCTGAAAACACTATTGTTGACACCTATTTATAGGATTGAAGTAAAACGCATTTGGGAAATGCGATTTTATAAAAAACGCATTTCCCAAATGCGTTTTAAAAAAAAAAAATTGAAAACGCATTTATGAAATGCGGTTTTTAGGGCGTTTCTTTAAAAACACAAATGCCTTTAATTTGCGTTTTTCCAAAAAAAATAAAATTAAAATTAAAATTAAAAACGCAAAAGCGTTTTCCGTTTTCAATAAAATAAAAAATAAAAAAATAAAAAAAAAATTAACCTGATGTGAGAAACGCATTTTTTAAATGCGTTTTTTTTTTTTTTGTTGTTGGAAAAACGCAAAAGCCTTTTGCGTTTGTAACCCCCCCACCCACCCAAAAGCCGCATTTCGTAAATGTGTTTTCATTTTATTTTTAAAAAAAAAAACGCATTTGAGAAATGCGTTTTTTGTAAAAACGCATTTTCCAAATGCGTTTTACTTCAATCCTGTAAATAAGTTTCAACAATAGTGTTTTCAGAAATTAAGTTTTTAAAATATATTTATTTGGTCAAGAACTCATATGATATATGGGGTCTTAGAATTCCATTTTTGCTCTTATCTTTTTAAACTAGCTATTTTAGGCATAGTTTGAAGTCTATTTATAGAGACCTATGAATTTCTGCCTTTACTTAAAAAGGAAAGTGATTTATGTTGAGATATTTATAAGAGAGTTATTTTAAAAAGTTCTTAATCAGAGCACGAAAAAGTTTTCATCACCGGTTTTATTCTTTACTAAGCTATCTTGTCTATTCTTAAGAAATCCCGTGAGATATTTCCAATTATTATAATTGCCTTTTCGAGATTATCTAATTGATTAATTTGAATATCCATTTTATAAAAATTGTTTTCCTGTTTGAAAATCTTGCATATCTTTAGAAATGATTTTTTACTGTGAAATATGATTACATATTATCTGTGCTTTAAGTTAAATTAAATCATATTTGTTTCTTACGTAGTTCTATCACATAATTTTTGGGACATTAATTGAGTATAATTATTTTAAGGCGATAGAATGTCCTATGAGAAGAAACTGATGAGTTTTTTTGTATTAGCGAGTGCGAGTGGACTAGACATATATGAGATGGTGTCTAATCAGGGAAATTAGGTGTCACACCCCACCCCAAGCCCCAATGCCCGAGACTAGGCGTGACCTCGACTTGATGTTACTCAACCAAAACCAAAACCAAAAAAAATATAAAATAAAATAAATAAAAATACACTACTATCAGTTGATACAAATTTTTAAAATATTTACCCACTCAAAATTCAAAGATACATATGTCCCAAAAATATCACATTACAACAAAAAAAAAAAAAAAAAAAAAAAAAAAAAAATAATAATAATAATAATAATAATAATAATAATAAAAAAAAAAAAAAAAAACGACAACTAAACCCTTCACGAATCATACTTTTTTTGCCAACCTCAAAATACTACACCACCCTCTAACTCTATCTAGTGTCAATAGTGAACCTGTCTCTAGCAGAGGTACTTGAGATAAAATATTTTATCGGTGTATTCTCTTTATAATATAAAAATAATTTATGAATCAAGTGCATTTATCATAATCCACTTTCCTAAAATAGATCATAATCACAGTGATATTTTTCAAAACAGAATATAGCCGTACTGAGTAATGATGAAATTCACAGATATCATCAAGATATAACAACAGAATATAAATCAACCAATTAAATCATTTTTATATAATAAAATACCAGAAATATACTTTCCAACTAGTCATAGGATCATTTCACCTTACGATTGAGAGTTATAACGGTACCGTAATCTGTACAATTATGAAATTTAAGGTTATCATCAGTATCAAGGTTAATTTATATTCTCCAATGGTAAGATCTAACACATGGTATAAACCACTATATCATGATAATAATCATTATCGTCAACAACAACTACAACAACCACCACCACCAGCAGGACTTGCCCTCCGGCATGTCAGGTCACAACATAACGTCCTACAGGACATGCCCTTTTATTAGGATCAACAACATCCTGCATAACATACCCTCCTATCAAGATCACATTATAACATATAGGTATAATAATAAAATCAGTTCCCACATTCAACATTTTACTTAATCCATCTAATGTTATAAAACAATCGATTTTAATAAATATTTTATTTTTCACAATTTAATATGAAAATATAATTTTGCAATTTATGTAGAAGACTGAATATTCACCCCGATAATTACGTTGTTTTTCACATTACTTTCATAACACTAATAGGGTCGACCTCGCCTGTAAAACTAACTACGACTAGTTCTAAATTAAGAATTTATCCAATATTCAATGAAATGCGTGTAATGCATGACATTAAAATACAATTTAAATATTAATCCAATATATATATACACACACACACACGTGTTGTCTTCTTTTATAAGAAGACAACACACCAGCTTTATTGTTTTTTTAAAAATTTCTATATTTACACAAATATTCCTCTTAAAATAGAAAAAATGTTAATTATATTCCAAAACTCTTAAAAACTATTTCAAATAACAAAATAACCTTAAACTTTTTAAAAGTCATAAATTTAAAGTTAACACTTAACCCCCAAAGTTTTTTAAAGTCAACTTTTAAATATCATAATAACCCCTAAAAATTTTAAAGTGAAATTTTAAAATAATATACTAAACCTAAATATTTTTCGAATGTTATATAATACAATAAAAAATATGCACAACCAAAAATTGGACCTTACATTAGGATTTGATCTTTAACATGTTAAAAGATTAGGTTTGATGTTCAGCCTTTTAAAAGGATTAAATTTTGATTCTTTCTGTAATAGAATCAGGTTAATTTTTAACCTGAAAAAATATAAAGTTCTTCATAAGCCTGTGAAATGGAAAAAGTGTACTAGTTTAAGACTGTAAAAGTTTGATTCTAAGCTTGCGAAAAGAATTGGATTAATCTTGAACCTGTGAAACCTACTTGGGATAGGAATAAGGGGATTAGTGGATTGCGAGCACCTCTTGGAGGTCGGGGGACTTGATGTAGATAAGAGTAGTTTACAGAATCAGGATAAATCATTGCGTGCTGCTTTGTTATATTTTTATTGTTTGGGTGTGCACTTAGTTAAATACATTTACCGTTGTATAACAAGATAATAATTAATTAGAAAAATTGATAACTTGTGTACTAAAGATGGAATTGCTTAATTTTTCTTTATAGCCACCAAATTCACTTCCCTCTTGGGTAGATTTTTTAGCCAACAAATGGAAAGGAAGTACTGGATACCGAAAACAAACTCCTGAAATTTTAGCTCAAAAGAAATCTTAATCGCCGTCCAATCGTCAAGCCGAATTAGTTCTCTCTCTCTCTCTCCTCTTCTTTCTCTCTTGCTCTACCTCTCGGCCATGTACTGTTTGTTGAATTTTTAGGAAAAAAAAAATTGTAGCCGCGTGCATGTTTCTTATTCCCCAAAAATAAAAAGATTGTTGTCACTTTTTATTTGATCATACCCTAAAGCATAAAGCCAAAATAGGCCTTCTTCTTCTTTTTCGATTATTATAATAATAATAATAATAATAATAATAATAATAATAATATAAGGGCATTTTAATATGGGCCCCAAGGCCCACCAATATATTAGAGATCTCCCCATCCTTCATTTTCATTTAATCAAAATCCCATTGACAAACCGTGTAGTATACCCTCCTCAAGAAGCGCGTGAAGTTGTTTGCATATAGTAAGTGTTCTTGTCTCAATTACCCAAATCCGAACCTTCCATATTCAGAATCTTCCCATAGAAAGTTGTTGTTCTCTAATCTTCACCCAAAATCGCTACCATATTTCCTTCCCCAAAAATAGTGTACGTTCGCTGCCATATTCAGTTCGATTTCAGCCGCTGCTGTGAAGACGTTGTTGCTGGTTCGATGTCGGCCCTTGTTGCTCAGCGTTTCAGGGTTGCAGGCAAGTTATTGACATACGTTGGCCACCGATTTTGCCACCGCCACCACTTCGTCGCTGTTCAACACCATCTCTCTCTTTACCATCATCATTCGAAGAGAGGTAATCAAAAAACCCTAGCTAATATGAGATTCCTTATTTTAATTTTTTTCCATTTTCTTGACATTGTTGCTGTTTGGGGGGCATTTTCCAAACATTGTTGCTATTTGAACCCAATCTTCCAAAATCCATGTTTGTTTGTGTCCTTGATTATGTGTGTGTGTATGTGTGTGAATATTATTGTCTTCGCCTATGTCTCCGTCTGTGGCTCTACGTGTGTGTGTGAATATTATTATTTCGTTGCATTTTTGCTATTTGCATGTGTCTGTATTGGGTGAATGTTACTGTTCAAAAATCAAATTTTGACGTTGGGTTTATTCCTTTTCGTGGTTAATGTGTTGGTGTTTGATTTCTTGAAATATTTACTATGTGGAATAGTTACTGTGTAGTAATAAATCTTGAGTTTTTTTTACTGTGTAACAAAAATCACGAATTAAATTACTTGTTTTGGATTGACAATTTGTTACGTTTCACTGTTGATGTGAGATTTTGACCGAATCGTTACTGTGGTGTAATATTTGATATTTAATTAGTGTATAGCAAAAAAAAATGTTTAATTTATATAGATTATTAATGTGTAGCAAAAATTGAAGACTTGTGTTGCATTCACATTTTGAGACTTGTATTGGGTTCACATTTTGAGACTTTTCACTGTTGATTGTGGTCGTTGATCAATCGTTACTGTGGTGTAAAAATTAATGTTTAGTTAATATATGACAAAAATTGATGTTTGATTTATAGATATTAAAAATGTGAAGCAAAAATCAACAATTAAAAACTTGTTTTTGAATTATATCTTTCTTCCTCTACATTGTTAATGTTTAGATGTTGAATTTTTTGTGTGGCGTAGTCATTGTTTCTCAGGTAATGGCGGGTGCATCCGACAACGATCCACTTTCCCATAATCAAGCTAGAGGTAAACAATATCGATGTAATTTACGTAGCTTCTGTGATTTAATTGTAAAAAATCGAATGAAGTTTTGTCCTGCTCACCTTGATGTGTTGCCGTGCACTCCGCTTTGGCCTTTCTTTAAGGCATTCGTTGACGGCAATATCGTGGTCCAGCAATGCACTAAAAGTGACCAGGACATCTTTACGCTGTTGAAGTATTATGATCGGTAAAAAATGTTTCTTATCACATCAATAAAATTCCATTACAATGATATTTACTGTCTAACTATAATTTTATGAACATTGTTTTATTGTCTTCTTGCAAATGTGTATTTGGCAGAGGTTGGAAAACTTTTGTGTTTAATGGTAAGAATATTTCTTTGAGTTTGAGGGATATATCGTTATTCTTTGGGATAAAAAATGGGACCAAAGTAGTTGAACACACGTATGTGAAGAAGATTATGACTCCATTTGTTCAACAACGTTTTGCTGGAGTAGACCAAGTCTCAATGAGAGTGATATTATAGACGATCGACACGATTATTGATCGGTCCAATCACGATGATGTTGAGGATGTCGTAAGGTTGATGTGTTTGTACGCTTTTGTGACTTACTTTTTTGCAACTACTGGTACAACTACTGTTCCAAGGCTAATGTTGCTTTGAACCTGGTACTGGAGAGGAAAGGCTCTTTGATTGGGTATTGAGTGATGTTTATATGCTTGATATGGATGGATTTAAACTTATTGAACTTGTTGGACTAGAAATGGACCTTCCCGTAATTAGTGAGTAGTGCTTGTTCTGGTTTGGTATTATCAATTAGCTCATACTTTGTACAAGCTAACACGTGTTTTACATTTAACAGTGATGTCTGCTGATGGAAAAACCAGTGCTTTTATAAGGGGAATCAGACATGGAGCTTGTGATTACTTAATTAAGCCAATAAGTGAAGAAGAATTGAATAATATATGGCAGCATGTTGTGAGGAAAAAGTGGAGCGGAAGTGAAGAAAACAAGCATTCAGGTAGCTTGTCCCCGCCTGGTGCCTGCATTTACTGTTTTTCTCTCACTTGTCGTCTCTATTAGCTCAATTACATAAAATCTTTGCTAGGGATTGATGCCACATTTTCCCATGGTAGATCTCAAAGGTGCTTGTAGTCCTTCCATATCTCAAAGGTGCTTATAGTCCTTCTGCATAATCTATTATATATATTAGGATATAATTTATAGTTGAGACATTTTCTCATCTTTGTTAACCAATTTTTCCAGGTTGATAGATATAGCGCCATACTACTTTGATATGGAGAACTTTCTCCAATGCGAAACAAAGCGTGTGCTTGCGAGACTTTATGCCAAACGGGAAAAAGAAGGTTTTGGGTTTTTTGTTGGGTTGTTTGTTACAGGTCGATATAGATACACATCTATTTATGGGGATCTTCCCGAATTCAAGTTGAATAAAAAATTTTGTGTATTAATAATTCCGCTACAATAAAAAATACTGTAAAGTAATATTCATCTATTACTGTTTGGATACACATCTATGTGTACGGATCTTCCGGAATTCGAGTTGAATAAAAAATTACTATGCATTAATTATTCCGCTACAAATAAAATTTACTGTAAAATAATATTTATCTATTACTCCATGTTTCATTTGCTGCCATTTTTGGCTCATAGGGATTGTTTAGTTCATACTAAAAGCTCCACTATAAGCTTCCTATCTGTATATTTCAAGCAGGTGTAAGAGATTTGGGTCTTCTCTCTCGAACTTTTGATGGTTGATACTGTGTTTGCTCCTAACTAGGTGGGAATTGAAATAAAAGAAACGCTCAAACCATGATGCCTTATCAAGACAAATGTCATTTTTATATTGAAGAAATCATAGATTTTTATAGCAAATGTATCTCAGAAAATTATGCACGCTAAACTTCATTAAATATTACGTACTTTGGTTAAAATAATTGATTCTTTTATGTCATTATGTTAACAAGTGTAGAGCCATAACGAAAATGGTTGAAAATTCAAAGCTATACTAAAAAACCCACAATAACTACACAATAATTTTTACTGCACATTAACAATCCCAACAACCCAAAAATCAGCAACGAGATGGGACCATCTCTAATGAATAAATCCAACTTTTTGCTGCCCATTATCTATTGTATATAGTTCAATACACTGCAAATAAAAATCAAGAGAAAAAGAGCTCAAGTTTTCAATGGTGCATTTAGTTTAGGTTTTCAAACCCCTTTTTTTCTAGGAAACAAAAAACACTCAAAATTGAAAACTTGAACTAATTTTTATTTTGTAAAGTAATAATTAATGCACAATAATTTTTATTTTTGTAAAGTAATAATTAATGCACAGTAATTTTTTATTCAATTATAGTTTCCGAAAATCATATTATTTAGATATAATTCAGGTCATAAAGTATTTTTGCATTAAAAATCAGATTTTAACATCCAAAAATAGTCAAAAGAAATGTGCAATAATTATTACCGTGCCATTGTTGTTTCTTATATAAAAATGAAGTTAAAAGGCACTGAAGGTGTACTAAATAGAATGAAAGTTATGTTTACTGTGGATAGACGATAATTAAACCATAAACTCAAAGGTTAAATCATAAACCATAAAAATAGAATGAAAGGCACTAAAGGTGCACTAAATAGAGTTTTGCACAGCAATAATTAAAACATAAACTCAAAGAATAGTTGTGGAGAGACGAAGCAACAAATATAACAATATGTAGCAACTCACCGGCGACGAAAACGATGGCGACGGAGAGAGGAAACGTCGGCGATGGCGTCTGCATAGGAAGACGATGATTCCTATTGCAGCAACTATGTGTGTATGTGCGAATGAGACTAAAAACTACAACGGGGTGGACGGACAACGGCAACTAGCACCGGATGGCGACGACTTCGACTGAATGGCATTGGTAATGGACTAGACAGCGACGGCGTTTGAACTGAACGGCGACGACGGCCTGGATTGGATGGCGACGACAATTGCGATTGAATTTTTGTTGTTGAATAAAAATTAGGGCTTCGTCGAATGGTTGCCTCCCAATTTGGGGACCTATGCAATTCTTGCCGCGATTCTTCCTGCGAAAAAGAGACCTATTATAGATTGGAAGGATTGGGATGCTATTGCCTTCTTTAGCTTTGATATTTGTTTCCAAAAATACATGAGAGTTGTGATTTGCCAAGCCGTGTGTGAAGAGTGTTGTATAAACTTGGGTTTTTCTCAAAAGATAAATAATTGCATGGGTTTTATCTTGTTTGGGTTTGACTATTGGGGCCCGAAAATGGGTTTCTAATTAAAAATTCCTAATAATAATAATAATAAAAAAAAAGCCCAAATGAGTTCGGGTTAGGCCTACACCCACGTGGGATGGATCTACCCAATTATAAGGAATTCTTAGGCAAAGGATCATTCCGACTGCACTACTGGAGGTGAGGGTAAATTTTCCCGTTGCATTGCGCTGCCCGAACAGCTGAACATGTAAAAAGTTGTTTTGTTGATGGTGCCCCTATCTCAAAGGTACCAGTAACCAGTATTAGGAGCTTTAGAGCCTTCAGTACTTGTGCCAGCCAGTTGTCAACTTGCACAAATCCTTGCACTGGTGGGTGGATTTTTTTTGGGTTAAAGACCTCAGGCACGGAAAACTTGCACATTGGTGCTTAAGAATTCTTGCCCATCAAGGGTTTTTATTTTTCCACTAACCATATTAATCTATTTCCTTGTGAGGGGTATCAACCAGCCACATTAGCATGTGAACACATGCTTACAATCATGATAAGGGAAAAAGGAAAAAATAGACCACATAGTGTGGTTCAAGTGATAGGGGGGGGGGAATCTTCTTATTAATGAGCCTAACAAAAGTTGAATGAGGGACCTCATTAACAATTTCTTTAATTCCCAACTTATTCTTTTTTTGGGGATGAGTTTTTTTGAAAATGAAAAAAAAAAAAAATTGTTTTTCCGATCCTCAAGAATATTGGAATCAATCCCAAAATTTTTGGATGAGATGGGAACATAAATGAGTTTACCAAACGTGTTCTCAAACATCAATCCCAAAAATCTAGGGATGAAATAAGATAGGTTGGGATGGGAACACCGACCTTAATATTCCGTGTTAGTCTCAACCATTAAATGATTTGGACCATTGAAATGTATAAGATTTATAGATAGATAAGTGAATTAAGTTAAATTATGTTATGGGTTTATACCACTTACCTCCTCTGTTATTTTGTCTTAAATCAGATATCTCCCCTATCAAAAATATACTTTTGACCCTTATTTTGTTTTAAATAATTTCATTATTCCATCTCCCATCCACATCTCCCACCGCCACTCCATCCCACTCCATCCGCAGCCATCGCTGCTGCTGCCACCACTAGAATCCTTACCTTTTGAACATCAAGAAATATCATGAAGATACAATTAAATGTCATTAAGAAATATCATCAAATAATGCCATCAAGAACATCAAGAAATGTGATGGGCTCCTCTTTCCTCCTCCCTCCTCCCCTCAATCTCTCTTGCTCTTGCAGATCCGTCGCCGAACGGATCTGCAAGAGTAAGAGAGAGGGAAAGAGGGTGAAGGGGAGAGAGAAATTTTGGCGCGGATGGAGAGAGAGAGAGAGAAGGCTTAGGAGATTTTCCATTTTTTTTTTATTTGGGTTAGATAGTGTTAGTTTGAGGGATGAAATAAGGGATTTTAATTTTATAGTCCCTAAGAGATTAACATCTTACAAAATGAGTTTTCAACCACTTTGAATAAATTTTTGGGAAAAAATTTATGCACTCCTAAATTTCCCATTTTTCCCTTTTCAAGGACCATGGACTTTTTGACCAGCCCAAAACCCCCACGAAAATGAGATTACCGATTTTGCCCCTCAAAAGATTTGTAATTTACAAAAGAATGCCATCCCCCTACACCCGCCGCACAACATCACCGGACGCGACTGCTGCAGCACGACGCGACCCCTACGCACGCCTGCACGACCTTCCCGCCCTCGTCATCATCAATCCCTACAACACTATCGTCATGATCAATCCCAATTTCCACCATTTTCACGCAACAAAACTCTCGTAAACCCTAGATATCCAACGGACGATTTTCGTCGATTGTCGTCGATTTCCACCGATTTTCACCATAATATTGGAAGCAATCGGTGCCTACAAACAGAACGAATTACAAAACCCTTAGACAGTGAAACGTGGTCACGCCAAAAACTATAAGAATAAGAATGGTGGTCACGCGGTCTTCAGAGAAGAAAAAAAAAACATATTGAAACGTCAGGTTCCAAACAGTCCAAATAATCATCAAAGAGGGCAATGGAACCACAACATTCAGCGGAGAGAGGGAAGGAGAAGGAACAAGACAAAAACTACAAAGAAGAGGATGAGCAAGAAGGTGAGCAGGACATATACTAGTCGTTATATTCAAAATTTTTAAGTGAATATCATCTCAATATACTGTTGATATCGTGCAAATGTAAGTGGATATCATCTAAATATACTCTGGATTGGATATCATCTACTATCATCCCAATGATTACGTCTCATAGGGAGAATGTGTGGGATATCAAAACTCATGAACTGTTGAATTAGTTTAGAAAAAAGGTTTAGTCAATTTCCGTTGATTTGTGAAACTGTGTCGTGCAATATTAAGTGGATATCCTCTGAGAAAAACTATATATTCAGTTGATATCATCTGAATGTTAACCTATCAACATGTGTTTTTTTAGTATATGTTTCATCAGCCTGTCTTGAAAATGGTAAAGATGTACTGCATTCATATTGTATAAATTTTCAGTAGATATCAACTTAAAGATGTACTGCATACAACTGAAATGTTCAGTGGATATCTACTGAAAAAATGTACAGTAGATATCAAATTAAATGTTCAGTAGATATCTACTTAAAAATATGCATATGTACTGCATACATGCTGTTTTAGTATATATGAACTGAAAATAAACATGTGTAATGGAAACCTACTTGAAAATATACATCTTTAGTGATATGTACTAAACACCAGTGGATATCTACTTGAAAATATTAAAGAAGTACTGAATACATGTTGTATATGTTTTCAGTAGATATCAACTCAAATGTTCAGTAGATATCTACTGAAAATGTTCCGTAGATATCAACTTAAATGTTCAGTACATGCTGTTTTAGTACATATCAACTGATAATACACATATGTAATGGAAACCTACTTGAAAATATACATCTTTAGTGATATATACTAAACACCAGTGGATATCTACTTGAAAATATTAAAGAAGTACTGAATACATGTTGTATACATTTTCGGTAGATATCAACTCAAATATTCAGTAGATATCTACAGAAAATGTTCAGTAGATATCAACTTAAATGTTCAGTACATGCTGTTTTAGTACATATCAACTGAAAATACACATATGTAATGGAAACCTACTTGAAAATATACATCTTTAGTGATATATACTAAACACCAGTGGATATGTGCTTGAAAATACTAAAGATGTATTGCATACATGTTGTATACATTTTCAGTAGATATCAACTTAAATATTCAGTAGATATCTACTTAAAAATATGCACGTGTACTGCAATTTAAAAGTTTTAGTACATATATGTTGTTTCAAATATGTTTTTTTTCATGTGAACAGTTGGTTCTGATAGCGACTTTCATGATGCTCCGTTGAGAAGAACTGGAATCAAAAAAGAAAATGAAAGGAATGCTAAAACTGAACGAATCCAAAGAATTGGTAAGTTTTACCTACAATACAAGTCTTCGTTTAAGCTTTTGTACGAGCTACTGAACACCATTGTGCCGACTGGAACGCATAGACGCTTGCTGCAACTTACGCCATTCTGCACAATTTTTTATTCTATTTTGACCAAGAGAGTGACTCTGGAGATGATAAAGAAATTGGATGACAACATCGTCCAAATACTCAAGACTTGGAACGAAGAAAAAAACGCTTTCAAAATTAGAGATGTTGATTTGAAGTTTTCTGTTTCGGATGTTAGACTGATTTTTGGACTGAAATGTGGCGAGAAGGCCATTAATTTCTCGTATGACAAACTGGAAAGTGAATATTTGGCCAATATTTGCAAAGACTGGAAGCGATTGTCGACAGCTGACATCAAAACTGCAATCATGGAGTCGGTGCAAAGTGACAACGATGAAGACGTTCGGCATGTTGTGAATTTGTTGTGCTTGTATATGCTTGGCACGTGTTTGCTGCCCAATAGTGGAGTATTTGTGGCATTTGGGCTATACAAGTATGTCAAAAATATTGAGCAAATGCACACCTATGCTTGGCATTACGCAATTCATAGCCTGTTGATCACATCAATTCAACAAAACTCCTGTCAGCCTGGGAAGGTGAAAGGGTGTGTTCTTGCATTGCTGGTACGACCCGTCCAAACTTATTTGAAGCTGTTAATAATTGAATAATTGAATAATTACTAATAAACAGTTCATTTTGTGTAGTATTGGTTTTGCGAGCAGGTCAGTGTCATCAAGGAAGATAATGAGGCAGCATCCCCACGGTTTATCAAGTAGGGTTAGTGGATATAAACTATTTTATAGGTTTTTCTGTTCATTTTTTGTTCATCTCAAACAATGTATGTAATGCATACATTACAAATCTAGTAGATATCTACATGAAATTGCAAATCTGTTTACTAGATATCATCTGAAAAATACTAAAGATCTACTACATACATGTTGTATACATTTTCAGTAGATATCAACTTAAAGATGTACTGCATACATGCGGTTCAGTAGATATCTACTGAACAGCATTGATATCTACTGAAAAATACACATCTTTAATGATATGTACTGCATCTTTACTGGATATCCACTTTAAAATACATATACGTACCGCATACATGCTGTTCAGTAGATATCTACTTAAAGATACTAAAGATCTACTACATACATGTTGTAGGTATTTTCAGTAGATATCAACTTAAAGATGTACTGCGTACAACTTAAATGTTCAGTGGATATCTACTGAAAATATTCAGTAGATATCCACTTAAATGTTCAGTGGATATCTACTTAAAAATATACATGTGTACTGCATACATGCTGTTTTAGTACATATCAACTGAAAATAAACATGTGTAATGGAAACCTACTTCAAAATACACATGTTTAGTGAAATGTACTGCATCTTTTGTGGAAATACAAGTGTAATGGAAACGTACTCGAAAATACAATTATGTTCAGTACATATCTAATGAAAATGCACATATGTAAACTTGAAATTACAAATCTGTTTAGTGATATCCTCTAAACAAACGGCATGTTGACAGGTGAATCCAAATACGATGAAAATGACGAGGACTGAGACGAAAATGATCACACACACTGATGATTTAAAAAACAAGCGTGGTGGGAAAGGAGAGAAATTTGAAAAAAATAAGGACGATCAAGAAGAATCGTGGAGTGAGGAAGGTGCAGAGTATGAGAAGGCCGGTGACGAAGGCGAACCGGAGAGTATGGAGACCCCCCACAGCACTCATTTCACTGACGGCGTTCCGGACAGTCCGGACCGGTTGAATACGCCGTATTTCACGCCACAAACTAGAACTGCATCTAAAAGCGGGAGTGAAGAAGGTGAAATAAGAAAAGAAAATGAAGAACTACAAGCGAAAATTAAGTGTTTGGATCGCGAGAATGCAAAGTTGAAAAATAAAAATATGAAACTGAGAGGAAAAAGTAAGAAAATATGAGAGAAAATTGCAAAACTGAAAATGGAATTCGCTGAGCTGAAAAGGACAAGTGATGAGCCGAAAAAAAGGAAGGTGAGAAGAAAATAAAAGAATTGGCCAAACAAATGGCTCGGCAAAAGGAACACATGGACAACAACTTCAAGAATTTGACCTTACTTTTATCTCAGAGGGATAATGAGGTCAAACAGCCGAAAAACAGTCCTCCTCCGGACCCTGTTTCTGCAGAAGAAACTGAACAGCATCCCCAACATATGCATGGAGAGACTGGGCCCAAAAAAGATAAAGAAGACAAAAAAAAAGAAAGAGAAAATTGACAGAAAAAACAGACGAAAGCTCAATGGTTAAAAGGCTGAAGCAAAAAGACAGAGCACAGAAAAAAAAAAAAAAAAAAAAAAAAAAAAAAAAAAAAAAAAAAAAAAAAAAAAGATGATTTCGAATATTTGGACATCAAAAACGGCAGAAAGGATAAAGGATCGCAAGAGGCCAAAAGTTTGAGTGAATGAAAAACAGTGGTAAAGGGAGGGACACTGCTGGCCCTAAATATGAAGATGTAGAAACTGCTTTGTATATACTGTTTTGGATATATATATTTGAGTGTTGTGGATATTATTTGATGTGTAATTTGTTTAACATTTCAGTACATATCTAATTGGAAATACAAATCCTTAGGTGAATATGTATAAACTGTTTCATGAAATGTACTGTGCTGTTTGTACCTCGCATTGCCTGTTCAGTTCAATGTGTTTGTATATACTGTTTTGAACATATCTACTGCTGTGGATATTATTTCATGTGTAAGCCTCCACAAGGCATGTTGATATGCATTGTAATTGCATCCAGAGCTGGCATTGGATGAGCTACAAAGCCAACATGAATTATTTCTGCAGAGAAGGCCGGTCTCACAATTGTCAAAGAATTGTACATTGACGAGCCTTTTCCCCTTAATTCTCCTTAATTCTCTGGGAAGACTTTCCTCATGTCTAATGAAACTTTCTACTATTACCTTACTGAGATCATTGTTGGGAACAACATATCTACTGTCTTATGTGTGGCAAGAACCAGTTCTACTGAACAAGCAAGCATGCATCTATGGAACTTCTCATTGGTTAGTTAGCAGCGAAGTTAGATTGTTGGCATGCAAAATATGTGCTTCTGCAGTGCACATTGTTAGAAGAACTCTGTAATATAACTTCAGTGCCTCTAGTCGCAGTTGTTCTGCCCATATGTTCATCCATTAAATTTGCGTGCTGTGGATATTATTTGATGTGTAAGCCTCCAAAAAAATTGTTGAAACAATGTGTTTGTATATACAAAATTAAAGTTTCTGTGTGTTATTGACCATGTATATCATTAAAAACCCAATTAAATGTCCATCGTTCATTGACACTACGAAAATGTACAGACACATCATATTTGATACATTTAAGTAGATATCTACTTAAAATGGACACATAATCAGTTGATATCATCTTAATAGAACCCAGTGAACATAACCCTTCAGTGTCCGTTTCTACAAAATTTGGAACTTTGTGTCATCCATTTATTGACTCAATATATCATTAAGGTAATTGTCATAACTTGTTAGTTGTTGACCACTTATATCATTGAAGACCCAATTAAATGTACAGACACATCACAAATTTATATCGGCAAGTAGATATCTACTTTTACAAGACACTTTCGGTCGATATCATCTGAACAGGAAAAAAAAAAACCTTTAAGTAGATATCTACTTAACAAGACACGAATTCAGTTGATATCATCTGAACAGAACCAATAAAAGAACCAATGAAATGGCAGTGGATAATTAACCACAAAAATGGGATTGCCGATTTTGCCCCTCATTAGATTTGTAATTTACAAATCCATGCCACCGATCAGCCCAATGCACAGCTGCCATGACGCAACTGCGTGATTGCACGACTTCATGTACTGCGTTTCTGCCGAAACCTATCATCATCATAGCCCCTATGTCTTTTTTGGAGTTTACTCATTGCCATTTGTTCTGCCATTTTCACGCAAGAATCGCACGAGCATAAACCCTAGAACTCCGATTCGCCGAAAATTGCGAGTGAACGGCGCCTAGAAACAGAACGAACAACATAACCGTAAAAACTGATAAATCACCGAACACCAAAAGAAGAAGAAATGGTGAACACGAGGTCTTCAGAGAAGAGAAAAAAGGATGGTGAAACGTCAGGTTCCAAACAGTCCAAACCATCGAAGAGGGCAATGGAACCACAACAATCGGCAGAGAGAAGGAAAGAGAAGGAACCTGAGAAAGACTACAAAGAAAAGGTTGAGGAAGAAGGTAAGCAATACATATACTAGTCATTATATTCAAAATATTTAAGTGGATATCATGTACATATGCTGTTGATTACATTTAGAACAAATTTCAGGCGATATCCGTTCATTTCTTGACATCAGTGTCGTGCAAATTTAAGTTGATATCATGTACTATTTGGAGTGAATTTGGTACTTGTTGCAGAGTATTTCTTGACCATATATATCATGAAAAACATATTTAATTGGAAAAATCGGGACTGTGTAAAGAAACGGCATAATTCGAAATGTAAGTAGATATCTACTGAGAAAGACACATCTTCAGTGGATATCTACTGAACAGAACCCCAATTGACAAACATTAAACAGTCTACTGCTCTTATTAATTGTTTGTATATACATTGGCTGTGTTTGTATATACAAGATTTCTTCCAAAATATTTGTTCAAACAATGTGTTTGTAATCACAAGATACTGTTTGATTAATGTTTGGAAGTGTACTGCTCTGTTTTGTTGTTCAGATTTGCTGTTCAGTGTGTTTGTATCTACTGTTTTGGTAGTTGGTCAGTTAACCTATGAAGATGTGTATTTTCAGTATATGTGTCGTCTGAATGTTAACCTATCAACATGTGCATTTTTAGTATATGTGTCTGACAGTGACTTCGATGATACCCCAGTTAAAAGAACCCGAAAGCCAACAAAAAATGAAAGGAAGACTACGACAGAAACAAGCCGGAGAATAGGTAAAATTTACCTACAATACAGATCATCGTTGAAGCTTGTCTACAAGTTGCTTGACACGATTGTTCTGACGAGAAAACACACTGAATTGCTGCAACTTACGCAATTTTGGCCAATTTTTTATTCAATTTTGAAGAAGAGAGTAACATTGGAGTTGATCAAAAAATTGGACGACAACTTCGTCCAAATACTGAAGACCTGGAACGAAGAAACAGAGTCTTTCAAAATTAGAGGTGTTGATTTGAAGTTTGTTGTTTCGGATGTTAGACTGATTTTTGGACATAAATGTGGCGAGAAGGACATCAATTTCTCATATGGCAAGCTGCAAAGTGAATATTTGGCCAGTATTTGCAAAGACCGAAAGCGATTGTCGACAGCTGACATCAAAACTGCAATCATGGAATCAGTGCACAGTGACAACGATGAAGACGTTCATCATGTTGTGAGTTTGTTGTGCTTGTATCTGCTTAGCACGTGTTTGCTGCCCAACAGTGGACAATTTGTTGCATTTAGCCTTTACAAGTATGTTTAAAATAATGAACAAATGCACACCTATGGTTGGCATCACGCAATTTATAGCTTGTTGATGACATCAATTCGGCAAAACACCGTACAACCTGAGAAGGTAAAAGGGTGTGTTATTGCATTGCGGGTATGTCAAAACATAACTCATTTCCATTTTGACACATCCATTTAATCTGAAAACCCAAATTAAATTAAATAATTACTAATAAACTTTTAAATTGTCTAGTATTGGTTTTGCGAGCATGTCAATGTGCTCAAGGAAGATAAGGAGGAAGCATCCCCAAGGTTTGTGAAGTGGGATCTTTCCAAATTAAAAAAAGGACACACTGAAATTGGCACTGCATAATGGCCCAGATGTTAGGGTTAGTGGATATCTATGTACTGCTTTATATATTTTTCTGTATTCATTCTTTGTTCCAGTGTTTATATGCTATTTGTAGAAATTACACATCTGAACTGCATGAATGCTGTTTATTACATTAGATATCTACTGAAAATACACGTGTAATGAAATGTACTGCATCTTTACTGGATATCTACTTCAAAATACACATATGTGCTGAATACATGCTATTCAGTAGATATCTACTGAAATATCTACTGAACAGCATGTATATCTACTTGAAAATACCAATATGTACTGCATACATGCTGTTCAGTAGATATCTACTGAATAACATTGATATCTACTGAAAAATACACATCTTTAATGATATGTATTTCATCTTTACTGGATATCCACTTCAAAATACACATATGTGATGCATACATGCTGTTCAGTAGATATCTACTGAACAGCATGTATGTGCTGTAAACATGTTGTTCAGTAGATATCTACTGAACAACATGGATATTTACTGAAAAATACACATCTTTAATGAAATGTACTACATCTTTACTGGATATCAACTTCTAAATACACATCTTTAATGATATGTACTGCATCTTTACTGGATATCCACTTCAAAATGCACATATGTGCTGCATACATGCTGTTCAGTAGGTGTATTTTTCAGTAGATATCAATGTTGTTCAGTAGATATCTACTGAATAGCATTGATATCTACTGAAAAATACACATCTTTAATGATATATACTGCATATTTACTGGATATCAACTTCAAAATAAACATCTTTATTGATATGTACTGCATCTTTACTGGATATCCACTTCAAAATACACATATGTGCTGAATACATGTTGTTCAGTAGATATCTACTGAACAACATGTATATCTACTTGAAAATACCAATATGTACTGCATACATGCTGTTCAGTAGATATATACTGAACAACATTGATATCTACTGAAAAATACAAACATGCTGTTCAGTAGATATCTACTGAACAACATTGATATCTACTGAAAAATACACATCTTTAATGATATGTACTGCATCTTTACTGGATATCCACTTCAAAATACACATATGTGCTATATACATGTTGTTCAGTAGATATCTACTGAATAGCATGTATGTGCTGCAAACATGTTGTTCAGTAGATATCTACTGAACAACATGGATATCTACTGAAAAATACACATCTTTAATGAAATGTACTACATCTTTACTAGATATCAACTTCAAAATACACATCTTTAATGATATGTACTGCATCTTTACTGGATATCCACTTCAAAATACACATATGTGCTGAATATATGTTGTTCAGTAGATATCTACTGAACAGCATGTATATCTACTTGAAATTACCAATATGTACTGCATACATACTGTTCAGTAGATATCTACTGAACAGCATTGATATCTACTGAAAAATACACATCTTTAATGATATGTACTGCATCTTTACTGGATATCCACTTCAAAATACACATATGTGTTGCATACATGCTGTTCAGTAGATATCTACTGAACAACATGGATATCTACTGAAAAATACATATCTTTAATGATATGTACTGCATTTTTAGTGGATATCCACTTGAAAATATACATATGTACTGCATACATGCATATATATCTGCTGGACAAATGCCATATTGACAGGTTAATCCGAAAACCCCGAAAATGACAAGGACGGAGACAAAAATGATCACACACGCTCATGATTTTAAAAATAAGCGTGCTGGAAAAGAAGAGAAATTTGATCGAAAGAAGGACGATGAAGAAGGGTCATGGACTGAGGAAGGTGGACAAGACGAGGATGGCGACGAAGGAGAACCGGAGACTATTGGAACCCCCCACAGTACTCCTTTTAGTCACGGCATTCCGGACAGTCCGACACGGATGACTACACCTTATTTCACCCCACAAAATCGGACAGCATCGAAAAGCAGAGCTGAAGAAGGTGAAATAGGAAACTAAACTGAGGAACTCCAAGCCAAAATTGAGAGCTTGGAGAGCGAGAATGCAAAACTAAAGAAAAAAAATATGAAACTGAGAAGAAAAAAATAAGGCAAAAGGAGAGAAAATTACGAAGCTCAAGCTGGAATTGGCTTAGCTGAAAAGGACAAGACATGAGCCGAAAGAATAAGGTGATGAAAAAATAAAAGAATTGACAGAACAAATTGCTCGACAGAAGGAGGACATGGACAACTAGTTCAAGAATTTGATGCTACTTTTAACTCAAAGGGAGAATGACCTCAAACAGGCCAAAAACAGTCCTCCTCTAGACCCTGTTGCTGGAGAAGAAGTTGCAAAGCGTGCCAAAGAAATCCATGCAGAGACGGGGCCCAGAGAAGCTGAAGAAACGAAAAAAAAAAAAAAAAAAAAAAAAAAAAGAAAATTGACAGAAAAACCAGGCCAAAGCTCAATGGTTAAAAGGCCGAAATAGAGAGACCGAGCACAAAAAAAGAAGGAAGACGATTTTGAATATTTAGACATCAAAAAATGCAGAAAGGATAAAAGAACGCATGAAGAAACGGTTGATCTCGACACATATCAGGCCCCAACACAAAAAAAAAAAAAAAAAAAAAAAAAAAAAAAAAAAAAAAAAAACAAGTTTCCAAACTATCGAAGAGGCATCAAAGTGAAGTAGCAACTTTACTATCCGATGAGGATTAGCAAAAGATAACAACCATATTCAAAACCGAAAGGCCGAGGTAACACAAAATACACATCTTAAAGATATTTTTACATATTCTGGTTGTCTAAAAATGCAAGAAAGAAATTTTAACCATCTCTTATTAATACACAGCGCAATTGTATACAATGGGGAATATAGTGCTGTATCTCTTCTAGATGTCATTTCACTTCTGAACGATAGAGAACTAAGCAATTTTGTAAGTGAATATATTAAAAAACATCAACATATGAACATAAAAAAAATCGCAAACTAATAATGAAAATTGATTGCAGGTCGTAGATAGCTACACAGAGTTCTTAAAGGACAACAATGCGAAATTAGAAAAAAAATTGAAAAATGAGAGAATTGTTGTCAGTGACCGCTCATACTTCATCACAAGTTATTGCTGGGTATGTTTGGGTACATTTATACGTCTGTTTTATATGTTTGTTTGATGTATTAAAAAACAGTACGTCCATCTACTGAATAAATGAACTGAATTCTACAATTTATTTAGTGGATTTGTACTGAATAAATTATACAAGTTTAATTCTACAATTCTACATTAACTGAAAACAGTATGTGGATATCAACTGAATTCTACAATTTATTTAGTGGATATCTACTGAATAAATTAAATTATTTTATAACTATTAACTAAATTATAAATTGTCCCCATCTTTTACAGAATTGGGTAAAGGGCAGGTCGACATTGTCAACTGAAAAAAAAATTGAATAGCCAAATCACTGAAGCATTGCAGGGCGGCTATCGACACATTCACTTTCCCATAAACACAACGGATAACGGTCCGAATCATTGGACGCTGCTTGTGTTTGACACAAGTGAGGTAGAATGGAGACACTATAACTCGCTCCAACCAAGAATCGGCACCAGAGATCCATACTTGAAAGACGCAATGTTGATGGTAATAAAACTCATGCTTTGTTTCCATTCCTAACTTAAATGTTACATAATAAAAATTTAATTTAAAATTTGGTTTATTTTGTGGAGAAAATATGTACTTGATATGATCAAAGATCTCCGCATAGATGGTGAAGAGTTGACAATACCACATACTGAAACTCATCTAACAAGCGTACAGGACAACCCACAACAAATACTCGGATTGTAAGTATTAACGTCATTACACATTTTTTCATGAAATGTAAAATCTATATATAGACTCAAATACATGAACTTTGAATGTTAGGTTGGATTGTGGGACAATGGTTTTGTTTATAATGGACCAAATAGCCCAAGGCGTGCCAATTGTGCCATTCGAAAATGAGAAAGCAGTGAAAGAAACAATGATCAAATATCGAGCAAAAATTGTGAATGCATTTTTGAATGATAAGGCCAAATCATGGACGCCTCAAAAGTTTGAGTCAACGAAAAAAAGTGAAAGAGGAGGACACAGTGCTGACACTACACCATCTTGATGTGGAAACTGTTATTAAGATTGGCTGTTAATCAGTGTGTTTGTATATAATGTACCTGACACATATTCAGTAGATATCATCGTATGTCAAACATTTCACATTGGCAATGTTTGTATGTGCAGAAACAATGTGTTTGTATATATACTGCTCTTATTTATATTGGTTGTTAATCAGTGTGTTTGTATATATACCGCTCTTATTAATTGTTCACATTGGCAGTGTTTGTATGTGCATAAACAACGTATGTCAAACATTTTAGAAACCATTTCAGTAGATATCTACTCATATTTACACATCCTGTTAAAAAATTCAGTAGATACCTAAACAGCCTGTTTGAAGAATTTGAGTCGATATCTATTGAAGCTGACACATATTTAGTGGACATCTACTGAAAAATACTAGTATTGGGATCAAATCAAAGTATTTACCAGAATACATTTCCATGTGGACACATAAACAGCAAATTTCGTGCCTAAACATCCTGTTTGAAACAGTTCAGTAGATATCTACTGAAGCTGACACATATTCAATGGATATCTACTGAAACTGAGTGATATCTACTGAAATATACTCAATGGGAAGATCCTCATGTATTCGGATCAAATCAAAGCATTTGAGACTCAATTGGAGAAAACAAAGCATTTAGCAGAATACATTCTCTATGTGGATACACATAAATAGCATATTTGATGCCTAAACAGCCTGTTTGAAATAGTTCAGTAGATATCTACTGAATCTGACACATATTCAGTGGATATCTACTGAAACTGAGTGATATCTACTGAATATAGTGCTTGGGAAGATCCTCATGTATCGGGATCAAATCAAAGCATTTGAGACTCAATTGGAGAAAAGAAAGCATTTAGCATAATACATTCTCTATGTGGATATACATAAACAGCATATTTCGTGCCTAAACATCCTGTTTGAAACAGTTCAGTAGATATCTACTGAAGCTTACACATATTCAGTGGATATCTACTGAAACTGAGTGATATCTACTGAAATATACTCAATGGGAAGATCCACATGTATTGGGATCAAATCAAAGCATTTGAGACTCAATTGGAGAAAAGAAAGCATTTAGCAGAATACATTCTCTATGTGGATACACATAAACAGCATATTTTGTGCCTAAACATCTTGTTTGAAACAGTTCAGTAGATATCTATTGAAGCTGACACATATTCAGTGGATATCTATTGAAACTGAGTGATATCTACTGAAATATATTCAATGGGAAGATCCTCATGTATTGGGATCAAATCGAAGCATTTGAGACTCAATTGGAGAAAACAAAGCATTTAGCAGAATACATTCTCTATGTAGATACACATAAACAACATATTTTGTGCCTAAACAGCCTGTTTGAAACAGTTCAGTAGATATCTACTAAATCTGACACATATTCAGTGGATATCTACTGAAACTGAGTGATATCTACTCAATATAGTGCTTGGGAAGATCCTCATGTATTGGGATCAAATCGAAGCATTTGAGACTCAATTAGAGAAAAGAAAGCATTTAGCAGAATACATTCTCTATGTGGATACACATAAACAGCATATTTCGTGCCTAAACATCTTGTTTGAAACAGTTCAGTAGATATCTACTGAAGCTGACACATATTCAGTGGATATCTACTGAAACTGAGTGATATCTACTGAAATATACTCAATGGGAAGATCCTCATGTATTGGGATCAAATCAAAGCATTTGAGACTCAATTAGAGAAAACAAAGCATTTAGCAAAATACATTCTCTATGTGGATACACATAAACAGCATATTTGGTGCCAAAACATCTATTGATACAGTTCAGTAGATATCTACTGAAGCTGACACATATTCAGTGGATATCTACTGAAACTGAGTGATATCTACTGAATATAGTACTTGGGAAGATCCTCATATTTAGTGCCTAACAGCCTGTTGGAAACATTTCAGTAGATATCTTCTGAACAGAATGATTTGGTACATAAAACAGGATATTTCAAAAATTCTTGACCAAATATATCATGAAAAACGGCATATATTAAAATTTCAGTAGACATCTATTGAAAAAATACATCTTCACCATATATAGCATGTATACAACAACATATATTAAAATTCCTGAACAGCGTCCCCAAAAAATACATATCGTTGTTGGATATTTTTTCCCAAAAATATACAGCCTTGCAAAAATATACATTGCAGCCTTGCAAAAAATATATAGCCTTACAAAAATATACATTGCAGCCTTGCAAAAACTATACAGCCTTGCAAAAATATACATTGCAGCCTTGCAAAAATATACAGCCACACAAAAATATACATTGCAAAAATATGAAAAAATATACAGTGTGCAACCTGTTCTTCAAATTGCAGCCTTGCACGTCTTCCGATTGTGGTTCGCATATTGCTTGCACCGACTACACCGAATTTGCTTTACTTTTTCCCCTTTTGATGCAATCCGCTTCTTCTTTGGACGCCCAGCTGGTCGGCGTGTTTGCGGCGGTAACACAATAGCTGTTGCGCTATCATAAACTGGTCTTCCAAGGGTAGGGATAGACAAAATACCCTCCAAATACGTACTACGATACAAATCAACACGGAAGAAATCTTTAACATAGTCATATAAATTCCCCCCTCCCCCCCCCCCCCCCCCCCCCCCCGATTTTTGAATGGAAGCGCAAGCATGTGCACACGGGAAACCTTTCAATTGCCATTGGAAACATGAATAAGTACGATTAACAATATCCACTGAGACTGATGGGTGGCAATGCACTTCAAATTTCCCTTCAGAGCATAAACCCACCAACCACGTCCTACCGCTCTCAACATATTCTAATAACTTCTTATCCTAAAACGGGCAAATGACACCAGACATCTTATTCGAAAGAAGTCTTCTACTTGATATGTGGTCCATGAGCTATACTCTAATCGTATCAATGCATTCGATTATGGGGAGGTGTCGGGCTTTAACAATCCAAGCGTTAAACGATTCGGCAAGATTTGAATACATCTCGTCGTATCGTTGTCCAACAAAAATGGCATTAGCCCAATTCTCAGGAGGTAACTCATTCAAGAATGAAATAACCCTTGGCCCGCCTTCAACAATAAGTCTATTTCTATGAATGGCAAACCCCTCAACAGTTGGTGCAAACGCACACTGATCAAGTATATGAAGCAGTTTTTTTTTCAGCACATTATCCCTCCCACTTAGTTTATCTCTTAGGTTACACTTCAAATGATGTAAACAAAATGCATGGGGGGGAGTTCGGGAAGACAGTACGTATAGCTTGAATCAAACCTAGTTGTCGATCCGAAATGAAAGTAATACGCCGCTCATTAGAAACAATAATTGACAATTGTTGTGCAAACCACATCCAATTGTCGTCGTTCTCCACATTGACAATAGCAAAAGCCAATGGAAACATTCCTAAACATGTAAAAAATCAGAATACAACTTGTTTAGTGCCTAAACAAAGCATTTAGCAGAATACATTCTCTATGTGGATACACATAAACAACATATTTGGTGCCTAAACATCCTGTTTGAAACAGTTCAGTAGATATCTACTGAATCTGACACATGTTCAGTGGATATCTACTGAAACTGAGTGATATCTACTGAATGTAGTACTTGGGAAGATCCTCATGTATTGGGATCAAATCAAAGCATTTGAGACTCAATTGGAGAAAACAAAGCATTTACCAGAATACATTTCTATGTGGATACACATAAACAACATATTTGGTGCCAAAACACCCTGTTTGCAACATTTCAGTAGATATCTACTGAAACTCACACTTATTCATTGGATATCTACTGAAACTGAGTGATATCTACTGAAAAATACTCAAAATGGCATATAATACTTGGGAAGATCCTCATGTATTGGGATCAAATCAAAGCATTTGAGACTCAATTGGAGAAAACAAAGCATTTAGCAGAATACATTCTCTATGTGGATACACATAAACAGCATATTTGGTGCCTAAACATCCTGTTTGAAACAGTTCAGTATATATCTACTGAATCTGACACATATTCAGTGGATATCTACTGAAACTGAGTGTTATCTACTGAATATAGTACTTGGGAAGATCCTCATGTATTGGGATCAAATCAAAGTATTTGAGACTCAATTGGAGAAAACAAAGCATTTACCAGAACATGTAAAAATCAGAAAACATTCAAGCTGAAAACACAATAAACATCATTAAAAACAGAAACAAAAGCTGCAACCGAAAAATAAAACGTAATATAACCTTTATTCCCGTCCTTCGCAGACGCAGCAAGCAACGTTCCCTTATACCGACTCTTGAGGAATGTTCCGTCCATAAACAACATAGGCCGACAAAACTTGAAGCCTTCAATGCACGCATTAAAGGACACAAAAATTCTCTTAAAATGACCAAACTCTTGGTCATACTCCAAAGAAAAGTGTCTGTCTGGGTTTGTCGACTGGCAAACACTAATATACCACCTCAATAAGTCGTATGATACCATATAATCACCATATAATAAATTCTGAGCCTTCTCTACCCCTAGCCATGGATGATTGTATGTTATTTCTAATCCATACGTGTTCTTGAAATCAGAAACAACATCAACAGGACGTTTTAGTGGATTTCCACGAATCTCAACTGTCAACTCACTTGCAATGACATCGGAACTCATCCTTTCATTTTTGCATGACCGAAATGATGCACCAAAAGTATGTACGTTATCCAACTTTCTGATTACAAAAATCCCAATAACAGTGTCAGCTCTAGCATGGACATTCCAATTACAGGAAGTCAAATCCCTATGACAGCATGCAGCAGTGACTCGAACGCTGTCATTCTTCAAATAATCAAAATGAAACCCAACCTCAATTGAATACTTGACTAGATCACTATGAAATTGATCTGCTCCCCCATCAAATTAGGAACAATGGTCTAGAGGAGTATATTTGGGGATGAGTAGGATCCTTGGGGTATACCCCAAGTGGTACCCACATTTTGTAGAGGGAAAAGGAGTCACATCCCTATTGGTTTACCACATGCGCGCTGACCGACTAAGCGCGAGTGTGAGGTGGCGCTTATTTTCTTAGTAGATTATTTAATTTTCTCAACCTATTTCCCCAAAGCTCTCTATGATTTTCTCACTAGTATCCCACGTTTCTGATCTGATTTTGCCTATAAAAAACTGAGGCTTGCCTCACCAATATTTTTGTTTCCTGAGCAGTGTGTGATTTTCAGGTCTTCTACCATGCAGAGGCGATCCTAGACACAGAAGATTTCTGAGCTGTTTTATCCTGGGAACAACGGAGCTATTATACTACTTGCTCAATCTTGGGTAGAGCCGCGACTCAACCTAAGCAATTTTGAGCAGTGTGTGATTTTGATACCTTCTACCGTGCAAATGAAGTCCTAGACAGAGGAGATTTTTGGGCTATTTTATCTTGGGGACGACGGGGCTATTATACAACTTGCTCAATCTTGGGCAAAGCCGCGACTCAATCGAAGCAATTTTGGTAACTTTGTTCATTATTTAATTTCTGCAGTAACAAGAACACTAATCAGAACCACGAACCCACGTGCTATGTTGTTGTAATTCATCAACCGGTTAAAAACATGAGTTCTCTGCATCTTCCACGGGATCCACGATTCATCCGACTCAAACCCATGATTCAATATCATGTCTTTCGGGTGTTTACCACATGCGCGCTGACCGACCGAGCGCAAGTGTGAGATGACGCTTATTTTCTTAATAGATTATTTAATTTTCTCAACCTATTTCCCCGAATCTCTCTATGATTTTCTCACTAGTATCCCACATTTCTGATCTGATTTTGCCTATAAAAAATTGGGGCTTGCCTCACTAGTATTTTTGTTTTCTGAGCAGTGTGTGATTTTCAGGCCTTCTATCATGCAAAGGAGGTCCTAGACACAAAAGATTTCTAAGTTGTTTTATCCTAGGGACAACAGGGCTATTATACTACTTGCTCAATCTTGGGTAGAGCCGCGACTCAACCTAAACAATTTTGAGCAGTGTGTGATTTTTAGACCTTCTACTATGCAAAGGACATGCTAGACAGAGGAGATTTCTGGGTTGTTTTATCCTGGGGACGACGGGACTATTATACTACTTGCTCAATCTTGGGCAGAGCTGCGACTTAACCTAAGCAATTTTGGTAACTTCGTTCCTTATTTAATTTCTGCAGTAACAAGAACACTAATCAAAACCACGAACCCAGGTGCTATGTTGTTGTAATTCATCAACCGGTTAAAAACATGAGTTCTCTAGATCTTCCACAGGGTCCACGATTCATCCGACTCAAACCCATGATTCAATATCATGTGTTTCTAGTGTTTACTATATGCACGCTGACTGACCGAGCGTAAGTGTGAAGTGGCGCTTATTATCTTAATAGATTATTTAATTTTCTCAACCTGTGTTTCCCCAAATCTCTCTATGATTTTCTCACCAGTATTTTTGTTTTCTTAGTAGTGTGTGATTTTCAGGCCTTTTACTATGTAAAGAATGTCCTAGACATAGGAGATTTCTGAGCTGTTTTATCTTGGGGACAACGAGGCTATTATACTAGTTGCTCAATCTTGGGCAGAGCGCGACTCAACCAAAACAATTTTGAGCAGTGTGTGATTTTCAGACCTTCTACCATGCAGAGGAAGTTCTAGACAGAGGAGATTTCTGGACTGTTTTATCCTGGAGACGACGGGGCTATTATACTACTTGCTCAATCTTGGGCAGAGCCGCTACTCAACCTAAACAATTTTGGGAACTTCGTTCCTTATTTAATTTCTTTAGTAAAAAGAACAATAATCAGAACCACGAAACCAGGTGCTATTTTGTTGTAATTCATCAACCGGTTGAAAACATGAGTTCTCTGCATCTTCGTCGAGGTCCACGATTCATCCGACTCGAACCCATGATTCAATATCATGTCCTTCTGGTGTTTGAATATCAGTCGTAAAATATATACGTCAAATGAACTACGATGGAAAGAAAAAAAAAACACAAACAAATGGTAGGAGATGAAATTGACCTTGCATTCAAGAAAACAGAACCTGAAGGAGTAATCAGCCTTTAGCATTGGCTTCAACCACGGCGGACCCTTGTCCTTGTTCCCCATCCGAACACTTGGACTCACCTGAATCAATTCATCCCAAAATATTAAACAAACTCAACTAAACCATAATCTGTATCTTTCATTCAGATAAGAAGATCGAATACCATGACTTTTTTTTATAAATTTTTAACCGTTGCACTCTACCACTAGGACAAGAGGCAAAGTGGTGACCAAAATAACAGAGGAGCGCAAAGTACAAAAAGGCCTAATCATAAGGAGGAAAAAGTAATTAACCCTAATATATATCATAATTTAAAAAAAAAAAAATTGTAATTTTATAAAATAATTCTTTGAAATAATAATATTTTGAAACATAAAAATTAATTTTTAATCGAAAATGAAAGCAATTTTTAAGAAATTTTTAATTTTTATGTAATTTATTTTTCTAATTGATACTTTTTTTATTAAGAAATATATAAACATTTCACTCTTTTTCATAGCTATTCATTAACATAATCAATATATTTTATTGACAATATTTTAAGATTTTTTAGGCTCACACCCAATATTAGTCAATATACTAAAATGAACTATATATAACGAACAACACCATTTTAAACCCATTGATTTATTTATTTTTTCATAAAAATCTATTTTAGCAAAACACAGACATGCAATTGGATGATGAAGAAGAACAAATATTGCAAAGCCAAAATGAAAACAATAACTCAACTTAAAAATAAAAAATATTCAAATAGCATGAATCAAGTGTTGAAAATGAAAGGATTTTAATTGATTCAATTTTCGCTTTTTATTAATATTGTCTTATATAAGTTGCAAAATACTCAATTGTCAAATGGGTACTTCGATTCAGTGAAGATCAAATGTTGCGACGGCTAGTGTGTCTTGGTGGGAAAGACAACTGGCGGCAAATTTTTTCAGCGGCAAAGGTGTCCGCGTGGAGTGTCCCAACTTTATTTTACAACAATGATATCTGAATTATAAATATTTATTCTGCAACAATTTTTTTATGGATGTGACTAAATATTTGTTGTCCAATTATTATTCTTAATACGAGTATCAATATTATGATATAAAAGTTACTGCACCATTGATAGGTGATAGAAAAGTTACTGCACGGTAGTAATTACTTCAATATGGTTTAGTTATGCAAATAATGTTGTGAAACATATATTTAGAAAACTTGGTGTAGACATTTGCAACATGATTTAAAATATTGTTATGCAGCAAATATCAATGGAAGACGAATTTTTTCCTTTAAATCAAAATGAATAATGAGGATTTTATAAAATTAATATTAGATATTGGGGCCCAAAAAAAAAAAAAAAACATACCTTAATTTTAATGGTAACCTAACATGTTAATGGTAATGGGCATTCGGTCAAGAATCATTACTCCTACTTGTCCGAGCTAGCAACTAACATATGCACCAAATCGATTAGACCATCACTTTTTCAGTTAGCTATTGTCAAGGTAGGACTCATCAATATCTCCGTTTCAATTTGAGAGGTAATATGGAAATATTTATTTAGCATTTAATTTTATTTTATTTTTTTTGTAGTTTTCTTATTTCTTTTATTTTTCTATTAATTAGAGAAATATTTTTTTATTTTTTTTATTTAGCCTACTGCTTTGGTTATACAATGGAGTGTGTAAAGATCTATTGTATGATAGCAATACAATACAAATAATTCTCTTTCTCTCCTATATCCTTTTCAAAACCCTACAGAAAATAAGGTCCCGTTTGGTTATAGTTTCCATTTCTGTTCACAAAATTTTGGTATTAATGTACAGAAGTGCATTTGAAAAACACATTTATGTTCCGAAAGATTATGCGAGTAATACCTAAGTTCCTTAAAAATATGAGAAACATAAAAATGTCGATTCCCATTCACTAATATAAAAGTATGGGATTTTCCTCCAAAAGTCTTTTTTTCAAGGTGAACAATTTTTCAAGGCCTAGCTAAAAAAAGTTTGGTCAAAACTCTCATTTTAAGAATTTTGACTTGGAAACTTTTGTGCTGTTTTGGCAAACTTTTTATTTTTATTTTTTTTGCCCTTCGTGTATATATATATAAGGGAAGTCTGAATTGGCAGAGATCTATTCGCTCATTGTCAGACATAAAAAACCTAATAATGACAAACCAATTTTAAATTGACATCAATTGGTAGTTAGGTGTTTGGTCACTTGATAACTAACATAAAATTCTACAATTTAAACTTAATAATATATATCAATCACTCAGACATAGGTGAACACAATGAAAAATAAAATATTAAAGACAATATTGAAACCAACCCTATGGCTAAAACCATTTAAATCTAATCAGTGTCCTTAACTAACACTATTCAATATATTATGAGGAATTATGAATACATTATCACTGCTCATAAAACCAGAAAGGGCCCAAGGTCCCCTCACAAAAGTCCATCCACTTTATTGAATTATTTAAGAGCCTACAAGCGAACCATAATCTTACAAGAGAAGAACTTCCCCCCTCACTTTTGATTAAAAAAAAAAAAGGGTTAATAGTACTTTAGCCCCCTGTAGTTTACCTAATTAGCACTTAACCCCTGAATTAGCACTTATCCCCCTGTAATTTTGATTTAGATGCACTTACTCCCTATATCAGGGGAATAAGTGGTTTGAAAATCTAACCACAAGAAGGTAAGTGACGATTTTCAAACTACAGGGGAGTAAAGTACAAATTGACCAAATCACAAGAGATAAAGTGCTATTAACCCAAAAAAAAAATTGCCACAATCTATGAAGGTATATAGTAATTGTGACAACAGTTATAGAACATAATTAGTTAGAACTTTGTCCCACGCTTTTCCAAGTACATAATAAGAATTTGTAGAACCAATTAGAGCAAAAGAAAAAACATATTTAAAGTCCAACAATAGGATCACAAACAGTGATGAAGATACAAACAAAGAAGAAGAAGAAGAAGAAAAAGGAATGTTTACCGTGGGTGGGTCTATGGCGGTTGAGTTGTCGCGCGAGGGAGTCGGTGGTTTCCAACGATCTATTATAGAATCTTCATTGCCGCAAATCTAGCGAGGACAAATCTGTCAATGCAAAGTGCACAGATTGGGATTTTAGGAGTGCGCTATTTATGTAATTTGTAATCTTGAATTTCTTGATTTAATATTTAATTAGTGGAATTGGCCAACAATTTGATGGCATATTTAGGTCCTCTCGGTAATTTTTCCTATTTAATATTCCGTGTTAATCTCAACCATTCATTGTCGAAAAACGATCCAGACCATTGAAATTTATACCGCCCTGATTTATAGATAGACTAGTGTATAACCCGTGTCTGAAGGCATGAGTGTAAAACATACAGCATCTACTTCTTCATAACATCTATAATAACTAATAATCAAGACAATTATTTTGTACTTATTTCATTTAACAGTGGAACATCAATATAATCTAATAACATTTAAATCTTATAACAAAAGTCACCCACGACATTGCTAGAATAGGACGTCCCAAACGTCAAACAAAAAATAGACAACTAATCTATAAACAATTGAGACAATTATAGTTACAATAATACTTCCGGATAAACAATATTTGTCGTGGATAGAGATCCATATTCAGGGAGAAGCACACTTAATCGATCAAATGATGTGCACCATGATAGGGCCCGTATAGTTGACCGTGACTAAAAACTTGTAGTCAAATCAACCCCAACAAATTTCACTAATTGTCCTTGTTATTTATTTATTATCATAGCATACGCCAAACGAATTGGAAACTGACGCCTCGTCATTTGAAAAGGAAATTCAGAAGACAACGCCGTCAAGAATATTCTCGGAATGAATGTCAAATTTTCTGCTTTATCCCCTGTTAATATTCGAGCTTCTATTACACATGAAGAGCACCTAACAACCATTAATCGTGTGCCATTACAAAGTCCATCATTTGGTGCGATATTTCTCAATAATATAACTGGACATCCAATTTTCAAATCTAACTTGAATGGAGGTAATCCTGGAGGATCCAAGGAATTCAAGTACTCATTAGCATAACGATTTGTAATTTGACGATCGGCTCCATCATCTTCAAACATTTTGTCCGCAGCCAGATATATCATCATTTCTTCAGGAAAAATATTTAACGCGACCGAATTAATAACACTGACATCGTCATTTCTTGTAGAAATGATGGAACGTTCGGTTAGAAATGTAAGTGTACCAATAATAGGTGTACCTAGACGTGGACAAACTGACGATATTAGTTCGTCCACATTACGACACTTGTGTATGGTTGATGGCAGTTTTACGATTTCACACAAATCACTGCCAATCTATTTAAAAAAAAAAAAACAAATGTAAATGAATAATTTAGTCTCAATGCATATATAAGTAATATATTGCAAATGAAAGAATTCTAAAAGATGTTTAAATGAAAATTTACCCGAAGTAAATGTCTTGAAAACTCTATATTTTCAATGTTGCTACTATTTAGGCGCATGTTTAAATTCAAAGTCAAGACATGTATATCATTCCAAAGGAACGAACATCTCAACGACGCTACCACAATTTGTTGACGGACACCTTTAGGTATGACAGGTAGAATTTGCCAAAAGTCTCCTCCAAGAACGACCGTGATACCCCCGAATGGATTCGGATTACCGCAAATATCTCGTAGCGTGCAATCCACGGACTCAACACAGTACTTATGTTGCATTGGAACTTCATCCCAAATAACTAACTTTGTCTCTCTACACAATTTAGCATGCAACGATTGTTTACTGAAATAACAAATTGAATTATAAATTTGTACTTTATTTTTTATATCATATTTTTAACATATTGTTAGGATTAGTATATACAATTTGTTCGTGTGACATAAACATGTTAGATTGGGATAAATAATATTTAATAGATTAAATATGTGATTATTGTTGAATGATAAAACAATGATAATTAAAACTAAAAAATAATTAACCTTAGTAATTAGATACATACTACGTTACCATTGACGTTCTCTTTTTCACTTTCCACAACATTTGAGGTAATGCACACTTTCTCTTTCTCTCTACTATTTGAAGTAGAATTTTCATTCGACTTGTTATCATTCGCCTTCTATTTTTGCATTGCCAAATATTTTTCCTTGAAAAAATAAAAATGAAAATACTTTTCAAAAAATATCCAATGCAAAATAAATGATAAACTAAAATTATATTATTTGAGCTTAAAAAAAATTGTAAGATTGACATATTAATTAACGATTAACAAAAGCAAGAGAACAACAAAGACAGAAGCATATATAATATTAAATTCATTGCATTAAGACAACTTCTGTTGAATATAACAAAGTAAAACAATTAACCAACATTACAATATATAAAATGTATATCATGAATACAAAATACATTCAAAAGATATCTTCAACAACCGAAGAGAAGAAACAGACTTAACGTGGTAACCCTACAAAATGGAAAGAAAGAAAAAAATATATTAGACATAAAATATACAAAATATATATCATGAATACAAAATACATTAAAAATTATTTATACCTTAAAAAACAGTTTAGAGCGCAACTTCATTACTTTGGCTGCCAATTTGTAGCCGAACCTTGTATTCCTCCAATACCTTTAAGCAAATCTAGTTGTATTCGATGCTCTCCAACAAAGTTCCTAATGCTCTTAGATTTAGGAGTTCTTTCTTTAAGGCTCTATAAACTCTAACTCTAGGCTAGGATTTCGGTAGAGTACGCACTATTACATACGCCAACACTGCCCAGTTTGGTTGAAACCTCTTACGTCTTAGGTGGTAGTACAGATGCTCTTTTCTAAGTACATGCATTCTAACACTCTCTTTTTCATTCATTTTTCCTCTTTCAAATTCTCTCCACAATGGATGTACATCTCGTTCAGCCTCTTCTAAAAATTGTACAAATTCAAATGCAGTAAGAGGCTGATGATTTTCAAATATGTTCTTTGTCGCAACATCCCAATTTGACGGTAAACCATCAACAATTTGGTTTATTATGTCTCTCTTACTTATTTTGTACCTATAATTCTGCAAATACGACTTACAATTTTATTCATCTCATATTCTCTAACAAGACAACTTTGTAAATAAGGTTTCTCGTAAAAGAATTGTTTTTCCTTACGCAAGTTTAACCTAGTACTCGTTCTCAATACAATAGCGGGTCATACCATATTGCCTGAGATTGAAGGACATAAATAACACAGAAGGCAAAACAAATTTATTTGAATCTCTAAATTGAAATCCAATTAATTTTTCTAAATTTAATAAAAAAATGTATTAGACTCTCCATCTGAGACTGGGGAAGAAATATGAACAGGAAAAAAAAATTGTAACCGAAAAAACAGATCCCATAGACAAAATTCAATATAATTTGTAACTAAACAATCAGGCTTGTAAAAAAAATTAAACTCAACACAATATATACATACACAGTAAAAACAAATTATATGGTGCACAATATATCAAAAAAATACAGAAGCAGGAACACGAACAGATTCAAAAACAAGGAACAGAAACAGGAATGAAAACAAAAACGAAAACAGAAATAGGGAACGAGAACAGAAGAAACAAGGAATAAAACATAAACATGAATGTAAACAGAAACGGAAACAGAAATGGAAACAAAAACATGTATATTTCTCTAAAAAATAATTCAAGAAATAGTTTTGGGAGATGGTGGGTGGAATGGTAAACATTTATTTTTCTTCAAATTCTTAAGAAATTTTAAAAATAGACTCAAATTACTTTAAAAATTTTGGGAACAAAAATGTGTTTACCTAATTTAGGGAACAAAAACGTGTTTACCAATTAGGAACAAAAACGTGTTTACCTAATTTTTGGAACAAAAACGTTTTTACCTAATATGAGGTTGAATCTTCAATTTTCAATAAATACTTAACTTGATTCTACAGTCGCTTCCCTCCCTCCTCGCTAACTTGTCTCTCTTCCCTCTGATTCTACAATCGAACAAAACAAATACAAATTAAAAGAGTAGAAATATGACAATTAGCACAAAAAATAAGATTGTATATTGAATTCTAATGGGGACCATGTCAATCTTTTTCCTGCTACATTATTTCTAAATTCAATGTTAGTCTTCAACAAAAATTAGTAGCAAAACAAACATAACAGCATAAAGCATGTTATAATATGGTACCCAAAACTTTTTTGTGTATGTGAGAGAGAGAGAGAGAGAAAGAGAGAGTGAGTGAGTGAGGAAGGGGAGAGCACTTGTAATAAACAAAAATTTTGTAGCAGAAAATTTGCTTTCAGTTTTCTGGGAACATAAACAGAAATCTGGAAACAACACTGTTCTTTTTTCCCGAGATTTGTTCTAAAAATCTAGTAGCATAACAGAAAGTGTTGAAACAGATTTGTTCTAACAATCTTTTTTTCCGAGAAACAGTAGACAAAAAACAAAAATAGAAACGCCAAACAGAACACTAAAAAAATTGTTCTTGAGATTCAAAAGTTATCCACAATTTTATAATTCTCCAAGAAATTTTACAATGTTGACCCAAAAATAGACATGCCTAAATTTGAAATCAGTAACTTTGAATGTTGACCCAAAAATAGACATGATTTGAACTATGGTTAATACACAAACGCATGACTAAAAGGATTGAATATAAACAGAAACAGTAAACAAAATCACAAAACAGAAATGCCAAACGGAAACACTAAAAAAGTTGTTCTTGAGATTCAAAAAGTTGTACGGTTGGGGTTGAACATAAACAGAAATCTGGGAACCAAATTAGTGTTGGAACATAAATAGAAATCTTGGAACCAAATGCTACCTCAGCGTCTCCAATTTTTACTAAACATAGTTCAGATTTGGCCTTTTTGTTTTGTGTTTGTGTATTAACCATAGTTCAGATTTGTAGTAACCAAATGCTCCTTGAGCATCTCCAATTTTTAGTTCAGAAATTTGGGAACCAAATTGTTTGAAGGGGTTGAACATAAATAGAAATCTGGGAACCAAATTAGTGTTGGAACATAATACACAAACAGAAATCTGGGAACCAAATTAGTATTGGAACATAAACAGAAATCTGGGAACCAAATGCACCAAATTAGTGTTGGAACATAAATAGAAATCTGGGAACCAAATGCTACCCGAGCATTTCCAATTTTTACTAAACAAATTTTCATGCGTTTGTGTATTAACCATAGTTCAGATTTGTAGTAACTAAATGCTACCTGAGCATCTTTGGGAACCAAATTGTTTAAAGGGGTTGAACATAAACAGAAATCTGAGAACCAAATTAGTGTTGGAACATAATACACAAACAGAAATTTGGGAACCAAATTAGTGTTGGAACATAAACAGAAATCTGGGAACCAAATGCTACCTGAGCATCTCCAATTTTTACTAAACAATTTTTCAGACTTATTTAATCATGCGTTTGTGTATTAACCATAGTTCAAAAATCTGGGAACCAAATTGTTTAAAGGGGTTGAACATAAATAGAAATCTGGGAACCAAATTAGTGTTGGAACATAAACAGTAAACAAAAACACAAAACAAAAACGCGAAATCTGAAATCAGTAACTTCGAATGCTTCACTTTTGGCCTCAAAATTAAGAATTTGAACATGATTTGAACTAACCTTCGCAGTTGATCGTTTGAAGCGAGGAACGATTGTTGTGAGGAGATCATCTGATGTGAGGGTCTTATAGATGCGAGATGGAGTGATTTCATTAGGGCTTCAATTAGCGCACGACTAGGCACGGATTAAGAGAGAGATTAGGGCACAATTGATGAGGCAAGTGATGGAAAGGAAACCCAAAATAGTGGGGGAGGAGATGGGATTTAGATTTACCTTGAGATCTGTGAAGATTATGGAGGCGACGTAAGGCAGTGGGTAAGAGATGAATCCGGCGAAGAAGAAGAACCCGTGGAATTGGAGGCTACTCCCGTGAAGAAGAACCCGTGGAAGCTAAACAGAAGCAAAAATGGAAGCTATGCTGATGGTAAGTCTCAAAAGTAAGCCTAAGAAGTAAATGCAAGGCACAATGGACACAGTGTTGATGGTAAGTCTCTAAAAAGTAAGGCAAGTCACGTGATGTTTGCCTATGTTGTATAATATGTTGTGTAATAATATAAAAGTAATCCAACGGCTACGAATATTTTTTATGTTTGTCTTTCAATCCGACGGCCCTCTTTATAAGTAAGTTGATTTATTATATAGATATGTGAATTAAGTTAAATTATGTTATATACTTGGAAAATAATATATATATATATATATATATATATTGGGGGTGTTTGTGGAATAAATAATCTACTTCCTATTAAAAAAAAACAAAAAACGTTTTCTAGGCTACTTAAAAATGGGCTTTGGAGAGTGCAAGGGAAACTTAAAATGGTTACTTGAAACCCCCTATTATTTATTAATTTTTTGGGTAGAGACAGCCGCCTAATTATTCCATACCTAATCCCATGTGGCATTGGAAATAGTGGAGCTCTTTACATAATAGAGTTCCAAAAGATCAAAAAAAATACCAAAATGAGTCCCCTTTTCACTTAGGAAATAAGTGAAAAGGGGACCCATTTTGGTATTTTTGATCTTATGGGATCCTATTATGTAAAGAACTCTAGAGAAGAGGGTCACCTTGGAGGCTCCAAAGTTTTTAAAATATTCTAGGATATTGTGATGAATTCTGGAGCACTCTAGATCACTCTATAGTCTTCTCTAACCTTCTAAACAATTTTTATTCTAGAACCTTCTAGTAGGAATAATCTAAATGCTTGATTGTAACTATTAGATCGAATCGATTTAGATCATCCATTATAAACCCTTGGCCTATATAAAAGGGAGGGGCTTATTTGCGCCTCCCCTTGTAGATAATGCAAGAGTTTTTCTTTTATTTAACTTGAAAAACATATAAAGAAGAAAATTTAATGCATGGGGAAATTTATCCCAAGGGAGCACCATGGAGGCTCCAAAGTTATTAGAATATTTTAGGATATTGTGGAGAATTTTGAAGTACCCTAGATCACTCCATAGTCTTCTCTAACCTTCTAGACAAATCTTATCCTTGAACTTTCCTTGTAAATATTTAGTAGGAATAATCTAGATGCTTATGATTGTAACTATTAGATCAAAACGATCTAAACCATTCATTATAAGGTCTTGGCCTACATACAGGAGAAATGATTCATTTGCACCTCACCAAGTTCAAAATGGAAATACAAGTCTCTTATTCTCCCAAGCTCTCTTACAAGCTTCCTAGCTTTTTTGTAGTCGCCCTTACTTGCATAATTTCTACACGTTATTTGGTTGATATTCTTGGCAAAGCTTACTTAATACTTCTAAGGGGTTGGGTTTGAGACTAAGATTGCAACCGATAATTTTTAAATTCGACCAAACTCCAGCTGATTTACGTTGTTTCTGTAAATAACTTAAAAAGAACACGTGTCAGGTAATTTTTTTTATATATATATTTATTATGTAAAAACTCCATTAAATTCAAGTTCATTACATAATTAATATATATATAAAAAAAATCAAAATTAGCTGACACAAGCAACTTTTAACTTATTTAAATAAATAGAATAAATCGCTTGGAGTTAGGACGATTTTAGAAAATCGGCCGAATTCAAACCGATTTTATAAAAAAAATTCCCCATGTGTAGCCGATTTCCCGACCTGCAATAAAGCAGGCAACAGGACTACCCCGCTAGCCTAATCGGGTAGGCCAGGTTCTTGGGGGATTTTACCCCCACATAATACTTACACAAACACCCCCTATGGGTGTTTGTATAATTTTCCTTTTTTTCTTTATATGTTTTTTAAATTAAAAAAAAAAAAAACTCCCGTATTATCTATAACTAGAGGAGGAAATTAAAAATCACAAAAATTATATTTCAAAAATTAAATTATTTTAAAAAGTTGAAAGAAATAATTAAAAAAAGGGGTATTTTAGTCATATTTGTTGAGAGAATTGAGAAGTATTATATTGATAGTATAAATGGATGTTAGAATACATATGAAGAAGAGATTAAAGAATACAACATTTACACAGGTATTTATAGGGAAATGGGGCTAGAGTTGTCCCCTAATGGGCCTAAGTGGGCTAGGCCCATTATCACATTAGCATTCCCTCTCAAACTCAAGCCGGTAAATGGGAGGTGAACTTGAGTTTGGAAACTAAAGAGTAAAAGCGTCCGGGTGGATGGGCCTTGGTGAAAATATCTGTTGTCTGATCAGCTGAACTGAAAGTTTGTAGACAGACCGTATTCTGAAGAATGTGATAACAGATGAAGTGACAATCAGTTTCGATATGTTTTGTACGCTCTTGGAATACATCATTGTGAGTGATCTGAATAGTACTCTTGTTGTCACAGTGTAAGGTAGTGGCAGCAGGATAAGAAATGCCCATGTCAGCGAGGAGCCATCGAAGCCAGAAAAGTTCTTGAGTTGCATCAGCCATGGCACGATATTCAACTTCAGTACTGGAGCGAGCAACTACAAATTGTTTCTTACTACGCCAGAAAATGAGAGAATTGTCCAAAAAGAAACAGTAACAAGTGGTTGAACGTTTGTCGGTGAGGTCTCCAGCTCAATCGGCATCAGACTAAGTTTGTAAGACGGGAGCAGATTGAGATGAGAAATGAAACCCATGAAATAATGTACCCTTGACATACTGAAGAATGCGAAGAACAGCTGAGTAATGGGTAGTCCGAAGAGCGGACAAGAATTGGTTGACCTGATGAACGGCAAAAGCAATGTCAGAGCGAGTAACAATGAGGTATACAAGACTTCCAATCAGTTGGCGATATAGAGTAGCATCTTGCAGAAGTGAACCATCAAGTGGGGTAAGTCTGACATTTGGTTCGAGAAGAGTGGTGGCAGTGGTTGAGTTAGTGATCTCAGCTTTGGAAAGAAGATCCAAGGCATATTTGGCTTGAGAGAGAAAATATCCATCAAAACCCGATGAGACTTCAAGGCCACGAAAATAGGTGAGCACGCCAAGATCTTTCATCTCGAATTGGCCACTTAGAAATTTTTTGAGTTCAGAAATATTGCGTATATCATCTCCAATGATAAGCATATCGTCCACGTACAGTAAAAGAAGGATAATACCATTGGCAGTATGACGAATAAACAGAGCTGAATCATGAGCACTTGGTATGAACCTAAACTGATAAATAGTAGCGCTGAATTTTGCAAACCAGGCCCGTGGAGCTTGTTTCAAACCATATAGAGCACGATAAAGGCGGCAAACTTTATTTCGAGGAGCAGCCATACCAGGAGGGGTATGCATATATACTTTCTCATGAAGATCGTCATTGAGAAATGCATTTTTTACATCCATTTGAAAAAGAGTCCTTTTTCAAATGGCGGCGACAGTAAGAAGTGTACGAACAGATGTTAGCCTTACTACAAGAGCAAATATCTCTTCATAGTCAATGCCATATTCCTGAGCAAATCCCTTAGCAACAAGTCGGGCTTTATATCGTTCCACAGAACCATCAGAAAGTGTCTTGATCTTAAACACCCATTTGCACCCAATGGGAGTCTTTCCAAGGGGCAAATCAACAATATCTCAGGTATGAGTTTTGGCGAGGGCCTAAAGTTCTTCATCCATTGCTTTCTGCCAAAGAGGATTAGTACTAGCCTCCTTATAGGATTGAGGCTCATGTAGATGGAGTATATTGGAAAAACAATGGAAATCAAAAAGATAATGTGGAGGATGAGTTACCCTGGTAGAGCGGCGAGGGTGATCTGGGGTGTGGGTGTCAACGGAAGACAACACAGAATCATCGACCACAGGAAAAGTCTCAAGCATGGTCGCTGGAGTTGGAAGGGTGAGATCAGCTAGTGGTTCAGGAGTAGGTTCAGCTGGTGGTTCTGGGATAGATTCATCTAGTGGTTCTGGGATGGGTTCAGCATAAGGTGCAGGGCTAGGCTCAACTAGTGGTGCTGGGGTGGACTCAACAGTAACTGAAACAGGATCATCTGGAAATAACTCAATGGATGGATCAGTGAAAAATCTGTAGTTGGTGAGGGTTGACATGTCAGTAAGGAAGAAAACATTTTATGTTCCCAAAAAACGACATGTTGCGAAATACGAAGGGTTTTAGAAATGGGGTCCCAGCACCGATACCCTTTATGTTAAATGTCATATCCAATAAAACAACACAGACGAGCCCTTGGTTCCAGCTTGTTGTGTTCATGTGATTTGAGAAGAATAAAAAAGGCGCAACCAAAGACTCTAAGCTCAGAGTAATCGGGAGGTTTACTAAAAAGGCGCTCAAATAGAGACTGGTTATGGATTGTAGTAGAAGGGACACGGTTTATGGTGTAGATGGCTGTGAAGGCAGTATCTCCCCAAAAACGCTCAGGACATGATGAAGAAATTAGGAGAGCACAAACTGTGTCAAGAATATGTCTATGTTTGCATTCGGCTCGTCCATTTTGTTGGGATGTACTGGGGCATGAGCGATGGGGGAGCGTGTCATTTTTGCGAAGCAGGTTAAGAAAAGCACGATCCTTATATTTCATTGCATTATCTGAGCGAAAAACTTTGATATTTCTAGAAAATTGGGTTTTAACCATAGAAGAAAACTTAGAATATATTTGGAATAGTTCGGATCAATGTTTCATAAGAAACAATCATGTATATCGAGAATAGTCGTCCACAAAGATAACAAAATAACGACAACCACCCATCAAGGTATGAGGAGACGGCCCCCAAATATCAGAATGAATTAGATCAAAGAGTGCAAGAGAAATAAACTGACTTTCTTTGAAAGGCAGGGTTGGTTATTTTGCAAGTTGACAATGAATACACTTAAAGAACTCATGCTGAACTGAACCTAGCTGACCGCTAGAGATAAGCGATTAAAGTCGATTAGATGAAGTGTGGCCTAAACGAGCATGCCAAAGTTGGGATGGTGAGAGAGACACTGGTGGCTGTGGAGATAAGGATGAAGAGGATACTGGTGGTGGTGGTGAGGTTGCACAGGTTGATGAAGGGATATTTGGTTATGGTGATGGAGGAGTTGGAGATGAAAGGTGTAAACTAGTAAGTTCAAATAGGCGTCCAACTTTACGACCAGTCCCAAGAGTTTCTCTTGTCCGAGGATCCTACACATGACAACCACTATTAGAAAATATGACTTCAAATCCCAATTCACAAAGTTGCCCAAATATAAGAGATTTAAGGTAAGGTTTGGAATCAAGTACATGTCAGGAATAGAAATATGAAAAGTAGAAACCTGACCGGTATGTGTAACAGGCATTTTAAAACCATCAGCAGTATGAATACTAGGGATATTCATAGCGAATAGTTTGGTTGAAAAAATATTGGAATCAGATGTCATGTGATTATAATAGGCAGAATCAAAGAACTAAGAAGAATTACCTGTAGTAAGTGAGAGAGCAGGGGAAAGATTTGTACCAGTACCAATTTTGGATAATATAAGAAGGAGGAATGAGGCCGAATCTGCAATAGACATGGTAACAGTAGAGGAGGTAAGGTCTGAACCCTCTTTGGCATAGAAAATGAGCGAAGAACCCATAGGCATCGTTGTTGAACCTGAAGAAGCTGTTGTTACTGATGGATTTAGAATGCCAAAATTATCCATGAACCGATATGAAATCTCCAAGAACCGGGCAAAAAATGGGTGAACCGACGTAGAAACCACACGAATATAAAAAAAAGTATATTCTGTGAGTTTCAAATCACAAAACGGAGGCCGGAAAAAGAATCAGATCGTCGAAAAACCCCAGGAACCAGTCCAAATATGCAAAGAACCGATTTAAAAAGCCCTGAACCGATCCAAAAACAAATTTTGTGCTGAACCGATAACGTGGAGAGGGGTTGATGCATGCGCTGATGTGGCAATGGTCAACGCTGATGTGGCAAGAGTCAAAGCTGACGTGGAAATAAGTGTGATGCTGACATGGCAATGACGTGGCAAGAGTCAAAGCTGACGTGGTGCTGATTGTGATACTGACGTGACAATGACGTGGGACTCAGTCAACGCTGATGTGCACTGGTCAACGATGACGTGTCGCTGACTGGATGCTGACGTGTCGCTGACTGGGTGCTGACGTGATACTAAATGTTATACCTGCGAGTAGATCTGACGCGCCATGGTTTTGAGCCATGTGAAAGCGAGTGTGGTGTCGTATGAGGCTGATTTTTGTGTTGTTGGAATTTACTCGTCGATACGGTTCCGATAGTATATCGTAAGGTGGATTTGGAGACCTGGTGGAGGTGGTAGAGCCCAAAATCCGAGACTACGAAGGGTCGTGGCGTTACTGGCTATTGGAGGCACATGACGGCGCGTTTAGACTCCAATGGCGGTGATTTTGATGGCGTTGTGTTCGTCTCTTCAAGATGAAGACGGTGGTGTGATAATTGTTAATATCGGAGTAAAGATGAAGCCTACAGTAGTGACAAAATTCTCGAAAGAATAAGGGCGGCGGCGGCAGCGTTAGGGTTGCGAAAATTTTATTGAGAACAGGTTCAAAAAAGATTTGCTCTTGATACCATGTTGAGAGAATTGAGAAGTATTATATTGATAGTATAAATGGATGCTAGAATACATATGAAGAAGAGATTAAAAAATACAACATTTACACAAGTATTTATAGGGAAATGGGGCTAGGGTTGTGCCCTAATGGCCCTACGTGGGCTAGGCCCATTATCACATTAACAATATTAATGCTTTATTATAACTATAACTCTTAATTATGATGATAAACATTTCATTTAAAAAGTACAACTAATAATGAATTATTTACAATTTAAAAGTGTATTTTTAATTTTTTTAATTTAATTATACAATTTTAAAATTTGAATTATTTTTAAGTTAATAAGATATTAATTAATTTTAATTATTTATTATTAAAAAAAGTCAAAAATTAATAATATTTTTTAAATCATAATTTTGATTTAAAATTGTAAAACTTAATATACACAAGTTTATATTAAAAAGGTTGAAGTAATATTTATTTCAAAATGATGATTAAACCTTAATCATGATTAAAAAATTATAACTAATTTAATCACATCAAAAAATTACAAAATTACAACTTTGAAATAAATACTTAAGTATAAAAAATTATAATTTTGAAAAATAAGTATTTAAGTATTTATAATTTTGAAAAGGTTAATTATATTTTGCCTCTGGTTAGGTCATTTTGCAAATTGCCCCATGTACGTAGTATTTTCGTCACCACTTTGCCCCCGTTAATTAGGCTTTGTTGTACTTTACCTCATGATGTAGGTATAAATTCAAGGCGCAAAGTGTTGATGAGGTGAGTAAAATACACCAAAAGCCTAAGTACATGGGGTAAAATGGTAACGCGAATATCACATGAAGCAAAGTGCAAAATAACCTAATTACAAAGCCATAAAATAAACTTAACCCAATTTTGAAATTATAACTAAATTATGACTTTAAAATTATACTGAAGTATTATAATTTAGATATTTTGGTCATTTAATAAAATAAAAAAAATATAGCACTGACACCTACGGTGAAAGTACATGAGAGTTTGGGATTCAACTTGGAAATACACTTCGATAAAATGTGCTCTCTTAAATGTAGGTAGGGGTAAAATAGAATTTTCCCAATTAATTTTTATCTCTCGGCATATTTTTGTGTTATAAATTTATTTTAGAAAAATTTGGTGAAAGACTCATTTTATAAATTCTGCGAGATCCTGTAATAGTGATTTTTTAAAACATGACATAGTTTTTAGAAAGTGATTTTTTTAATATTGGACCTCTCAACAAGATTGTTTTTATTTTATAAAATCATCATTCATTTTTTTATTTTTTATTTTTATATTCTTATTACTAAAAACCAACTTATAAGATCATAAAGTGTGTAGATGAACTTAAAGCCCATCTCTTACTAATTGTATGGAGGGGTGTGTGGTAAGAGACTCCGAAGTCCATTCTAAAACTTCATCTTAAAAAAAAGATTTCTTGTTTTGCAAGATTCCAACAGTAAATTTTGTATTCAAATATTGAAGAAATACTGAGGGAGTGGTTGATTGCATGAAATTCAAGCTTTAGAATTAGAATTGAAAATATATAGAATAAATTTTCAATTTTTTACATGTGTTCTGTATTTTCAATGCGTAAAAATCCAATTGACACAACTCATTCTGAATGAAAAAAAAAAAATCTTAAGAGAGAAGAATTGTCTTTAAACTTGTATATAGCTTAGAATGAGATAACACAAGTAATGTGGGATTCAACATGTCCCTTCACTCGCAGGGTGAATTTTACCAAACCACTGTGGACTTTGCCAAACCAATGCGAATAGATATCAAGGGAGCCTAGTATCAGACAAGAGGTTTGACTCTGATACCCAATGAATCTAACTCACTCTCAAAAGACACCTTGAGATATGAGAATTATTCGATGCGGGATTCAACTTGATGTGGAGAATGAAACGAAATTGAGAAACATATTCAATTTGTTTTTGTTGGGTTATGGAGTGGGTCGAGTTGACCTGTGAAGCGACCACATGGGTCTCAAGTTTCATGAACAGCCACCATGTAAATGGATGGGGATCATATCTATTTAGTAGACATCCATTGGAAAGCATACACCATTTGGGTCTCTCTGTGTGTAAGTAAACATTGATACCTTTAAGATTTTTAATCTCATCAAACTATAGAAAATTTAACTGGCCTTCGTTAGTGAGGGTGTGAAAATTATCCAAAAATACTCTAGTAGTGTTTTTCTTATAAAGAAAAGAATAAACGAAGAACAGATTGTAAACAAGTCTTTCGAATCTGAAAAGTAGATTTTCGTCTTAATGTTTCTGCATTGATTTACAGTTTTATTGAATTTCTTGTCCTTAACTTTGCTAACTACGAACACATATTTGGATGATCATGTTATCGTCAGGTAGATAATATGATCCAAAGCAAACTAACACTACAAAAAACAAGAAAAAATTGAAAAATATATGTTAAGATAATTGAGAAGCGGAAAATATGAACGATATATTGATTTATAAGAACAGTGCACATATTACAATGATATACAATAGGTATTTATAGGAGAAGTAGAGAACCCTAGGATTAGGATTTTGACCTAATGGGTCAAGTGGACTAAGCTCATATATTACATTAACATTCTCCCTCAAACTCAAGGCAATAAATAAGAGGTACTTGAGTTTGAAAACTAGAGAGTGAAAGCATCCGGATGGATGAGTTTTAATGAAAATGTCTGCTATCTGATCTGCTGAACTAATGAATTGAAGACGAAGCGTATTCTAGAGAACATGATGACGGAACAAGTAACAATTAATCTCGACGTATTTTGTATGCTCGTGAAAGACATCATTGTGGGCGATCTGGATTACACTCCTATTGTTACAGTGCAAAAAAATGACAGTAGGAGAAGAGGTTCCTATGTTAGCGAGAAGCCACTGAAGTCAAAGTAGTTCTTAAGTTGCATTAGCAATAACATGATATCCAGCTTCAGTATTGGAATGAGCAACTACATATTATTTCTTACTACGCCAGGAAATGAGAGAGTTACTCAAGAAAAAATAATAATCAGTGGTTGAACGTCTGTCAGTGGGATCTTCAACCCAATTGGCGTCAAAATAAGCTTGTAAGGTAGGAGTAGACTGAGTTAAGAAATGAAGTCCATGAAAGAAGGTACCCCTTGACATACTGAACGATGCAAAGAACAACCGAGTATGAGTATAGGCGATGTTTGGGCAAGTAACAGTGATGTATACCAAACTTCGAACCAGTTGGAGATATAGAGTGACATCCTGAAGTGATGAACCATCTAGTGGAGTAAATCTGATATTTAGCTCGAGATGAGTAGTGGTAGTGTTGGAGTTAGTGATGCTAGCCTTGGAAAAAAGATCTAAGGCATATTTAGTCTAAGAAAGAAAATATCCATCTTAATCAGATAAGGCTTCGAGGCGAGGAAAATAGGTGAGCACGCGTCTTTCATCTCGAATTGTCCACTGAGAAACCATTTGAGTTCAAAGATACTCCGTACATCATCCCTAATAATAATCATGTCATCGACATATAATAAAATAAGAAGAATATCATTGTTAGTGAGGTGAATAAACAGGGTTGAATCATGAGCATTAGATATGAACCTAAACTAATAAATAGTAGTGCTGAATTTTGAGAACTAGGCACGTGAAGCTTGTTCCAAACCATAGAAGGCATGAAGAAAAGGCGACAAACATTATTTCGAAGGGCAACTAGGCTAAGAAGGGTATGCATATAAACTTTCTCAAGAAGATCTTCATTGAGAAATGCATTTTTGACATCCATTTGAAAGAGAATCTATTTTCAAATGGCAACGACGACAAGAAGAGTATGGACAAATGTGAGCATTGCTACTGGAGCAAATGTCTTTTCATAGTCAATTCCATATTCCTGAGAAAATTACTTGGCAACAAGTCAGGCTTTATATCGTTCGACAAAACCATCAGAAAGTGTTTTGATCTTAAACACTCATTTGTACTCAATGAGAGTTTTCGTAAGAGAAAAATCAACAATATATCTCAGGTGTGAGTTTTGGCGACGGCCTGAAGTTTTTCATCTATTGTTTTTTACCAAAGAAGATTAGTACTAGCTTGCTCATAGGATTGAGGTTCATGAAGATGAAGTATAGTAGAAAAGTAATGAAAATTAGTAAGGTAAGGTGGAAGATGAGTTCTTTGAAAGGTAGGGCTGGTTGTTTTTGCAAGTTGACAATGAATACAATTGAAGGACTCATGCTGAATTGAACCTAACTGATCGTTAGAGATAAACGATTTAAGTCGGCTAGATAAAATGTGGGCTAACCAAGAATGCCAAATTTTGGATGGTGATAGAAACAATGGTGGCTGTAGCGATAAGGATAATGATGAGGAGGATGATACTAGTGGTGGTGGTGGTGGTGGTGGTGGTGGTGGTGATGGTGCATAGGTTGATGAAGAGACATGTGGTTGTGGTGATAGTAGAGTTTGAGATGGAAGGAGCAAACTGCTGAGTTCAAATAGACGTCCAACTTTATAACCAATCCCGAGGGTTTTTTCTATTTGAGGATTTTGCACACAACAACCACTATTAGAAAATACGACTTTGAATTCTAATTCAAAATATTTGTTAACAGACAAGAGAATTAAAGTGAGTTTTGGAATCAAATACATACTAAGAATAGAAATATGCAAAGTAGAAATTTGGCCGGTATGAGTAATACACATTAAGAATCATCAGTAGTATGAATACTAGGGGTATTCATAGCGGAAAGTTTGCTTGAAAAATGTTGGAATCAAATGTCATATGATTAAAGCAGACAGAATAAAATAACCAAAAAGAGTTACTTATAATAAGTTAGAGAGCATGAGAAAATTTTGTATGATTTTTGGAGAAAATATGATGGAGGAGTGAATTCATATATGCAATAGATATAGTAACAGTAGTGGAGGTAGGTTCTAAATCTTCTTTGGCATTGAGAATGATCGAAGAACACGCAGACATCGTGTAACGATCCGGTTTTCCAGGATCGCCATTAGAGTTCTCCTAGAGAGAATTCTACCTCAAATATTTCATCATTTATAAATAAATTAATATTACTAATTATTTCGCTCTGATACTACTCTGCAACGACCCGATTTTATTATTATTATTATTTTGTAAACTTTCTTAAAATTCACATTTAAGAAATTTTTTTTACTTTCAATGGTTATTTATACCAAATTGTGTATATTATTATCCAATATCATATAAAATATTAATAATAAATATATGTAGTGTTGCCTCAATACTTTGTACCAAACTAATCTGATCCCATTTTGTGAGAATCAAAATAACTCCGTTTCACTTTGCAACGGCTAAAGTTAGGTAAATTATCACAGTTTTTGGATTCCGATTCTACCAATATTTTCGTTTTATAAAATCGGCGAACTTTTACAACCAAGACCAAAATTTTAATTATTGTTTTCTCGAATCAATTTTACAATGATAAATAATACATATAATTATTACAAATATTAAATACAAATTCAAATAAATTAAAATTGTGAAATTGTGGATCAACGCTCAATAGAATTTCAACCTCTCTAATATGTGTATTTAATTAATATACCAAATAAACATACAAACATAATTTCATATAATTTTCACATAATTATAATTATTTTATTAAATTAACAGTTAAAATTTAATAATAATAATAATAACATAAATTTGACAAAAAAAAATTAAATACACATATTAAAAGAACTAGAAATTCTACTTGAAATCCGAAACCGAAATACTGACCAAAATATTAAGTATTGCTCAAAAACCTTTCATCTCCATAAACTACTGTAACTTTTCTGATTTGCTTAATATATATATTAGAAATGAAACTCCCAAACCGTCACTCACAGTACATAACTTAATATATACATAACTCAATATATATATATATATATATTAGAAATGAATCCCCCAAATAGTCACTCAGTACGTATAAGTTAAATAGAATTATTTATTTATTTATTTATTTATTTATTATTATTATTATTATAATATAAATAATTATAAGCAGAACATTTATTCATTTATTCATATATATATATATAAATGTATGATTCATATTTTTCCCTTCTATATGAAAGAAACAATATGGATCGCTAATTAATTAATTTATTTATTTATTTACACAATGTCTCTTAAAATAAAAAAAAAAAAATTAATTATACTCCAAAACTCTTAAAAGTATATTTTAAATAATATAATAGTCCCAAAATATTTAAAATTAATTTAAAATTAACATTCAATCCTAAAAAATTATCAAATCTTATTTATACTCTAAATTTGCAAAATAATCCCGAAAATATTAAACTTATATAAAATAATATTTTCAAAAATATAATTTTTTTTGGGATCTACCCCCTTAAATATATTTCGTCCTCGAAATTTTGTTCAAAACAATAATAGTTTAGAATCGCAGCGTACTAGTTACTCTTGGTTAAATAATAACCGAAAATCATCACCACGTTCCCGCTGCGCTATTCTAATAAAAATAGCGATAAATATCAATATATTTTTAAAAAATTACAGTAGTCTCACTGGATTGGGTCAATCTCAATTCCAACAGGTCTACAATCTCAATAATTTTTTCACTTAGCATGACTTTTCAAGTCTACTACCATATCCTATAATCAACGTTTACCAATTTACATTCAATATTTCAACCAACATGTTCGCAACTAGTATCATAAGCACTAGATAGCCCAATTTTTTGTAGACTATCCTGTGAGACTAAAAATAATCAATTTTAAATATCCATATTAAAATTCCAATAATCTCGTAAACTTTTCATAAATATCACCACAATCCAGGCCGCAAATAATAGATTTTCTAAAATATGTTTGAAAACACGTAAATATCCCTCAAATACATAAGTACGTCCCAAAATACGTAAGTACATCTCAAAGCATATAAGTATGTATCAATCACATAAATTCGTCTTGAAACATATAAACACGTGTCAACCACAAAAATATATCTCGAAATAAATAAATATGTTTCAATCCACATAAATGCATCTCCAAAGTCAAGTAACATAACAAGTTTAATATTGAGTTCAATACTTACGTAAAATATATATAAAAATATTACATAAAATCCACTAAAAGTCTCAATATTTTTCCCACACTCCAACTATGTTACTTGTTGGTAGTGGACTAATATCTATCCGAATATTTTAATTGGTATACTATCTTCATAATACAAAAATTATTTTTATGGATCAAGTATTTTTATCAAAATCAAATTTTTCAACAAAATCTAATCACATTGGGCAATATCCAAATCTCAACAAAACTATCATCGTAATAGAATAACCAAATTTAAATCAACTGGTTAACCTACTTGTGTATCATAAAATAACATATTTCCTTGTCAACCATATGATCATTTTCATCACGATCGGAAGTTATAATGGTACTGTAACCTGTCTGTCTGTGCAATCTAATGTTGCAATCAGTGTCAAATCCATTTAATATCTCTAACAATAAGAGTCAACCCATGGTATAAACCACCATATCATGACAATCATTATCATCAACAACAACAATATATATCAACCACCTACAAGATTTGCCCTCCTATCAGGTTATAGCATAACGTCCTACAAGACATGCCTTTCTATTAGGACTAACAACATCCCGCAGGACATGCCCTTCTGTCGGAATCATACTATGGCATAGTCGGATAATAAAAATCATTTTCCATATTTAAAAATTTACTTGATCCGCGTAACATTATAAAATAATTCATTTTAATAAACATTTTCTTTCCACATTTTAGTACAAAAATATAATTTCACAATTTACTTAGAAGGCAGTACTCTCACTTTATCGGTATACTTGTCTTCATAATATAAAAAATTAATTTATGTATCAAGTATATGTATCAAACACCACTTTTCAAAATATAATATAAAAATAACCGCACACAGAACCAAAATAAAATTTTCACTGCTATCATCACAATAAAATGATACATTTAAATTAACCATCCAATTATTATATAATAAAATACCGCATACATATTTTTCTACTAGCCATAAGATCGTTTCACCTCATGATCGGAAATTACGATAGTACCGTAACTTCTACAATTGCACCATCAAATGTGGCTATTAGTGTTAGGGTCATTCAATAATAAAAATCATTTTCTACCTTTTAAAACTTTACTTAATCTATTTGACATCATAAAACTGTAAATTTTCATCAATATTTTTTTTTTTCATAATTTAATATGAAAATAGAATTTTGACGATCTATATAGAAAACAATAAATACATTTAAATTGATATTTTCAATACAATGACAAATTCTATGGTCCACGACTAATACGACATTCATCAAATAAGCTAACCGTTAATAAATAACAAACAAAATTTATAAATTAATAACATGCAAATACAAAATAATATTTTCCAACAAATTTGTTTTTTTTTTTTTCCTATGAGATTTTCCAAATCTATTCTTTTGACTTTAGTTTCAAATACACTATCCAAAATAGTTGGTTTTCAATGTATCCATATGTTCTCTTAAGTAGTAATTTAATACCATTATTTGGAATCAACATTGTTTATTGAAATTGTTCTCAAGTGGTTTATATATGGAGATATCATCAATTTTAACATCTTGATATGATTGTTTAGTTATACAATTATACATACATACATACATACATATATATATATAAATGAAAAATTATAATAGTGGAGGACTCTCATTCTATACCACGGAGAAAATCTTATCTGAAGTGTTTTTCTCAGTTCCGCCATACCACTTTCCATATCAAATTTTTTTTTTTGAACCCATTTTCAACAACATAATTATAGTTATGTCCCACTACTTTCATATTATTAATCCAACCAACAATTTAAAGATCAAATATTATTATTATTATTATTCGAAACCCATTGACCATACAAAATAGTACAAAAATGAACACCAACACTAACATACATAATTATCCATTCACAAAGTAACAAATGTGTTAACTTAAAACTATAAGGACCAAAGTGAAATAATGATAACAACATATGGGTGTGAAGTGTCAGCCACCAAAAATATATCAAAATTACACATGGGCGCAAATATCAAAACTTCCAACGGATCATCATTTATTCCTTACGATCCAAATATATATGTATAATTTCTTTAACCTTGTCTTCATATTTGGTCTCAGGTATTTAACTTATTCTAATATTTATTATTTACACCATAATATTAAGATTAGTGGTATCATGTGTATATGAAATTCTACCATTTTCATATGGGTATGAGTTATAAAAAAATTATTATTTTTAAGTATTTCTTTATAATAATAGGTATCATAACTCAAGCCTAGAATGGTCGTAAACTTCGCTTTGATACCATTCTGTAACGGTCTAATTTTCCAAGGCCGTCATTAGGTTTTTCCTACAGAGAATTCTATCCCAAATATTTCACTATTTACAAATAAATTAATATTATTAATTATTTCGTTCTGATACCAGTATGTAATGGCCCGATTTTATTATTATAATTATTTGTAAACTTTCTTAAAATTCACCTTTAAGAAAATTTTATCACTTTCAATGGTTATTTATACCAAATTGTGTATATTATTATCCAATATCATATAAAATATTAATTATAAATATACAAAGTATTGCCCCAATACTCTGTAGCAAACTAATCTGATCCCATTTTTGTGAGAATGAAAATAACGCCGTTTCACTTTGTAACGGCTAAAGTGGGGTAAATTATCACAGTTTTTGGATTCCGATTCTACCAATATTTTCGTTTTATAAAATTGGGGAATTTTTACAACTACCACGACAATTTTAATTATTGATTTCTCGAGTCAATTTTATAATAGTAAATAATAAATATAATTATTACAAATATTAATTATAAATTCAAATAAAATTTTCTGCGTAGTTACATTCCCACTGACCCTGCAATCAAAATTGTGGGGTTGTGAGTTAACGTTTAGTAGAATTTTAATATTTTTTAATACGTGTATTTAATTAATATACCAAATAAATATAAAAACATGATTTTCACATAATTTTTACTTGAAATCTAGACTAAAATATTAATTGTCGCTCAAAAACTTTTTATCTCCATAAACTGTAACTTTTCTGATATGCTTAATATATATATTAGAAATGAAACTCGGTCACTCACATTATATAGCTTAATATATATATATATATATATAGGGCTTATGCCAAAGGCCTAAACTGTCCTTTTGCATTAAACCAGATATTCCCTCTGTTGTTTTGCAAATACCAATCAGCCTCTTAACCTTTTTGCTCAAAGACCACTTATCTCCCCTATTGATTAAATAATAATAAAAAATTTATTGTAATGACAATTTTACCCTTTCACAATTTAAAAATAATTAAAAATTAAAATACATAAATGACCCTTTAAACTTGAGATTAACTACACTTTACCCCTATAGGGCTATTGTGTATTTTTCTGTTTCATGGTTTTGATCGTCATCTTCACCGAAGTCCCACAAAATCCCAGAATAACAGCAACAGCCGGTCACTTCCGACGACTCTTTACCAACGCTTATCCGAGCCGCCGGAATCAATAGATTTCTCCGCGTGGGTCTCCGACTACCTCTACAAAATCCTCGCGATGTTCCTCTTAATCACCATCGTCGTCGACCTCTCCTTCCTCCGCAATTCCGGCGACAGCACCGCCTCCCTCTGCCTCCAATCCGAGCAGTCTAAACACCTCCAATTACTCAAATTAACCCAAATCGATTGGAACTCAATCAAACCAATCACCGACAAATTCACCCCCAACGCGAATTTCCGATCCCAGAATTGGAATCTCAAAGGTACCATGTTTCTTCTTTAGAACAAGAAACTGAAACTTGAAGAAGAAGGTGAAAAAAAAAAAAAGGAAAAACAAACACACTTTGGCCGTAGCCTACCATCATCTTCATAGCCTACTCTCAAGGCCTAACGTCAATCTCTTCAACGCAGTAGCCGCCGAGGATCTGATCGTGAAGGAAAACAAGGTTTTCGGAGTAGTCACAAATTGGGCGCTGGCATCGATGAACCATGGCACACAGTCTTGCATGGACCCGAACGTGATGGAGTCGAAGGTGGTGGTTAGCTCCTGCGGCCACGATTGTCCGTTCAGTGCCAACGGAGTGAAGCGCCTGAGAAGCATAGGCATGATAGAAAGCGTTTTGGGAATGAAGGTGTTGGACATGAACGCGGCGGAGGATGCCATTGTGGGGCTTACCGAGAAAGAGTGCCCGGAATGATCGTCACCGGAATGGAGGTCGCCGAGATTGATGGATCGCCCAGAATGGTAACTGACCAACATTAATGCTCCTTTAATTCTTAATTTCAAGCTCTGCAATTGGATAATTGTTGGGGATTAATTGTTTATTTTGATATGGTGGTGCAGGGGCTGACATCTCTAGCGACCCACCCCACCCTCATCTCCGACGGCCCACTCCCATCCTTGCTCCATCTCCGGCGACCAACCCACCCACATCGTCTCCCACCCCCACCCTTTTTTTTTTTTTTTTTTTTACTAGGGAGTTCGAACTTCGAAGTTAGAGAGAGAATAATGGTAATGAAAATCAAAACTACACTTTTCACTCTTAAATTTTGGATGATGGTGGGGGCGTTGGGGGACGGGCGGCGGCGGTGGTGGGAGATGGTGGGGGCGTTGGGCGGTGGGCGACGGCGGTGGTAGGTGGCGGTGGCATGGGAGGTGGTGGGAGATAATTAATATAGTTATTTAAAAAGTTAAAGGATAAAAAATATAATTTTAAAAATAAAAGGGGTTCTAATGAATTTTTTAAAAATAAGGCATAATATTTTTCAAAATGAAATAGGGGTATTTATGTGTTTTAACACATAAAATTTGGTCAAAAGGAGGTCTCTAGTATTTGTAAAATGATATGGAAATTATTTGATTTAGTACAAAACAACAAGAGAGATATTTGGCATATATCCTATATATCTATATAATAAAATAGGACGGCTTTTTGACTGATTAGGACAAACTTATGATTAGGACAAACAAAATATGACTAGGACAAAAAAAATATTGACGAGGACAAACAAATGCTGACTAGGACAAATATAAAAAAAAAATCAATTTTGGTAAAAGGTTGACTCAATTTTCCTTAATTAATTTAATTACATAATTGAACAATTATACAATTCCTTAATTAGATATAACAATTAGTGAGAATATAAAAAATACATTAATTAGTGAGAATTGATTAATTAATATAAAAAAGGAATGGTTTATTTAGTTACAAAAAAAGAAACATGTATTTTTTTATATATTCCATAATTCTTTAAATATCTATATAATAAATCAGAACGGCTATATTTACGGCTGTCGGATGAGAGACAAAACTCTTGACATTTTAAGGCCATATGATCTTTTCATTTTTATTTTTTTTAAAATTAGGGCTATAAAAGAAAACTGGGTTTGTTGAAATGAAAATAATTGTATATCATTAATTGATTTTTGGCTGAGTAAGACAAACTTATGACTAGGACAAACAAAATACTGACGAGGACAAACAAATGCTGACTAGAACAAACATAAAAAAAAAAAAAAAAAAAAAAAAAACAATTTTGGTAAAAGGTTGACTCAATTTTCCTTAATTAATTTAATTACATAATTGAACAATTATACAATTCCTTAATTAAATATAACAATTAGTGAGAATATAAAAAGCACATTAATTAGTGAGAATTAATTAATTAATATAAAAAAGAAATGGTTTATTTAGTTACAAAAAAAGAAACATGTATTTTTTTATATATTCCTTAATTCTTTAAATATCTATATAATAAATCAAAACGGGTATATTCACGACCGTCGGATAAGAGACAAAACTATTGACATTTTAAGGCCGTATGATCTTTTCATTTTTTTTTTTAAATTAGGGCCATAAAAGGAAACTGGGTTTGTTGAAATGAAAATAATTGTATATCATTAATTGATAGGATTTGTCACCTATAACTAATCATCTTAATTCCTAATCGTGTATCACTTTTATGGAAACAAATGGCTAATTAATTCTTAATCCTTAATTGCCTCTCAATTTTTTGGAAACAACGACGCTTAATTCCCGTAATCCTCTCATTGTCTTTTTCTCTCCCTAATTGTAAAAACATAACACCGAGATTTCTCTCTAAACAATTGCATCTCTCTCAATCTCAATGACTTCTGTCTCAGCACAGAGGTTTATGATCTGCTTCGTGTTGGATCTACAGAGTATTATATCTCCTGCTATACTTCGAGAATTGAAGCAAGTAAAGATTTATGTGTTTTGTTGTTGAAGAATCTATGTATTGCGTGCTCAATCTTCTGTTTTTTTAGTTTGAAAATTTAGTGCTTCAACGTTTTCCATCTCTTTTGTTGATCATCATTTTTGGCATTTAATATATTGATTTGATATGTTTTTGTTTCCATGTTACTGTCAATCACTTTTGCATCTTGCAAATTTCCACGCCACTTTAGCTCCGGAGTGTTTGGGAATATTGTATAAACAAAACAAATTATGGTATTTTTTTAAATGTCGGTTATTGTTGTGTTCACTTGAAAAACGGGAGTTGAGAACTTGGGAAACAAATGGTGTTTTGTCATTTTTTTTTTATATATTTGTACGTATATTATTAATTTGGGTTTAATTGTAGTTCATTAGAATTATTTGACAATGAAAGAAAACTTTAACAATTTGATGGTTCTTTTATCCAATTTCAATATTTAGCATTGTTTTTGTATGGATTTTTGACTTTCTATACAATTTGTTTGTTTTACTCTAAAATATGGTTGTAAATTATTACAATTCTAATTGATTTTTTTTTTTTTAAATTAAGGTTTCTTTTTCAGTCCGTGGCAGTGGCGTTGTCATTGAGAGGGTGAGGTAAGGTTGGATATAAATATAATTATTTAAAAAATTGGGTAAATATATATAATTTTAAAAATAAGGGGGAATTAATCTATATAGGCTGAATAGTTAAATTAGATTTGAATGCAAAATGACCAAAATACCTCCATTATTATTGAATAGTAATTGGAGCAAAATTGGAACAAAATTGAAATGTCAAAGAACCAATGTGTCTATTTCCAAATTTGAGAGTCCAATTGAGTAACAGTTGCATTTGTGAGGGATCAAAAGAGTCATTAGTCTGAATAGATAGCCTGAATAGAAAAGAGAATTTATGAAAAACTCTATATAGTATATAAATAGTATGAATTAGTAAAGATTGTATAATCTTCTTATTTTACATCGATACATTTTTTAATTTTAATTATTGGTTATTAGTGATGTTCAACTGTTAGTTATTATTGATATTCAAATTAAATAGGTGCATGATGTTAATATCGGTTGTTACTTATTGTTAATGTTTAAATGAAATAAGTCAATTCTTTATTTTATTTTTGTTGTTTTACACCCATGCCTTCAGGCACGGGTTATACGCTAGTATATATATATTAGAAATGAATCCTCAAATGGTGACTCAGTATATATAAGTTACATAGAATTATTATTATTATTATTTATTATTATTATATAAATAACTATAAGTAGAACACGTATTCATATCTATTATATAAAATATGACGGTTTTTTTGGCTAACTAGGATAAATTTATGACTAGAACAAACGAAAATATGATTAGGCAAATAAATGCTAACGAGGCCAAATTAATTTGTTGACCAGGAAGCTGAATTGGTCAAAAAGGAAATTTTATTTTAATTATATTAAATAGAAAATGGAAATTTTAGTTATATTAAGAAGATTGATTAGGAAGCTGAATTAGGGCTTGATTGAAATTCCACTCACGCTGCCTCCCTCTCTCTTTGCTCACTGCTGCCTCCCTCTCTCTCGCTCACGAAGCTGCCAAACGATCCAATTTCTTCTCTTTCAATCGATCTATCTATGGAAGTGCACCCCTCTCGCCAGCTCGATTTGGGGAAGAAATTTCCATGTTGCCTCCCTCTCTGTCGCTCAAGCTGCCGATCGATCCATCCCTCACGCCAACTCGATTTGGACAATTTCTTCCTCTCTCCAATTTATTCTCTCTCACTCGATCCATCTATAGAAATAGGTATGCCCTTCTCTCTCACTCGATTGATTGAATTACGGTCGCCAATTGATTTAGGGTGGCCAAATTTCAATCAAGCCCTAATTCCCCAAATTTAGATTCCCAATTCCATAATCCCCTCCCCAATTCCTAATTCCTCTCCCCCAAATCTCTCTATATATAGTCCCCCAAATGCCGATAGTCGATGTTTACTCCTCCACCGTCGTCTTCCTCTGCCCTCGCACACAGCTGAGTCGCCGTTCAGCCATCGAGCAATCCACTTCCGCCGTCACACAAAGGTGAGCCGCCATCTATTATTGTTTCATGTTCTATGTTTCTATTTCTGTTTCTGTTTGTCCTATTGCTGTTTATGTTCAAAAATGAAATGTTTGGTCACAGTCGATTACCTCAGCAGTTTCTGTTTCTGTTTTGCCAACAGTCGATTACCTCAGCAGTTCAAAACAATGACAATAGCTATTCTTCTTTGTCGTCGTCTTCTGTTTCTGAATGGGACTGGAATCGGTGGACTCGCCATTTCTCTGAAATGGAACAGGCCGAGAGTTTTGCTTCTGTTCTTAAGGTTTAATATGCACTATTCTCCTCTACCCTTTATAACTGTAATTGGTTTCAACTTTGACAATTCCTATTGGATTTCTAATACATGTTTGCTTTTATCTTATAAGCCAAAATAAGATTTGAGTTTAATGTTAATTGTTTCTGATTTTCTGTTTCGTGCCTTAATGTTAATTGTGTGTTAAATTTACTATACAAATTTAAATTTGTATATCGATGATTTTTTCGGTTCTAAATGAGTTGATCAAAAGTATTTTGTTTTGTTTTGGAAATTTGAATTCAATTGAGGTTTTCTCCTTATTTTTTTTTTTTTTTTTGTGATTATAAATTTATATCTTTGCATATTCTACAGTTTCAACTAGAAGAGGCAGTAGAGAAGGAAGACTTCCAGGAAGCTGCAAAGTTGAAAGCAGCTATTGCGAAAGCAACATCGAAGGACTGTGTTGCTGAAATTATTTCTCGGTTGAAGGTTCGATCACTTGATTTCCATATCCGATTCACTGAGATGCCAAATCTTGGTGAGCCTGTTTTGATCCTAATTGCATCTTAGGGTTGTGATCAGCCGTTAATTGTTCGTTTTGCTGATTCTAAGAGGCCTAGACCTGGCGAATTGAGGTTTGTTCCAATTTTTTATTTTACTTATACTCAATGTTTATGCTTAATAGTATTATATATATGGTATTTATTTAATAATTTTTTTTATAGGGGTGGTCCTGCATTTGGCGGTCCGGGTTTTGGCCCTCCGTTCCAAGCACCAAGCTTTAGGTATTTTTTTTTAACTGCATTTTTTATTTTTATTTTTAATTTTTATTTTTCATTAAATGGGATGGTTTTACTTTGGACAGACCGATGCCAAATCTTGGTGAGCCTATGCATGGTCGTCTCCCACCACCCAATGCCTGGAATGCTGCTGGGGCACCCCTTCTGGGGAATCAATTTGTTCCTCCTAGGCCCGGGGATAACATGCCAATGTCTTCTCCTGTAAAAAATTCTTTCAAGATTCCATCTCCGCCAATTGACTATTGCAATCCGGCTCAAATGGTGTAATTTTGTTCGCATGAGTTTTGTTTGTAATAAGCGTTCAATTATTGAAATGTTAGGGGAACTGTTGTATAATCAAATTTGATTATCTCATTTTGTCAAAGAAAAAAAAATATTTTTGTATTTTTTATTATTGTTGTGTTGGTTTGAAAATGGGAGTGTTGTATAAACAAAGTATATTATACTATTTTTTTTTTTTGGGTTACAACTATGTTTATTTGAAAATGGAATAAAATAGAAGTTGAGAACTAGAGAAATAAATTGTGTTTTCTCATTTCTTTTATTGTTGATTAAATTTTGTTGATTACTATTGGTTGTGTTATGTATTTTTATATTCATTTGAAAGCAGAAGTGAGATCTTGAGAATGATGTATCGATTGTTCTATAATTTTATTTTTTAAAATTTGTGCACATATTATTAATTTGTGTCTAATTGTGGTCCATTGGAATTATTCAGTAGTAAAAAAAATTACACAATTTGATGTTCATTTTGTTAATACCCGTGCCTTCAGGCACGGGTTATAAGCTAATATATATAAACATATGATTCATATTGTTTTCTTCTATATGAAGGAAATAATATGGATCGCTAATTAATTAATTTATTTATTTATTTTGCATAATACCCCCTTCAAATAAAAAAATAAAATATTAATTATACCTCAAAATTCTTAAAAATATATTTTAAATAGGGTTAATTACACTTTACCTCCATGTGGTTTGACCAATTTACACTTACCCCCCTATAGTTTGAAAATCGTCACTTAGTCCCCTGTGATCAAATATTTGGTGCACTTACCCCCTACATCAGGGGGGTAAGTGGTTTGAAAATTTGACCACAGGGGGGGTAAGTGGTGATTTTCAAACTACAGGGGGGTAAAGTACAAATTGGTCAAACCATGAAGGTAAAATATAATTAACCCTTTTAAATAATATAATAGTCTCAAAACATTTAAAATCAATTTAAAATTATTATTCAATCCTAAAAAATTATCAAATATTATTTATACCCTAAATTTGTAAAACAATCCCAAATATATTAAACTTATATAAAATAATATTTTTAAAAATATAATTTGTCTAGGGTATTACACATCGTTATTAAATCGGATTAACAATATACAAAAAAATATAATGTACGATATGAATCTAGAGAAACTGCTACCACAAATAGAATTATAATGCTGAAATTGTTTAGGAACTGGTCGATACTCGTAAAGAACCGATTGAGAGCCCCTCAAATCGATCAAATCTCCGTGATGAGCCAAATCAATAATATAAAAAGAACTATATTGTATGATCTGAATTTGATTAAACAGAGATCAAAGATAGATCCAAAATGCTGAAATTATGTAGGAACCAATATTACATCTTGAAGAACTAGACAATAAACAGGTGAACCGGTATAGGAACCACACCAATATAAAGGAAAATATATTCTGTGAGTCTCAAATCACAAAATGGATGCCAGAAACAGAATCAGAACGTCCAAAAACCTCAAGAATTGGTCAAACTTTGCAAAAAACCAATCTGAAAAGACCTAAACTGGTCAAAGAAAGATTACCAATCTGTTGACGTGGATGAGTCAATAAACGGCCTGGCAAGTCAACACTGATGTTGCGTTGGATTAGGGCTGATATGATAGACAATACACTAAGCTTTGGCGACAGTGAGTGGACAAGGTGCAAGTGGATTGTCTAGGCACGTGAGGTCGAATCTGGTGACGATTTTTTGAGACGTTTCTTATGGTATAATTTTTGATGGATTTGGAGCTTTGGTTGAGGCGGTAGAGCTCAAAATCCTAAACGGTGAGGCTTGGTGGTACTGCAGGCTTTCGGAGGCGTGTCAGGGTGTGTGGAAGCTCCCGTGGCGGTAATTTTGATGGTGTTGTGCTCATCTCTTCAAGACAAAGGTTTTGGTGTAATAATAGTTGATACCGGAGCAATGGTGAGGCCGTAGCAGTCACGAATAACTATGGGAGAAAAAAAAAAAAAAAAAAAAAAAAGACGGGGGCGGAAGACTTTAGAGAATTAGGGTTTCGAAAATTTTAATAGGAACAAGGCCTAGAAACATCGGCTCAAATACCGTGTCAAGATAATTGAGAAGTAAAAAACATGAACGATATATTGATGTATAAGAAAAGTGTACATATTACAATGATATACAATAAGTATTTATTGGAGAAGTTTGGAATCTTAGTGTTAGGATTTTGACCTAATGGGTCAAGTGGGCCAAGCCTATATATTACATTAATAATATGAAATAATGGTTTAGTTTTAGCTGACAAGCGGCATGGAAAAAAATTATTGTGGGGGTTTGTCATCTAGTAAACTCTTATGTACGATCTTATAATCACTAAGATGATTTACTATCTTAAAATTCAAGTTTTCAAAGACAATAAATTTCAGAATTTGAATCTCAGATCGCTTGTGTTATCTCATCCTGAGCTATTATATATAACTTTAGGGGTAATTGTTTTTTTTTTTTTCAAGGCATCTTTCGAGAGTGAGTTAGGTCCATTATTTTTTTATGGTATTAGATGTCAGTGTAAAAGTCACGAGAAAGAGAGCGCTAAATCAGGTGAAGGTGAAGACAAAGAACTATGTGTTGGAGGTGGTGGTTCTAAAGACGAAGGAAGAAGAAAGGAAGGATGTGTTCAAGGTGAAGATGGATTAAGGCTTGTTCGGAAGGGAAGGAGATTGCTCCTTTAGCACGGTAAGACAAATATTTAATATGCCTTAACTAGGAACACACTAAATACATTAAGATCATATATTAAAAACTTAACAACGTATAACCAAGGCAACAACACATAAAAACAAACAAGTCTTTCCCATTCAAGAATTATATGCATCGGATTTACATCCTCGTGGCGGCCTAAATCCAATTGATGATAAGAAATCATCCATTGGATTTAGCTTGCCACAAGCCAAGCACCAAAAAAAAAACAAAGAAAAGTCAGGCAGAGGATCTAAATCCATATACATCTCATCTAGAATAGAAACTATATGCATATCATCATCTAGAGACTAGAATAGAAAGGATATGCAAACCATGAGGAATAACAATGTAAATAGTGGTACCATTATTGGATGAAACAAAACACTAGACGAAGTTTTCCTGCTTTAATGACGAACGCCACTCGTCAATGTAGATCCTTTTGTCAAGTTCCAGATTGGGAAGTTCGTGCGATTGCAAGACCTTCAAAATTTCTTCAGTCTCGCCAAGGAGACGGGCCGCATCTCTCACATTCTCTTCTCTCTTCTCCAAGGCACAAGAAAAGCACTTCATCCTTATAGCACGTGGAAGATTGGTCAGACAAGCACCCAATATATCTGCAACCATCACAGATATATATCCGAACACTTCTTCATGGTTGGCCTTCAATTCACCACTTTCAAGTGACAACAATATTGTTTGGCCAATCTTGTACATTGAATTAGCAGCTATAACCTCGAAAGGAAAATTGAGAGGATCTGTGACCTCTAGATTTCTATTGTCTGTTATGAATTGCACAACATAGTTTTTCGCTACTTCGACCAGCTTTCTGATAGTCTCCAATGGGCTTTCACCTATCACCCATTTCAATTTAATATTACTATAATTTGATTCATTAATAAAATAAAATTAAAAAAAGATACAAATGCATGGCTTAAAAAAAGGATGAAAGAATGTACAACTTGACATCACCTTCAAGAGCTAGTTTCTGGAGGTCCTCGGTTAGCCATTTTTGACGAACTTCAACGTTCAACCACACTCTATTTGCTGCATCACTAATCTTTACCAAGTCTCCTTTGTTGTCTAACACTTGTTCTACAACATTGACATACAACAGAGCTTTAGTTACTCTTCTTATTAGTTGTTGTCGAACTTGTTTTCCAATCTGAGGAAGCGTAATTGCAATGCTGGTTAAGGTCACCACAGTCAAACTCCAACAACTAGGTAGTGTTTCGGAATGCAAAGGCTCAATTTGGTCCTTTCCACAATTTACTACTTGTGTGAAACTGGTAGTACACTTCTGGAGAAGCTCATTTAAACCCTGATCTTGTTGTTTTCTACCCTTTTTGATGAACCGGTTAGCAGTATTACTGGAGCTTGCAACCCATTGTGGAAGCTCCTCTTCTCCTTCAAGATGTAATACATAATGGGTAAGATCCAATTCCACATTATGCAGATTGTCACTGCCTAATCTACACGTGCACTTTTTCAAGAACTCTAACGAGTAATGGCAGCACAAAAAGAAAGGACTTAGAAGGATTGTGAAGGATTGTTGAATTATTTTGCTTCCGAACACAATCACAATCAGAAGAGATATACACAAACAAAGGACTAGACTTCTTGTGTTTTGAACTAGTTTTTTGAGTCCTTGGATTCTAATGGGTAAAGGTAGTGGCTCGGTTTTCCAGTCTTGCAACCATTTGGTCCAGTACTTTTCTATTTTGAATGTTGTGCCAAAAACTTTGGCAGTAAAATAATTGCTTATTTTCTTTGAACACTTGAATTTTAGGACAGTAAACCATCTCATCGCTGATGGAATTGTGCCCAACAATATTCCAAATGACTGAACAAAGTAGATAAGATTGATCGTTAATCCATAAGCATCCCAGTCATCAATGTTAAATGGGGCACATAAGTTAACAAAGGATGTGAAAGCCACAAGACAATTGAAACAACAAATTATGCATGACACCAGACTTGTTGCGGAACGCGCCAACACAAATTGAGGGTTCGCAGTGTATGCCATCATCGCATATTTCTTTACATCTCCTTCCAGCTTCATCGTAATAGACATATTTCCCTTACTTTCCTCCTGCCGATTTCGTTGTCCTTCGCTTTGCATCATGTTGTGTAATTGTTCATACTTGATATGTAAATACTTTTTAGTAGTTGGCACGGTTAAAGACGAGACCACCATTAAAACAAATTGAAGAAGCATCAGAAACACTGCCACTATAGCTGTTTGCCATGTCATGTAGATGAGAGTAGTGTTTACCTCTATGAAGACGTTGACAGCAAGGGTGATGACGAGAATACCCAAGGCAGACATGTTTGCTAGAATTTCTTTGTTAGTCATGGTCCCCAGAGACGGCATCATATTAACCATACAAGTGGTCATGAAGATAATGCCACTGACTTTTGAAAACTGTCCAACAGGGAAGCGCATGGGTGTATTGAGATCCATGGGAATCTTCACCGTGACAGCCAATATTGTGAGGGAAGCGGCATTGAGTGTGAAAAATCTGCAAGGAATCCATAGCCTTTTATAGAATAGACCTCGGATTACATCGGCAACCATTGCAAGGGAGCAAACTACAGATGCTCCCGCGATATAGTATCCGATCCATGGCACTGGCGCACTGTACCTCTTAGGATCGGTGGAACAGTGACTCATCTTTTGGCAACAAGTCTTGCAGTGTGAATTTTCAGTGTTTGTGAACACTAAAGTTTTAGAGGGATCATAGGCAATTCACCTTCCAGGAAATGGAGGCTGCTTTTGGTCCTCCTTTAGATATCACCTCAGTGCTCAATTATTGTCCTTCAGATTTTTTTTATATCATTGATAGAAACTTCAATTCATAAGTAACACGTGCAATATTTCAGTTGTTTTCAAATGATGCTACAGCTAGAATCGTGAAATTGGTAAGACTTTCCAATATAATTTATGTACGAAAAAAGTTACTCCACTAGATATCATATAATTTTAAGCCGAAATCTCCTAACAGAGTGGAAAAATCTCATTTATTTGTTTCTGATTATTTGAATGTTTATCTTGTCATTTCTATTGTTTGATCACATCACATGTGTTAATGTATTATATGGGCTTGACCCATGTGGTCTATTTGGGCCAAACCCTAGTCCCCACTTTTTCTATAAATATTTGTATATCGTTGTATTATATTTGTATCACTTTTTATAATATTAATTTGATAATTCTTCTTTCACTTCTTAATTATCTTAATAACATGCAAGACGGGGTTACACGTGAGGATGAGTGCTAGAATCCTATATCGAATTTGTGAGACTTTCCAAAATAATTTATATGTTAAAGGAGTTACTTCATTTCATTTGATATTATATAGTTTTAATTTGAAAACTCGTGGCAGCTGCAACTCATTTAGGACCCTTTGAAAAGCTATATCAACAATATTTTTTTGTTTTTTGATAAAAATATCTAATTAGTAGAAAATTTATTTTAAAGTTACCAGAATGGTATAGCATCGCATCGACATGTCATGAGGCAATAATTAATAGTGACACCTAATAACACCACACCCTAATTACTCGTGTCACGTGAAAGTTTAGCCCATTACTCATTAATTTAATTGTTAAACATATATATTTTTAAAATAATTTATTAAAATATCTAACAAATTTATTAATTAATTAATTAATATCTAACAAAAATACGATTCAAAATTATCTTGTAATTTCATGTCAATTATTAGGTTAGCATGTGGACCTAAAACACAACCTGTTTATTTTCGTGTTTATCGTGTCTGACACGATAGCTCCATTCCTTAGTCAAATCCCTCACACCAAACATGTTAGAAAGCTCACTTTTGTAGGACCTCAAGTGCTACCACTCATCCTAAAATTAATTGACGCATATCGTAACCTTATAGTGATCGACACAAACAAACACCCATGGTATTCAATTGTGACTCGACTTGCATCCAAGCGTTCTCCATGAGACAATTGCTGCCAACAAACTCAGCAATTGCTTTTGCTAAGAATCAAATCCGTGACTTTAGCTCTAATACCACTTGTAGAATCTCCGACGCTAAAATTCATCCTAAAATTAATTTTTATTAGGAAATGCTTTTTTTTTTTTTAGTCTTATACTATATTCAACAGCACAAACAAGCGTCCACGTGAATACTAAGGTGGTATTTGGTTTAGTGTTCCCACTTTTCTCAACCCAACTGGGATGGGTTGGGTTGGGTTGAGAATTCCGTTTCTTACTGGGAATAAAATTGCGTTTGGTAATAACTATTTTTTTTTTGTACTGAGAATAGAATTACATTTGGTAACAATATTATCTTAGAATTGATTTCATGAACTAATCCTAAAATTGATTCGACTAAACCCCCAAATTCAACCAAAATTCTTAAATCAAGAACCAACCCTAAAATTGATTTCATGAAATTCAACCAAACCTCCAAATCAAGAACTAACTATAAACCAAAATTAAGAACGCATCCTGAACCAAAATGAAGGACCAAGCCCTAAATTGATTTCGTTATGAAATCAAAATCAAAAAGAGAAATCGATTTCGATTTTGAAATAAAAAATCGAAATGAAAATCGAAATAGAAATCAAAAATCGATTTCGTGATGAAATCTAAACCAAAACGATGTCATACTGACTGAAGACGACGGCGAACAAATCGAAGAGAAGGTGGACGGCCAAGGCGAGTTCAAAATCAATGTCTAACAGATCGAAGACGACGGCGTACAGATCGAAATCGAAGACGATGGCAATGGCGATGCGAAGTACGAGGAAGACGACGACGACAGGTAGAAGAGGAGGTGGAGGAACGATTGCGAAGACAAGGAGAGGAGGCGAGGATGGCGAAGACGATTGTGAGGAGAGGAGGAGAACGACAAGCTGGTGGTCAACAGCGAACGAGGAGTTCGGCGAAGACGAGGAAGACGATCGAAATAGGAGAGAGAAAAATGAAAAATAAAACTTTATTTGTATTGAAGTTAACAAAAGTTAAACATATGTCTCACTAACATCTCTAATAATTCTGAGCATGTCCTTTGGGTTTAGTCTTTTTGGCAAAAAAATAATAAGTTTTTTTTTTGTTTCTCATTCTATTAGTAATTTGAGAATCAATTCTCATTTTTAGGTTGGGTTGAGTTGAATTTTGTGTTGTCAAATGTGTTCTCAAAAATTAATCTTAAAATTTTTTAGTTGAGTTGGATTGGATTGGATTGAAATGAAAACACTAACCAAAGGGGCTAAAAGTTCTATACTTGTTTTAGAGGGATTATATGCAGCTTCTTATAACTTTCCTGGATGGGACACTGGAGGGCAAAATGCAATTCACCTTCCAAGAAATGGGGCCAGCACTTGGTCCTCCTTTATATAAGGACAGGACGGTAGGAAGTAGATTATTTATGAAATGGGACCAGCACGGTCCGCCTTTAGACAAGGAAAGGACAGTGGAAAGTATATTTATGAAATGGGGCCAGCGCTTGGTCGTCCTTTAGATAAGGAAAGGACAGTAGAAAATTATTTATTCCACACAAAGACGAAAAAATAAACAGAAATATGTTTTCCAAGTATAGAATAAAAGATAGAGTTAATTACATTTTATTCTCCATTTGGACCATTTTTACTTTATTCTCCGTGGTCACTTACTTCCATGTAGTCTTGGACCTAAGTGCAACACTAACATTTTCTCTCAAAATTGACAGAAGTGAGCCCCACGTGCCAGGAACGAGAATGGACGTGTTTTTTTTATATTTTTTTCCTCCAAAATACGTTTTCCTTGTTCCCATTTTACCCTCCATATATCTCTATATAAGTTCAACACTTCTCACTCATTTTTTGCACCAAACCAATAATAATTTACAATTTTTGTCCATGTCTTAGCTGCGTACCGAGATCAGCTTGACTATCTCGAACTCGATGAGGTGCATTAATTTATGGTAAATCTACTTAAGTTACAATTATTAGTCATTATTGTCTCATTGACATTTTTTTATTTGTATGTCGCAGTTTGTATGGTTACCTTACACAGAATATGTCATCGCCTCTTTGCCCAGGTACTGCCTCAGTGGCGCCGTTAGTTGGAGAAGTATCTGTCCTCTTATATGTTTCAACGTAGTGAAGTGGCATCGACCAAATCGCGCCTTGCGACAGTTTGGATTTCGACAGCCTATTCCGCTTGACCCTTCAAAGGATGACAGGGTTCACATGATCGATCGTCGGGGTCGATCGAATCTCAACTGGGCAGACTTTCACAGTTTCTATATTGACGCGTGGAACAACAGGCTTGCCACTGTTGTTACAGGATAGCCTACATTCAAGCCGATGGCGCGTGACGATTCATATTACATATGGTATCGACGTGTCACCCGCATGTTTGTCGGTAATCCATTGCAGCGCCTAAACGAATGGTATCGTGGAGCAGCGGTTATGGCACGCATACTGGTAAACTAGAATATTTATTACTATATCGCTGTTGTCAATATTCATTTATAATCTAATTGTACTTATGGATATTATTTAATTTAGGGTCAGGGGATGCTCCAAATGCAAGAACTTGTTAGCGATTATGTACGTACTGGAAGAGTACAATATGTGGATCTTCATCGAATGCAACATATGTTATCCACTTGTAACTCGACACTTACATACTATGATCGTGACGAGACGAGCACCCACGACAACGATTCCCCTTCCCCGCCCAACCTTCGGCGCATGTTCCCTTCCCTTCCCATCATTCCACGCCTGTTCTGTCCCTCTCCCATTCTTCAGTGCCTGTTCCGTTCCCCTCCCAACCTTCCGCGCCTTTCCCGTCGGTAATTTTTTGACCAGCGAGCTTTACACTTCTGGCAAGGGCATGCAGAGGCTTCAACACTAGACGCGTTACAGCTATTGGCAAGGGCATGCAGAGGCTTCAACATCAACGTTCTATAATCCACATGAATCTGCGTTTCATCAGTATGCGTTAAGTGGTGGCCCCTATCATACTCCAACAGACGATGTTTACCACGTGTCGACGGATTTTTCACCACCCCATCAACCCATTTCACATGACGGTCCTGTACGGCAAGTATCACCTGTGCCGTGGACTTTTGGAGATGCAGATATGGGCTTCATTACACAGCTGGCAGAGATGCAAGATGACGATATTCAACAAATGTTACATCAACATGCCAGTCATAGTGGGGAAGTAGAGACACAAGCGGGAGATGATGAGCCCCTGCCTGTTCGGAGGCCGATGAGGAATATGCGAAAGCCACGCTGCAAGACTGACAAGACTAGATTTTGTTTGTATTAATGTAATTTAAAAATTGCACAATTCATAAAATAACTTATTTAAACGGACTAGAAAATTACCAACTTTGTTACGAAAAATATTTTTTTCAGAAATTTCGAATTAAAAAGCGGTAATTAATTTATGTCCAAAATTAGCCTCTTTTTTTTTTTTTTTTCTCCATTCATACAAATTATATATAATTTTATTTTCAAAATATTAAAAATAATTATAATTACAAATATATATATATATACATTTAAGATTCCGGTCGTGGGAAGGCCGGAATCAAAATTAATTCTGGCCGTCGCATGGCCAGAATCAATTTGTGATTCCGGGTGCCGAAATTAATTTTCAACCGCTAATTTTTTTTTTACCATTTCTTTTATAATCTCAAAAAAAATTTAAGATTATTAATTAAAAAAAATTAAGAATAAATAAAATTCAAGAAAATATTGTTAAAATAAACGCATATTTTAATAAATTTGTTTAGTTTGTTGAATTTTTCTGAATCTAATTAAATATTTCTTTTTTTGTAATATTCTATAAAAAGGATATTTTTTTATTTTTTTTAAGCAGACGGATGGAATCAAAATTTTGATTCCGGCCTAAATTTTATTTTTTTGAAATATTTTATGAACAACGCCTTTAAAACGCCTATTATTTAAAAGTTATTCACTTGTCTGTTTTTACTTCTTCAAGTTTTATTACGTAGTCTTAGAAACTCAGTTTACGTGCAAAAGAATTGGATTCATTTCAGTTACGGATAGACCGTCTTTTGTTTATTCAAAATTGTCAAAAAAACTGCATCGTCGTTGAAACAACTCATCTGACCAATTTTGATGATTATTTAAAAGTTATTCACTAGTCTATTTTTAATTCTTTAAGCTTTATTACGTAGTTTCAGGAACCTAGTTTACGTACAAAAAGAATTTGGTTCATTTCGATTACGGATAGACCGTCATTTATTTACTCAAAGTTGTCAAAAAAACTGCATCGTCCTCGAAACAACTCATCCGACTAACTTTGACGATTATTTAAAAGTTATTCACTTATCCGTTTTTACTTCTTCAAGTTTTATTACGTAGCCTTATGAACCCAGTTTACGTACAAAAGAATTGAGTTCATTTCGGTTACAGATAGACCGTCTTTTGTTTACTCAAAGTTACCAAAAAAACTGCATTGTCATCGAAACAACTCATCCGACCAACTTTGACGATTATTTAAAAGTTATTCACTTGTCCGTTTTCACTTCTTCAAGTTTTATTACGTAGCCTTAGAAACCCGTTTACGTACAAAAAAATTGGGTTCATTTCGGTTACGAATAGACCGTTTTTTGTTTACTCAAAGTTACCAAAAGAATTGGGTTAATTTTGGTTACGTCGTCATCTTCTTCGTTATCGTCAATTTCTTCCTCCAATTCAACCTATCCCTTTATTTAAATTTAGTTTTTATTTTTTATTTTATTTTTTTGCACTTTCATCCCTGGAACCATGGGTTTCAATAAAAAAGTATTAATTACATTTTTGTCCATTTAATTAATTTTAGTTTCTATTTTTTTCTTTTATTGTTGGCACTTTCGCCGTTCGAGATTGAAGGTTCAGGAGTCATCCCTGTCGTTGTTCATTTGAGGGGGTCCGTTCATTGACTGTCGCCGTTTGTTATATAATTTTTTAAAAAATTATATTTAATACAAATTTTGGGATTCAATTAAAAAATGTTAATTATATTTTCGTCCTTATATTTAATTTTAATTTTTTTTTTGGCACTTTCATCCCTGAAATCTTGGATTTCAACTAAAAAGTGTTAATTACATTTTCTCCCCTTTAATTATTTTATTTTATTTTTTTATTTTTTTTTTCATCCCTGAAACCTTGGGTTCAATTAAAAAGTATTAATTATGTTTTTGTCCCTTTATTTAATTTTAGTTTCTATTTTTTCTATTATTGTGGACACTTTCGTCTATGAAAACTTAGGTTTCATAAAGGAATTGCGTTTTTATGGGAAACGCGTTTAATTTGAATATAATGGTCATTTTTAATGTTTTGTTAATATTTTTTAAAATTAATTATATTTACCAAATAATTATAATTTATATTTAATTTTTAATTTTAAAATATTAAATAAACTTTCAAATTATCATAATTTATTCACCACTTTATAATTTATGCATATATATATAAAAAGGGGGATGGGGATGGGGCATGGGGTGATGGAGGCATGGGGATGGGGATGAGGCATGGGGATGGGGTGGAAGGGGGGATTCCAGCGTGGCAATGCCATTTGGTGAATCCGGCCTTGTCAAGGCCGGCTTCACCAAGAAAAAAAAAAAAGAAACCGGCCATCAGACGACCGGTTAGATCCATTTTTGTAAAAAAGATAAAGGGGACCCCTTTGCGTAATTTGACAATTTTTTAGCCTATTTATGTAAACAACTCATGAGAGTAGTGTTTACCTCTATGAAGACGTTGACAGCAAGGGTGATGACAAGAATACCCAAGGCAGACATATTTGCTAGAATTTCTTTGTTAGTCATGGTCCCCAGAGACGGCATCATATTAACCATACAAGTGATCATGAAGATAATGGCACTGACTTTTGTAGACTGTCCAATAGGGAAGCGCATGGGTGTATTGAGATCCATGGGAATCTTCACCGTGACAGCCAATATTGTGAGGGAAGCGGCATTGAGTGTGAAAAATCTGCAAGGAACCCATAGCCTTTTATAGAATAGACCTCGGATTACATCGGCAACCATTGCAAGGGAGCAAACTACAGATGCTCCCGCGATATAGTATCCGATCCATGGCACTGGCGCACTGTACCTCTTAGGATCGGTGGAACAGTGACTCATCTTTTGGCAACAAGTCTTGCAGTGTGAATTTTCAGTGTTTGTGAACACTAAAGTTTTAGAGGGATCATAGGCAATTCACCTTCCAGGAAATGGAGGCTGCTTTTGGTCCTCCTTTAGATATCACCTCAGTGCTCAATTATTGTCCTTCAGATTTTTTTTATATCATTGATAGAAACTTCAATTCATAAGTAACACGTGCAATATTTCAGTTGTTTTCAAATGATGCTACGGCTAGAATCGTGAAATTGGTAAGACTTCCCAATATAATTTATGTACAAAAAAAGTTACTCCACTAGACATCATATAATTTTAAGATGAAATCTCCTAACAGAGTGGAAAAATCTTATTTATTTGTCTCTGATTATTTGAATGTTTATCTTGTCATTTCTATTGTTTGATCACATCACATGTGTTAATATATTATATGAGCTTGACCCACGTGACCCATTTGGGCCAAACCCTAACCCCCACTTCTCCTATAAATATGTGTATATTGTTATATTATACTTGTATCACTTGTAGTACTTTATTTGACATTATATGGTTTTAACTTGGAAACTCCTAACAATTATAACTGCATTTAGGACCATTTGAAAAACTATATCAACAATACCTTTTTTTTTTAAAAAAAAAAATATCTAATTGGTTGAAATTTTATTTTAAAGTCATAGCATATTTTGTACCATATAATTATAATTATTTAAATAATTTTTGGAGAATCGTATCCTATATTGTGTCATCTGCTGACAAGAATACGATATTGCTGACATGAATATGTCATGTTTTATCTTGTCGACATGACACGAGACAATAATTAATCGTGACACCCAATAACACAACACACTAATTACTCATCTCACATGAAAGCTATTTAGCCCATTATCCATTAATTTAATTGTTAGACATATATATTATTAAAATAATTTATTAAAATATCTAATAAATTTATTAATTAATTAGTATCTAACAAAAATACAATTCAAAATTATCTTATGTAAATGATTGAGTCAGCATGTGGACCTAAAACCCAACCTGTTTATTCTCGTGTTTATCGTGTCTAACACGATAGCTCCATTCCTTAGTCAAATCCCTCACGCTAAACATGTTAGAAAACTCGTTTTTGTAGGACTTCAAGTGCTACTAATCATCCTAAAATTAATTGGCGCATATCGTAACCTTATAATGATCGACACGAACAAGCACCCGTGGTATTCAATTGTGACTCGACCCGCATCCAGGTGTTCTCCATGAGACAATTCCTGCCAACAAACTCAGCAATTGCTCTTGCTAAGAATCGAATTTGTGATCTTAGCTCTAATATTACTTGTAGGATCTTCAGCGCTAAAATTCATCCTAAAATCATTTTTTTATTACAAAATGCGTATTTTTTTTTTAGTCTTATACTATATTCAACAGCACAAACAAGCGTACAAGCGTCCTTGTGAATACTAAAGTTTTGGACTCGTGAATACTAAAGTTTTAGACTTGTTTTAGAGGGATTATATATATGCAGCTTCTTATAACTTTCCTGGATGGGACACTAGAGGGCAAAATGCAATTCACCTTCCAAGAAATGGGGCCAGCACTTGGTGGTCCTTTATATAAGGACAGGACAGTAGGGAGTAGATTATTTATGAAATGGGGCCAGCACGGTCCGCCTTTAGACAAGGAAAGGACAGTGGAACGTATATTTATGAAATGGGGCCAGCACTTGGTCGTCCTTCAGATAAGGAAAGGACAGTAGAAAATTATTTATTCCACACAAAGACGAAAAAATAAACAGAAATATGTTTTCCAAGTATATAATAAAAGATGGTTAATTACACTTTATCTCCATATAGTTTGGACTATTTGTATTTTACTCTCCAATAATTCAAACGTCGTCACTTACTCCTCCTGTGGTCTCGGATCTAAGTGCAAAACTAACACTTTCTGTCAAAATTGACAAAGGTTAATTACACTTTACCCTCTTGTGGTTTGACCCATTTGCACTTTACCCCTTGTAGTTTAAACGTCGCCACTTACCCCCCTGTGGTTTTGGACTTAAGTGTCACGATTACATTTTCCGTTAACTCTAGCAGTCAATAGACGAAAGTCAATGGAAATCTGTTAAATAGTATGAAATGACATTTATACCCTTAAAAAATTGAGTAAGGACTATTTTAATACTATTCAAAAACTTAAAGGGCTATAAGTGTATTTTTTTCAATATATCTCATCTTCTTCATCTGCTCTCCCTCACCGGCGCCATCTTCGACATCTGCGCCGTCTTTTCCATTTCGATTTCGATTTTGAAATCGATTTCGAAACTGGGTTTCGATCTCACGCTCGTCTTCTTCTCCGTCTTCGCCGTCACGTTCAATTTCAAATTCGAAATCGATTTCGAAACCCTCAAAACCCTCACGTCTTCGCTGTCTTCGCTGTCTTCTCTGTCTTCTCCATTTCGATTTCGATTTCGAAATCGATTTCAAAATCGAAATCGAAACCCTAGTTCGTATGTGTATATATGTATGTATATGTATGTGTATGTGTATGTATATGTATATGTATATGCGAGATGTTTGGAGTGGCCGGTGTGGATGGTTGGGTTGGGGGTGGCCGGCGACGTTGGATGGTTGGGTTGGGGGTGGTTGGTAACTAGAAGAGAGAGAGAGAAGACGTCGGAAGTTCCCCGCCGTCGTCGGAGTCGTCGGTGCAGAGGAAAATTTTGGAGAAAAATACATTTTGACCTTTTTAGTTTTTAAAAATTTTGCAAATACATCCCTTGAATTATTTAAACAAAATGACAAAATTACTCTTAATTTTAAAGTGAACAGACACAATTACCCCTAATTTTAACCGTGACACTTAATTCCAAGACCACAGAAGGGTAAGTGGCGACGTTTAAACTAAAAGAGGGTAAAGTGCAAATTAGCCAAACTACAAGGAGGTAAAGTGTAATTAACCCAATTGACAAAAGTGAGCCCCACGCACCATGAACGAGGATGGGCGTGTTTTTTGTGTTTTTTCTCTCCAAAATACATTTTCCTTGTTCCCATTTACCCTCCATATATCTCTATATAAGTCCAACACTTCTTACTCATTTTTTGCCTCAAACCAACAATAATTCACATTTATTACATCACAATAATTCTTAATTTATTATTTATTTTTAAGACTTCAATTTTTATTATATAAAAAAATTTATTTAAAATTAATCTTGTTAATTTCATTTGATTATTCAAATATCACTTTTTTTTTTATTCAAGTATTTATTGATTTTTATGTCTTTTAAGTTATATCACTTATTTATTAAAAATCTATTTTTAGCACTGAATGTATTTGTAAATAAAGTCAATGGTCAATTTATTGAATCCGAATACAAGGATAACTAAATAAAAATTCTAGTCATTAATTCACAATTAAAACATAAATTGAAAGGCAATAATGTAATTTATTTCTATACTCAGAACACTTAATTTGGAGTTACAGTTCATCTTCAATATCTTAAGGGGTTATTGTATATTTTGTTTCTTCTTCTTCGAAATATTTTTAAATGAAATTAAATTTAATTTCAATTGAAAATATTTTTACTTGAATTCAATTGAAATTAAATTTAATTGAAAATTTTTAAAAATTGAAATTAAAAATATTTTCAATTGAATTGAAGTGAATTGAAAATATTTTTATTTGAATTCAATTGAAAATATTTTTTATTTCAATTTTTATAAATATTTCAATTGAATTCAAGTAAAAATATTCTCAATTGAATTGAATTCAATTGAAATTAAATTGAATTTCATTTTAAAATATTTTTAAAAAAAATATTTCAATTAAATTTTTAAAAATATTTCAATTGAATTGTAACCTTATTTAAAAAAAAAAAAATATTTATAAAAAAACGAAAAAGAAAAAAAAAAGTAAGACAAAAAAAAAATGTCTTATTTTTATTAAACAATAAAAGAAATAATGTTCAAACTTTTGGGGTATAAAGTGTCAGAAATACTTAAAAAAACCAAATCCACTTGATTCTTTCTCTCATCTCTCTCTTTCTCGTTGGAAGTTTGGTGACCAGTGTTAACAACCCAAGTTTGGTGGTGGTGATGGATTTTTGTGATTTTCACTTTTTCCACCACCACCGTTTCATCTTTCCCAAATTCCCACCACCAGGGACCATTTCCACTACCGCCACCACCACCAGGGACACCACCACCGAACACCACGGGAACACCACCACCACTGTCACAACCCATCCCGGACACTCGTCATCCCGAGGCTGGCGTGACTACAATATGACATCACCAATACCCAAATAACCAAATAAATAACAATATACACCCACTGTATAATACAAACATCTATTATGGGGGACACACCCGTCCCGAAATTTTACTAACAAAAAAGTATTTATCCATGAATCTTTTATAGGTTCGCCTTTGACAGTTTCTCTCAAACGCCTATATGACTCCATCACGTAGCTCTACCTAGTACCAGTAGGAGACTGACTTCTAGCCATTGTACCTGCAAGTGTACTGCCTTCTTAGTAAAACATTTTTATAGTAATAATAGTTTATTCTACAACATCTAAATGGATCAAGTTTAAATATGTAAACATTACGTAGCTCGCAAAAGTTTTCATAATATTAGCAGCGAGAATAAAGCACTATATATAAGTTCCATGCAAAATTATTTAGTATACGAATCATGCCAATCACCATAATAAATCACCCAGTATAAGTAAAATACCACATTTCAAAACATCCTCTCAAACACACACACACGCTGGCCAGCCCTAGTGATCGTTTTAACCTCACGATCGGAAGTTTGCAACGGTACCGTACCATCCGTAGGATATGCCTTCCTACGAACACCCATCACTCCGCCGAAGCGGATAATCACTGTGCAGTATAAACATCTAACATCACTCTGCCGAAGCAGATAAATATCACTCCGCCGAAACGGATAACATCACTCCGCCGAAGCAGATAATCACTGTGCAGTATAAACGTCTAACATCACTCTGCCGAAGCAGATAAATATCACTCCGCCGAAACGGATAACATCACTCCGCCGAAGCGGATCACATCACTCTGCCGAAGCAGATAAATACCATAGCATTGTCAAATTAATAACGTCATCATCAATTCACAAACCAATATTATCGTCTAATCAATATCGGCAAATCTCAACCATCACTCTCTATTTCCAAAACTGATTTTTAATCCAAAATCATATATTTCTTTTACTTTAAAAAAAAAAGTCTGATTTTTACCAAAATCATTTTTCCACTTTCTTTTTAAACTACCGAATCCAATAAAAATCATTCTTAACTTTCTTTCGAAAACTATTGTAATCTCACGAAAATCTATTTTTACTCACTCATCCTAAAACCTGCTTGATCCATATCGTCTTATAAAATCATTTAGTCTCAGTACGGCCATTTTACATGAAAATAATTTAGTAAGAAGACAGTACACTCACCTCGTGATCCGTTCCCAAAAACTTTTACTGACTATTCTCTGCCGAAACTCCGGTGCCTGCGAACCTAATAATAATAGGGTCTAAATTAATATCGTATTTAAAATAACCTAATTAGATGAATGCAGGTCCTAATTTTCCATAATTTCCCCACATTTTATTACAAAAATTATTATTCGTTTAATTTCGCTCTGTTAAGTTTAATGTACCAGTTTATTAAAATTAGCGATTATAAAAATGTTATCACGATCACAACAATTACTATTACGAATGCGAAAAATCTTAATGCCCAACAATTTAATTTAATTGATAATAGTATCCGATAAAAATGTTACCTGTTCCGAAACGTTCACGGGCCACGGTATGAATTTCGAATTTTATTGGGGTTGTTTTTGTAATTTCTCTTTTTTTTTCTTTTTTTTTTTCTCTTCCTTCCTTTTTTTTTTTTTTTTTTTTTTTTTTTTTCTGTTCTGTTTCAGTTTCGAGCACCCGCCGGACCACCTCTACGCCAGCCGAGCTTTCACTCCTCCCGCCAAACTTCACCGTCAACGTTCATGCACACACACACACGACGCCGAATACATCCCATACCCCACACATGCGTAGTCGCCGGAGGAACGACGACGAACTCACCAACGGCGGCAATCGAACCCGTCACCGCCTATCCTCTCTCTCTCCTCTCTTCTTGCCAACTCCGGCGACCACCACCCATATAGCTCACCGACGATCACCCCACTCACTTGCACGTTGAATCCGAACACCCACGTGCACACACACCCCTGTAACTGGAACACACTGCCCGCCGGAGAACCCTCCACCGTCAGCGATCCCGAGCAGCAACCCTACACACCCTCACGTCTGAACACAACAACTATGAGTACACCTTCTCACACCCACAATCCCCGGCTAATCAGACAAAATCCCTTCCTGCCGTCGATCACGAACCCCCCTCCGATCCTCCCTCTCTCTCTCTAGATTTTCTGAAATTCCTTCGGATTTCGTCCCTTTTTAAGATCTTCACTCATGATGTTGGTATTTATATGCATGAACTAAGTGGGTGGAGGTTTGATCTGATCTTGCCACGTCGCCGGTCTCACTCTTCTCTCTGTTTTGGTTCATAGTTCGGCCGGCAGCGCAAATCACCCACATATGTATATGTATAATATGTGTGTTTTTTAAAAAAAAAAAATTGATTTTATTACCCTTTTCTCCCCCTAACTCCTTTACATCCTTATTTTAGCCCAATGTACTATTCATAATTTCTTTAAATCGCAATTTGAACACTCAAATTTTTTTTTAGTTTATAATTTAAGTGACAATTTGAAATCCCAAAGTTTAGAATAAATATTTCTATATTTTCAATTTGACCCCTAGACTTTTTATTTGAATTTTTAATTGTCCTAGTTCCACCCCGAATTTTCCCAATTACTCTAAAATACAACTGAAATGACGTACATGCTACGATTGAGGTCTTACAACCGCCACCAGGGACCATTTCCACCACCACAAACACCAGCCAAAACAAAAACAATACAACCGCCGAACACCACCAAAACGAACAACAATAACGCCGAACAACACAACCAAAATGAACACCACCACCGAACAACACCGTCGAACAAAACAAACAACACCACCACCGAACTGAACAACACAACCAAAACGAACACCACAAAGGATTTCGGAATTTTCAATTCCGGGATGTTCGATTTAGGGTTTAGGGATTTTTTATTTCGATTTCAACCCTCAATAATATGAGACATTACGATTTAGCGTTTAGGGTTGATTTCGAAGAAATCAGAATCTGGAGGCAACGGCGGTGGCATGAAATTCTCCTAATTCCAGACGGAAGAAGCTTGGGAGGGAGTTTCGGAGTAGGAAGGATAAGCATTGTATGCATAGTTTGAATGGTTAGGGTTTGGGGGAGAGGAAGCGAGGCTTGAATAAGATAGAATATGAGGGAGTTTCATCGGCTTCCGGTGATTGCTGTAATTGTGGCGATTGTTGGAGGGGCAAAATGAGGGAGAAGGAGGGGAAGGGGAAGGAATCCGCAGAGAAGGTTTAATGGAGGTTGTTGCGGTGGAGAAGCGGGGGAAGACGGCTGGGGTATGATCAGAGATGGAGAGAGGTTCTCCGGCGGCGAAAACGGAGAGAACGGCTGGGGTATCCTTGTGTTTTTAGAGAGAAAAGCTCTCAATGGAAGAGAGCTGAGAGACATTTTGGGTTAATTGTAGTTTATACCCCCCAAAAAAAAAATTACATAAGGGTAAAATCGACATTTTGACATTTCCGTTAACAGAGTTACTATTGCACTTAGGTCCACAAACCACAGTGGGGTAACTGTTGATGTTTGAATCACATGAAGGTAAAGTGTAAATGGGTCAAAACACAAGGGATAAAGTGTAATTAACCCTAAAAGATATACCTGATATTTTTGTATCATTTGATAGACGCTTCAATCCAAGAGTAACATGTGGCATATTTCAGTTAATAATTTCGAAGTTATTTTATGTTCTTAGTGATGCTACTATTAAAATCACTCATCGAATTTGCAAGAACATTTATTTTTTTTAGGCAAAATATTCATTTAAAGATGAAAAAAGAGGAAAGTACCCATTTAAAGATGAAAAAAGAAAAGGAAGGTCACCCTTTCTAATTAGCGACAAATCCGATGTGTAGCTTACAAGACCCCTTACAAAATGTCACACTCCCTACAGCATACTGAGATCATAAACTTTTTACAAGAACCCCTCACACCACATTGCCCATACACCTTCATGGATATACAACATTACGCTATGGCCCTATAAAAACCATATACAAAATACAATGAAAAACAAAAGATCCAAGTATATACGTTATTGGCTCAGCAAAAAGATATATACACCATTGGATGCTTGTATTGTTCCTTGCCCTCATCAACTTACACGCCATTGGATGCTTGTCATGTTCCTTGGCCCTTATCCTCATCAACTTACACTTGGCTCTAACAATACCAAGCATTTTATCCTTTCTACAAAACACTACACAACCCATGTAACAAACAAGACCTCAAACCAATAAATCTAATGCACAAGGACAAGCGCCTCGACTTAGCGGTTCCAGAGACAATATTTACTCTAATATACATTCACCAAATTTAGGGCTCAAATAGAAATTGTAGTCCGATTTAAGCACTTTACAACCCACCTACGCCAATTTTGGCCCATCAATCCATGGTCCACCACTTGAAAAAACTCTTAATATAGGGAAAAAAAAACTCCCGAAGACCAAACAACCTTCACTTAATACACCCAAACGGCAAGAGACTGCTTCTTTCTATTCTTTTTTGGAATGAGATAAGTTTTTTCATTGAATCAATACCTTCGACTAAGGAAAAAATCTCATCTCAAAAAAAAGGCACATCAACACCGGCCTTATCCTTCTTAAAGGTATTTTCTTGCACCAGATAAGGTGATGGAGTAAAAACGTTTAAACTAGAACGAGCACCTAGTCTCACCTCTTTTGTGGAAGTCAAAATTTTCAAAAACAATTCAACTTCTATAATTCCATCCTCATCTTCCACCACCTCCCAACCATCAGAACTTGAATCGTAATCCATTTCTAACTAGTTAAGCCCCTTTACAACATTAGACCCAATCTCTTAACTCCAAATTCACTAACTTCTGCTGAACATTCTGGCCAGGCCTCTCTTCCAACTCAAGGAACTCTTCACCCTCGATCCTCTTTAAGAATAGATTTTCATCCAAAGTGCACAAGTTAGACTTCTCTTTCTCAATTAAAAGCCCAAACAATGGACCACGCTTGATGCAACCAGAAGATTGTAGATGAAGTGATGAATTCAACACCTCCTTCTCCATGCACTTTACTATCAAGCTCGCAGACCTTGAATGCATCTCATCTCTCCGAACAACCTCAATCCCAATGAGTTCCGCAACACTAGATTGATTGTGCAATTTACTACACATCTCTAATTCCATACAATCCGCTACCAGTTTGGCCAAACTAAACGATGAACCGATACAATTGTCAATTGTAGAAAAGGGACAACAATCAAAATCAACCATTTTCTTATCACAAATCAACCATTTTCTTATCACAAGAAGAGTCAACCTTTTCTAAGACAAACGTTTTTGCAATGTCTTTAGGGATTGAAGGTCTTCTATCCCCCATACCACCCGCAACAAAATTAACACTCAAAGCGCTTCCTCTGACTTTCAATCTATGACGAATCTTAATTTCTCTAGTTGTTTCATTCAATGTACCAAACCTCACAAATCCAAACTTTGATCCATCCTCAACTCTTATCTTATTAGGAATAAAAACATCTACAACCTCCCTATGCCAATGGAACATATTATGTAACCCCCAAAAGTTCGTATTTTCTGGTAAATTATCAACAAAAACGGAAACTAAATTTTCCCAAAATTTTCTATAGTTTTCCATCACCAATGAACAAAACCCAATGAATATACGAGAAGAGGCTACTAGGCAAATCAAAACCCAAACAAAGGACAAAGAAACAAATGAACTAAATTAACATAAAGCTCACCCTAAATTCACCAATAAATAGATACAAAATTGCTCAAATCCCTACTGAGATTGAAGATACTCAGATGGTCTCTAGTTGTATGAAGGCCTTCCTATTATTGCAACGTCATAGCACCACCTAAAATTCCCACCAGACATCGACTTCCAATTCTACAACCGCCAATGACCCAAGGAACTACCACGCCAGCACGTAAGCTACCGTACCAAGCAGCCACACCCTCTCTTCTGGAACGAAGATTGAATGACATCCCCGAACAAGGGATTTTGGGGAGGGAATGGCTTCAGTAAATAAGGGATTGATGGAACTGAACATAGGGTTTTTGGGTATCAATCGACGCCAAAATTTGAAACTCTTTCTCTAGAACTCTCTCTATTTAATAGTCAGATCTACAATTCTGATGAGATTGAGACGGTCTAAGAGAGAGAGAGAGAGCGATGGATCTCAGAGAGAGAGAGAGAGAGAGAATAGTGCGATGGAGGATTTGAGATTCTTCGGTGGAAAATTTCCGACGGTGAAATAGCTGAAACTCCACAACTGTGCAGAGTATCTGAACCACCTCTCGTGTACATGACGATGATGACTGTCAAAGTAGAGAGTGATGCCTACAAGAACCTGAATCCTCCCAGTCACATCTCCACAACGAGAGTCACCAGGAGCTGGTGACGCCAAAAGGATTGGAACTCACAAAATTCGAAATGGCCAACACACTTTCCAAAACACAACTTCTCTCTCTACGAATTAAAACACATAGTTCCCAAATTTGCGAAAGTTCCCAAAGTTAGTAATAAAAGAGTTATTTCACTTGATATAATATAATTTTAAGTTAAAACTTCTTAACATGGAATCAGAGTTAAGTTTGGTAAGTTTTCATTGCTTGTCTCTAATTGTTTGAATTTTTATCCTTTTTTTTATTGTTTAATCACATCACAAGTAAAACGGGATTGCACGTGAATGTAACTGTTAGAATCCTACATGAAATTTGTGAGATTTCCTAACGTAATTTATGTATGATAGAAGTTACTTAATTTAGCACCATATGATTTTAACTTGAAAATTCCTAACAGTTATAACTACATATAGGACCATTCGAAAAACTATATCCAATTTTTTTTTTTGAAAAAAATTATCCAATTAGTTGAAAATTTGTTTTAAAATTACCAAGATGGCATAGTATATTTCATATCATATACATCTAATTATTCAAATTATTTTCATAGGATCGTATTCTACATCATGTCATCTGCTAACAATAACACGATAATGCGTGACATGAATACATCATATTTTATCCTGTCGACATGACACAACACAATAATTAATCGTGACATACAATAACACAACACACTAATTACTCGTATCACATGAAAATTGTTTAGTCCATTACACATTAATTTAAATGTTAAACATATATATTGTTAAAAAAAATTATTAAAATATCTAACAAATTTATTAATTAATACAGTGTGATTTATTTTAGAGTTAATTACACTTTATCCCCTTGTGATTTGGCCCATTTGCACTTTATCCTCTTGTGGTTTAAACGTCGCCACTTACTCGCCTGAAAGTATAAATATCAATTAATATAATATTTTCATAATTTTGGCTTTTAAAAATTTGACCGTTAACTTTAGCCGGAAACACAACACTTTACTTTATACTATAGGGGGTAAAAGTTCTTACCAAAATAACGAAGGGGGATAAACCGTAATTAAGTTAAATCATAGGGGGTAAAATGATATTAATCCAAAAAATAGTATTTTTTTATTAATTAAAAGAAGTTAATTTCACTTTGTACCCCTTGTGGTTAGATAAAATTATACTTTGTACTCTTGTGTTATTTTCGTCATTATTTGCACCCCCCATGCTTAAGACCTATGTGCAACGATTAAATTTTTCGTTGACAAATAAAAATCAACAAAAATTAAGTAATTAATGTTAAATTATTTATACTCTTTAAAAATTTTATTAGGAATTATTTTAATACTAATCCAAAACTTAGGGTACAATAGTGCATTCTTCTCTTTTTTTGCATCTTCATCCTCGTCATCTTCTTCTTCCCAACCACCACCACCCCCCACGACAACCACCATCCACTATGCCAGCCACCCCCAACCATCCACGCTGCGCGCGCACACACACACACACAGACAGAGAGGTTGTTGTCGTCATAAATGAACTAGTGATGGAGTGGGCTGGGGGTCGTCGTCGCTGGCAATGAAGCAGGAAGGGGTGGGGGTGGGGGTGGGGAGTGGAAGAGAAGAACAAGGGGAGTGAAAAGACGAACAGATGAGTGGAGGAATTTTCAAGAAAAAAAATATTTTAAGCCTTAAAAAAAAAAAAAAAAAAAATTAAATAGATCCATTGAATTAGTTAGAAACAAATGAAGAAAATACTTTTATTTTTTAAGTAAACTAATGAAAATACCTTCAGTTCTATTAAACTTTTAGCTGTTACACTTAAATCTTAAGTACAAGTAGTGTAAATGGTGACAAAAATGATATAAAGGCGCAAAGTACAATTCTATCCAACCATAGAGATAAAAAGTAAAATTAACCCATTAAAACCTAATGATGGGGTGGGTGGAAACATACATTTTATATTTCTTTTTACACATCTTAATACGTTGACTTCATTGACCGTCCACTGAGGAGATGACTATCTACTACAAGACCAAATGTAGTTAGCAGTTCTTTGGTAGGTGAAGAAAAATTCTATGGTTTAACGTCCAATAAAGCAGGGATAGGACACTGCATATATATAATGCCTCTAATAAGCGGAATCGGTCATAAACAAGGGGTTAATTTCACTTTGCCCCTATGTAATTAGATCGAATTGCACTTTCTACTCTTATAGTATTTTTGTCACTATTTATACCCCATGTGCTTAACACTTAATTACAAAGGGTTAGAAATATAATAGAATTGTGGGTATTTTTGTCATTTCACTTCAAAACTAAGGGTAATTTTATCATTTTACTCTAACTAATTCAATTGGGTTTATATAAAAAAATCCAAAATTTAAGGGTCCAAGTGTTATTGTTTCCTTTTCATTCCAAACCCCCCCTCTCCACAAAAGACACCGCAACCCCCATCCTCCATCCCTTTCGTCTATTCTTGCTACTCTTTGACGAACAAACCACCGGCCCTACTATTACAGCCTCGCCACCACAAAGACGTCCTCTCTCTATTTCTCTCTTTCTATCTCCTTTCATCTCTCTCTCTATCTCTTTCCATCTCTATTTCTCTTTCTATTCTCTTATCTCCTCGCTTTATCATTTTTGGCGACGGCGAACTGAGCAACCACAGCCACCAATCCTCCCCATTCCACCTCCACCACCTCTATGTTCCCTGCTCCTTCTCTCTTTCTCAATTTCTCTCCCTCTCTTCTCTCTCTCATCTCCTTGCCCAACCTCACCCCTCCCCTAGTGATTCTCTCTCCCCACCCCCACCTCTCTCGCGATCATGATTTCCAATTCCCTACTCGGATCTCCTCGCCATGTATACATAATCAAAAGAAAATGGGGAGGAGAGAAAATAGAAAGGAGGGTAGTGGCCGCTAAATAAGCGTTGTCACTTTCACCGCAAGCGTACAGATCAAGTTTTAGTATAATGGACCTTTCGGTCGGGTATCGTATCCACAGGGATTGGTTGAGATTACTATCAAGTACCGCGATTGTCATAACCTGACTTTATTTAGGCGACAAAAATAGAATATAATTAATTAATACTAATACTAATATAGCTTAATTTAATCTATACTAATACTAATATTAATATGAGATAGTTTTGAGAGAATAGGTTGTCTAGAGATTAGTTTCATTTACCAATACGTGTTTAGTCTCGTTTTAGTTTATATTAACGGTGTTCGACTTATCTGACAATCTCAGTATCTAAAACTCATCCGTCACCTCTCCCGAGTGTTAGACGGGAGATATAACGCAACTTCGTATCAATGAAGAAGTTCCCCTCAATATCTTAATGACCTTAGGTTGCGTGAGTCTTGCCCCAACCTCATTGATTGCACACAAAACCTCAGTTCATAAACTCTCTCACCACCTCTCCCGAGTGTAAAACGAGGGATATAACGTGACTTTGTGTCAACGAAGAAGACCCCCTCAACGTCTTAACGACTCTAGGTCACGTGAGTCTCACCCCAACGTCATTGATTTCATGCATTGTGTTTACCCTATCGACAATCTCAGTTCTAAAACTCCCCCATCACCTCTCCCGAGTGTAAGACGAGGAAATACGTGACTTCGCGTCAACGCCGAAGTCTCCCTCAACGTCTTAACAACTCTAGGTCATGTAAGTCTTGCCCCAACGTCATCGATTGTCCACAATCCAAACCCCGACCGGGTTATAGGATTGTTGCGTTTGTTTATTCTAGTCCGAATCCGGGATTTGTCAAACCCCGTATTCTCAATATATAAATCTAAGCAATATAAACAAACAATACGGCACACATAATCAACATAACGAAGAACAATCGCAAACAAAACACAAACTCAATTAAACAACGTTTTCATAAATTATATTAATAATCCCTATACAACCTATATTTAGCCAATGGCCATAACCATGTATACAATGTAAAATGGCATAAACATGCTCAACAACTACCAAAATGAAGAAAACAAATAGAAGAAACGAGCAACTTTGCCAATATCCGAAGAATCACCGCTAGAACCGTCGAACGATCGCTTTCCTCCTCATCCTCCACCTCGGGTTGAGAGCTCTCCCTAAAAAATCCCTTATCCTAATCCTAAAATATGCCCTAAGGCCTTAGGAGCCGAAGAGGTCTGAAGAGAGAAGGAGAGAAGGGTATTTATCGGCTCAAAAATATCTAAACTACGCAGAGGCCACCGCCGCGGCGGTGGAGTATGTCAATTAAGGTTTGCCTAGGTGGTGGAATAGGCGGTGGCTGTGGAAAACATTCTGCTGGATTTTCACCTAGGCGGTGGTATTTCCACCTAGGCGGTGGAATTTCCGCCTAGGCCGAAAGAATGCTCCAAACATTTTGCCTCTTCACCGCTTAGGCGGTGGAATTTTTGCTTAGGTCGAGGACAGTCAATAGCAATTTGTTCTTTTTAGCATCTTCACCACTGTAGCGGTGGTCTGGACGCCGCGGCGGTGAGCTTGTTCGCAGAATCTTGCCATCTTACTCATTTTTCCACTGTTCTCCGACCATTCTCGATATGATTCGCTCATTTATGCTCCGATTTCATACTTTTTCACCGCACGCACCTATTTTAATACAAAAAGAATAAAAACATATTAAAACATATAAAAATAACTATAAAACTACTCTAGAACTAACAAATTCGGTTTGAAAATATAAGGGTAATTTACACCTATCAGAGGGGATAGAGAGACTTCACTGGAGAAAGCCGTCGCCAAGGACCAGCTATTGTTAAGCATCTAAGAAGAGGAAGAAGATAAACACATAAAAATACAAAATGGCCCCCTAAGTTTTTGCATAGTTTAAAACAATCCCTATTTAAATCTTTGAAGGGTATAAATGTCATTTAATATTAATTAACAGATTTTAGTTGATTTTTTAAATGTCATTTAATACTAATTAATAAATTTTAGGTAATTTTTTTCCGTTGATCATTAAAGTTAACGAAAAACTTAACTATTGCACTTAAGTCTTAAACACAAGGGTGTAAGTAGTGACGAAAATACTATAAAAGTACAAAGTACAATTTGGTCTAACCACATAGGTACAAAGTGTGTTTAACGCGTTAAAAATTTAACAAAACTGAGTGTATTTTCGTCATTTCATTTTAAAAATAAGGGTAATTTTTTTAATTTTGTTTCAATTAATTCAATGGAGTCTATTTGAAAATTTTCTAAATTTAAAGGGTTGAAATATTTTTTACCTTTCATCTCTTCCAAACCCCCTCCCCTTCTTGTTCGCGTCTTCCCTTCCCACCCCCACCCTCTCCCTGCTTCGACGACGGCAAACCGAGCAACCACCGCTACCACACCTACAGTGGATACAACCACCACATCTTGCTACCACCAATCCTCTCTTTCTCAATTTCTCTTCCCGTCTTCTCTCATCTCCTCGCCTCTCTCTCTTTCTTTCTAAAATATATATATTTATGCATGTGTGTGTGTGGCTTTAGATTTGTAGATTCGAAGCTCTGATCTATAGAGATAGAGTGCTTCAAATAACGCAAGAGCCTCTTAGTAGCCGACCAGTGATATTGGGTAGGCTTGTGCGTGGATTGAGACAGCTTGTTGACGACATACGCAATGTGAAGCAGAGAGATGGACAAGTATTGTAGACCCCCAATAAGACTATGATACTAAGTAGCATCAGCAGCCGAGGTACCATAATTGAGAACAAGAGATGTGGATGTGCTAAGAGGAGTAGTCAACTCTTTAACCCCAACCATGTTAAAGCGAGTAAGTCTCAAACATAGTGGTGTTAAGAGAAAGACAAACAATGAGCAAAGAACCTTGACACTGAGAAAGTGATGAAGCTAGTCGAGATCTTTGGTAGAGAACTGACCAGAGAGAGTGTCAATAAATTGTCAAACAATAGCAGATGAGCTGCTTGTAATAAAAAGGTCATCAACATACACTAGAAAATACGTGAGAGAATCACCGTAAGTGTGAACAAGTAAAGAGGTGTCACTTTTCACATAAGTAAACCCAAAAGAGAGAACAAAATGTTTTAGTTCCTCAAACCAAGAATATTTGTGCTTGTTTGAGACCGTATAGTGGTCGATGGAGTCCACACATATGAGTGGGATAAGTGGTATCAACGAAATCTGGCGGTTGAGACATAAACAATTCCTCAAAGAGATGGCAACGAAGAATATATTTGTTAACGTCGAGTTGATGAATAGGCTAGCCCCACGAGAGCGCAAGCGTAAGTAGGGATGTAAGGTCTCGTTTGGTAACCCATCCCATCCCAGAAATTCCCATTCCATTCCCAGATTTTTGGGAATTCTGTTTGGGAATAGCGTTTGGTAATTTTTGTTTCTGTTTCCATTTCATTCCCATTTGAGAATTGTGCCAACTTTTTTCTTAAACAAAAAAAAGTTATTTCTCATTATTCCCATTCCATTTCCAAAACCCAAGGTCACTATTCACCTACCGGCCGCTGCCGCCGCCGCCGCCAGTCATCTCCGGCGACCGTCGCCTGTCACCGGCAGGCCGGAAAATTTTTCGGCCACTTCCGGCAGTCGCCGGCGCCACCGCCGTCCGGTCATCACCGGCGGGGGGCACGCTGTCTCCAATGCCGGAGAACCGCCGGCTTCCGTTGCCAGAGCACCGCCGGCCGGCCGATGACGGCGCCACCACCGTCAGGCCAAAAAAAAAATAAAAAGAAGATTTTAGAATAAAATCGTTACCAAACACAATTCCCTTCCCAAAACAAAAAAAAAAATTATCGTTACCAAACGCAATTCTATTCCCAAAAAGAAAACAAAATTCTCATCCCATTCCCATCCCACTGCTGAAATAGAAACAGAAACGGTTACCAAACGCCACCTAAATTGTTCGGCTTCGATCCAGTTTCATATATAAAAATTTGTTAGATGTGATAAATAGTACACAAATACATGTAACTAATATTAAACTTATTTTTGTATAGAATATTTGTTAGATATTACAAATATTATACAAATATATATAATTTGTAACGTGTAATTGATATTACACAGGTACATGAAACTAATATAATACAGATATATGCAATATAGTTATTTATGATTTGTAATTATTAAGTTGTAACTAATTTTAGTTATATGTAACTAATATTCACTATAGTACGAATTTATTCACTAAGATCTCTCTACACTCTAAACGCAATGTGTGACACATGTGGGACTGATACACAAGCAAAATCAAATTTAAAGGATTAAATCAAAACTTATATTTTAAATGGAATTAACAACATATTATCTCCACTATTTGGGACTAATCACCAATTATCTCTAAAATATGTAACAAATTTATATTTTAGTAGAAAAATTAGGGACTAATTTATAAATATTATTTTTGTCGATTGAAGGATGAACTACAATTGTGATATGGGTCATATACTTTAGAAATTGACGTGCCCAATTGTAAGAAGAATTTGATTATCTCTACAAATTAGGGGTTGATCGAAAGATTAGGCATCTTCCTAAATTAGGACACATTTGAAAACGTTGCGGTGTTGATTTGTAAATTGGCACTAAATTAATTGTGTTTTTTATATTTTGCAACTCATTTAGCATACGAATAAATGTGGTCAATTGGAAGATTAATTAGAAAATACATCTACATAAATTAGGAATTATAAATAAATAAGTAGTGGCAAATTTTGGAAGCCCAATTTTTTCAATTTGAGGGAGAAATAGATTGTTTCTGGGAACTAGGGGTTATTTTTAAAATTACGAGCCAATTTTATAAATAAAAACTTCATAATTTAACATTCCCAGACGTATGGCAAGATAATTTCATAAGTTGATTATGTAAATTACCAATTGCAATATGAATTGGGATATCTCCCTGAATTAGGACATTTGAAAAAATTATCGGATAAGCTAAGGTCAAGTTATATAATTGAGATTAAATTAAGTATTTTTTTTTTTTTTATATAGTTTCAAAATTTGTTCACATGACTTATTAATAAATAAATATGGTTACTTGAACCAATTAATTAGAGAATTTTAGAAAATAAGAATTATGAAGCTATTTAGGATTTGATTCGAAATGATGAACTTCTTTAATTGGAATACATGAACATCTTTGTGATAATATGGCAGTCAACTAAGAAATTTTCAAATTGAAGTGTTCAATTGAAAGATTTATGGTGAAACTTCTTTTATTGGGAATTATATGAAAATAATTACAGACCAAATTGTAAGGTTAAACCACTTTAATTTAATATTATAACATATATTTGTGGATGACTTTACAATTTTACTATATAATTAAGCTATTTTCGAGGTCAATTGCAAGATTAATTGGAATGCATACACCAAATGACAGTGGTTTCATGGCACCTACATACTTTAATTAGGAAAATATAAAGTGAGACATGAAGAAAACTATATGAGTATATAATGTAATTAAAATTCCCAAAATCATGTAACCGATTGAGCCAGTTTTTTTTAACAGGTTAATAAATTACAATAAATTATGAAGTTCCGAGTCAGTATTTATTCTTCTCGTTGCAAATCTCACAAAGTCGAACGCTACTGATCTTCAACTTCTCCTTTTTCTTGACACAAAATAGTTTATAACATTTGCCCATCAGCTAAATTCCTATCGCCCATCTGCTAAATAGTTTATAGCGATTGTTCAGGTCAGAGGCCATCTCCCATCGCCGCCGTGCTCCAGTTCCTCAAATCTGACGGCGTGAACATTAGATGGAGATCTAAGATCGTAGTTTCTCAGATCCAACGGAGATCTGACGGCACGAACATCAGACGGACGATTGCAAACGGACAAAAGGCAGTGACAATGAACGATTGTGACTATGAATGGCGGTTATGATGAACGGACAAACAGCAGTGACGATGAACGGAGAAACGGTTAGTCCACCGTCGGTCGTCCGCCGCGTTCGTCAGTTGCTAGCCGTCAGCGTTCATTCCCCATTTGTCCACTGCTCTCTTTCTCTCTCAGATTTGGAAATTTTCAGATCTAGATTTTTCAAATAAATGTTTTCAGTTCTGTGAATTGTTGAGTTGATTTTGTTTCTATATGAATGTTCAGATCGATGTATTATCTGAAGTTTTTGTTGATTATTTTTCAATGATTTTTTGTTGATTTTGTTTTTTGGTATATGAATATTCATATGATACATTTTTTATGTGAATGTTCAAAACGCAGTGAATGTGTTATCTAAAGTTTTTGTTGATTTTTTTTGTATTCACATTCAAGATTTATGAATATTCATGTATTTTTTTAATAATTTTTGTATGAATATTCATGTATTTTTTTAATAATTTTTGTAGAGTTTTTGTTTATTCATGTGAATGATTTTTTATCAATTTTGTTTTTGGTCAATGAATATTTATATGATACATTTTAGGTATATTTTTTGTGTTTTTGTGAATATTCACATAATAGATGAAAATATGAACATTCATAAATGTGTGTGACGGTTGTATTTGTGCAATAACATGGTTTTTAAATAAAGTAGACATAAGGGACGATCTCCAGGGATTAAATTCTAAAAAAACTACAGGAATCAAAAACTTATTTATGGTAATTGGTGTATAATTTTTTAATTAGTTTATCTTATAAAGACCAAATAATAAAAATAAAAACAAAAATTTAATATGTTTTTTAGTTTTTGAGATGAATAGTTGAGATGATGAAAATTGATGGTTAGAAGTACAATCAATACGACTGGCACACACATTTAAATATCATTTATTACATGGCATATCCACACATAAATGCCTTAACTAAGAAAACACTATATATTAATGTCGTATTAAACTCTTAAGATACCCAAACAAACACTACACACATATATCCGTGTGTGTATAAGTTAGATAAGAAACAACCATCTCACCAGATGAAACAACAATAGATCGAGGCTCCTGTTGGACAGAAAGACACTACTCATCAATACAGATTCTTTTATCAAACTCCAGTTCAGGAGCTTGATGTCGTGCCAAGATTTTCAAAATCTCTTCAGTTTCCCCAACGAGACGAGCTGAATCCCTTACACTTTCTTCCCTCTTCTCTAATGCACAAGAAAAGCACTTCATAGTTATAGCACGGGAAAGGTTGGTCAAACAAGCACCCAATGTATCCGCGATCATCACATGTATATATTCAAACACTTCTTCATCGGTCTTCTTTTGGTCACTCTCGCATGCCAACAATATTGTTTGGCAAATTTTGTGCATTGAATTAGCAGCGATAACCATGGGTGGCCAATTGAGAGGATCCTCGGCCTCCACATTTCTATTATTTGTCATGAATTGTACAACGTAATTTTTACCACTTTCAGCCAAATTCTTGATAGTTTCTTTTGAACTTCGACCTACAATTGATTTCAATAAAATTATATTATAACTCAATTAATAAAAAATAAATAAATATATATTTTTTTTAAATTTACCTTCAAGAGCCAATTTTTTAAGGTCCTCAGTTAGCCACTTGCGATAAACTTCAACGTTGAACCACACTCGATCTGCTGCATCCCTTATCCTTATCAAATCGCCTTTAGTGTCCAAGACTTGTTCGACAATATTGACATAGAATAGGGCTTTGCTCACGTTGCCTAACAACCGTTGTCTAAATTGATTTTCAATTTTGGGAAGTGCTATTACAATGCTTGTTAAGGTCACCGTGGTCAAGCTCCAACAATTGCGCAGCTTTTTAAAATCCAAAGATTCAATTTTGTCATCGTCAATAACTACCATTTGTTTAAAATTGGAGGTACATTTATGTAGAAGCTCTTCCAAACCTTTATGCTGCATTTTTCTACCCATTTCAATGAATGGATCAATTGCATTGCTGGTGCTTGCAAACCATTGTGGCAGTTCCTCCTCCCCGTCAAGATGCAACACATAAACGCCGAGATTGAGGTCCACTTGTGGATTATCGGAGGAAGTCCTGGATTTGAGTTTCCTTTTCAAGAAATCAAACCAAAAAAAGAAAGGGCCGATTATGAATACGAAACATTGCTGAAATATTTTGCTCTCTATCACGATCAAAATCTGAACTATTATACAGAAATCCAGAAGTAGACTTCTAGCATTGTGAATGCCCTTTTTAAGTTTTCGGATTCTAACTGGTAACGTTAATGGCCTGCTTTTCCAGTTTTGTAATCGTTCCGTCCAGTACTTCTCCACTTTGAAAGTTGACTCTAGCTTCGTGGTGTAACAGTCGCTTATTTTCCTTGAACACCTAAATTTTACTGCAGTAAACCATCTTATGGTTGGTGGAACTGCGCCCAAAATCGTACCGAATGTTTGAATCCAAAAGATAAATTTAGTCGTTTCCCCATAACGAGACTTCTCTTTTTCGCACGGCTTACTTATTTTCCATGCATGCAGCAAGACGAGGGAAATGAGAAAACAAATTATGCATGATGCGTTACTGGTTGCAGAACGCGCAGTCACAAATTGGGGATTCGCAGTTTCTGCCATCATCCTGTACTTCTTCAAATCTTCTTGTAGCTTCAGGGCTACCACGGATTTATTTTCCCCAAATTGTTCTTCTTCCCCCTGTTGTTGTTGTTGACGGTGGTGGTGGTGGTGTTTGCGTTGAATTATGTTGTGTAATCGACGGTACTTGATATCTAAATGGTTTTTAGTAGTTGGGATGGCCAGTGACGTGAAGACCATCAAAATGAATTGAACAAACATCAAAATCACCGCCATAATCACTTCAACTCGTGGACCGAAGATGACAAGAGTGATAACCTGGAGTAACGAATTTAGTTTTTTTTTATTATTAACCCGTGATTGAAAGCACAAATGCAATATTCATTCGACAAATTTATTAAAACCATGATATGCATTATAAAAAGAACGTGTGTAATTAATAAGCATATTGTTTTCTCAATCCAACAGCGTAGATTAAATCAAAATCCATACATTGGATTCCAAGATTCGTTAAATTAACTATTAATTGCATAAAATTTATAAAATAAAAAATTCATAAATATATTTAACTTTCATTCATTTTGAGTGTTTCAATTCCGTGCTCTCAAACACTACGTAAGATTGGAAAACATAAATTGCATGTGGATTAACCCACACTATCAAAGTCTTTTTTTTTCCTTTTTCTTTTAACGTTGCCAAGAATATTATTCTATAAGTTATCATTAAAAACAAAAGGATATACAAATGGTATTTTACCGTTGTGATTTTTGCAAATTGCACTTTTAAATTTTGTTCTATTTTCGTAAGTACATATTCCCTTATATTTATCTTTCACAAGCTTAATCCCTCAGGTAGGTTCTCACGAACTATAAGCCTAAAGCCATTATGGGCTTAAAAAATAGCTCAAAGGTAAGTGGAACTATATTGCTATTTAACCAAAAAAAAATAACTACACATGCATAGAAATTTTATACCATGCATGTTTTGTTGGTTATAATTACCAGAATTTCAAATTAAATACTTACATCATCGTGAAATTAAACTTATAATAGCTAAATATTTTCAATGTGAACATTAAATAAGCATGTATACGCAATAAAACTAAATTTTGAAAATTATGTGAAGAATTACAAAGTGTACATTAAAATAGATTCGTGGCATGAATATTCGCAAAACTGATGCAGGGTGTGAACATTCACAAATTAGAAACAGAAACAGATTAAGGGTGTAAACGTTCACGGAACAGAATTAGAAACATAAACAGAGAGAGGACATGAACATTCACATAATAGAAACAGAAACAGAAACAGGATGTTCAATAAACTGTAAATAAATATTTACTCAGATATTCAAATGATGAAGAGAAAACGAAGTAGATCGAGACTAGAGTTTGACTTTATGCCATTAAAGTATATTTGCATTTTCATACTGGTGCTATTAGTTGATATACAGTGATGAATATTGTAAACCAGACAATTTTTTATTGTTTAGCTCTCTTCAATAAATTAAATAAATTTTGATATCCAATGGACTATTGACTCAACTAACTACTTTTTATTTCATTTTTTGTAATACTTAAATTTATTGATCAAATAAAACATATATTAATGAAAATAAAATAGTCGTGTTTTTCTAAATATAAAGAGCTTGATTGAAGTGCCTACTCGAAATCATGCTCAATAGAAAGAGCTTGATTGAACTACCCACTCTAAATAGAGCATGACTGGAGGTGTTCATTTTCATTTATTTATTTTCTCTTTCTTCCCCAATCCTAATTGGAGTACAATTGTTTAGGGTTTTGTGAGGAATCGGGGTGCGTTGAATTTTGGAGGCACCAATATTTATGTGTGTATTAAATGAGGTAGGTCATTTATAAACATGGTTGTCGGATACAAACCTATTTATATTTTTGGATTTTTAGATAAGAATGAGAATTATTTTTGAGGGACTAGGGTTTCAGATGGGGATTGCAAAAAAAAATCAAACCGACGGATAATCGAGAAACATCGAACCGAATGATTCGAGTTGAAATCGACTAAATAGTTTTGATTTTGATTTTGGTTTTAAATTTAGCCATCGAAGTAGTTTTGGTTTTGGTTTTGATTTTGTAATAGTATCTGCGTAACCAAACTACGTGACCGAACTGTGTAACCGATATATATATATATATATATATATATATTATTTTTTATTTATTTAGTATTTACAGTTTAATCATTTTTTATTTATTTATTTACACTTTTAATTATTTTGTACTTTAACCCTAGTATATATATTTGGACACTGTTTTGTATTAGTTGTGAATATTATCTATGATTTTATCGTTATATTTTATTTATCATTAGGAATGTTTACAATTAATAGTTTTGTGGTTTGATTTTTGTTTTTGGAATTTATGTTTTATATTTTAGTTATATTTTTTTCATATATGAAAAACAATAGTCCGTGATTTCTGTTTTTTATAAAATTAAGAAATCTTAAATGGTTTCGCGGTTTCACATTTTTTGTTTTGTCTTGGTTAAAATTAAATGGTCCAGTTTTAAAACCGTTTAAAAAAAAAAACGATAGTTTTGATTTTGGTTTTAGTTTTATATATGTTCAACAGTTTTGGTTTTGGTTTTGTATGAAACCGAGTGAAACTCGGACCGTTGACATCCCTAGTTTCAGATGGGTTCTCTCTCATTAGAAGACTATTCTCTATTCTATAAATTCGTGTTCCAACATGTAAGTGTTTATTCTATTTAAGGTTGTATTTGTTGCTAGCTGCGGATATCAATTGCTATCCTTGAAGAACCAAGTCACACTGGTTTCTATAGTTTAGATCTTGGTTTTTCATCATTTTTTTTTTTAAATTTGTGTATTCATATTTGTAGGGTTTTAAATTCTGAAAAATAAGGGATTGATGTATGAAATTGTTTGCTCTTCAATTGGTTTACTAAATTTTTAGATTTCTTTTTAAATTTTCAGATCTACTTTTTTTCATCATCGACCGTTCAAATTCATTTTCTTATGGTTCACCCTGTAGGTTCAATCAATATATTCACTTAGAATCTTAGTTTTCTATTTAATATTTGATTTTTTTTTCTATTTATTCAATTAGAATATATATATTTCCTTTTTTGAATCATACTCCACCTCGACAACAAGGTTAATGTAATGTAGCTTGCTCGTAAGTCGTAGAATTTTTTAGGGTTAATTATACTTTACTCTCCTATAATTTGACCAATTTGCACTTATCCCCTGTGATTTGAAATTACCACTTACCCCCCTATGGTCAAATATTTGGTGTACTTACCCCTATATCAGGGGGGTAAATGGTTTTAAAATCTGACTACAGGGGGAGTAAGTGACGATTTTCAAATCACAGGAAAATAAAATGCAAATTGACCAAACTACAGGGGTAAAATATAATTAACCCTTTTTTTTATTGCTCATTTCTAATTCAATACAATGGTGTATGGTTTTAAACCTACAATTGATCATAATTGATTAGGTTAATTATATTTTATCCCATGTAATTGTAATTAGGTCGTTTTGCACTTTGTCCCTTGTATTATTTTCGTCACCACTTTAACCCATATAGTTAGGCTTTGTTACATTTTACCAATTGATGTAGGTATAACCACAGGGGAGCAAAGTGCTGACAAGAGAGTAAAGTGCAACAAAAGCCTAACCACAGAGGACAAAGTGATGACGTGAAATACAAAAGGACAAAATGCAAAATAGCCTAACCACCGAGGATAAAGTGTAATTAACCCAAATTGATTTATTTTAGTAGTATTTGGGAACTTGATGAATTAACGATTGGAGCTTGGCTAAATAATATTTATGTTTATTTACATTTCTTTTGTCATTTAACAACTCGAAATGACAAAAATTGAGTTTATTGAATATTATAGTGAAATGATAAGTTCGAGCTAAAATTTACTTTTTGAATCTCACAAAATTAAGGAAGTTATTTAATCGTTGGGTTTACTCCCATGGAATGTGAAAGGAGTCGGTGGTCAAATTTTAAGTATGAGGAAAAATCTCATGAGCTAACTTTTAAAATTGAAAAAACTCCAAGATCACCCTACACTGATATCCGAGTCAAGTCACAACAATTTTGACCCAATAATCATAAAATGAGAGATTGATCTAGGGTTAGATGACCAAAGACTTAATGTAGAAGAGGGAGATTGTTGAGTTTATCCCATATCAGATATAAAAGAGATCAATAGTCATATTATAAGTGTAAGGAAAAATCTCATCTCATGAGCTAACTTTTGGGGTTGAGAGAGATTCATGACCACCCTATACTAGTATCAGAGTCCAGGTTATAATAACTCTGACTCAATAACCACAAAAGAAAAGATTGGTTAAGGGTTAACCAACCAAAAATCCGATATATGAGGGAAAACATTTATCCCACATCAAATATAAAAGAAGATGATGATCAGATTATAAATATGAAAAAAAAAAAAATCTCACTTTATGAACTAATTTTTTTAAGGTGAGCATAAGAATCTTACAGTACCATAATCCTACGACTCTCACATATACTTTCTAAAAGTTTGGTTATACTATAATTCCCAATTTCTTTTTCATTAATCCGGAGGTCCACTCTTTTGTACGCCAATTTATACTCTTAATTATTTGGTTATTGCTCATATAGAACCTGGTTCTCTCTCTATCTTGATTTTCCTTTTTTATAATATTCGAATTTCCTTGTTAATGGCAAAAATGATACAAGTCACAATAACACGTGCTATTATTTTTTTTATTTTTTTTTGGGCATAGATTAGTAGTTAGTTTTTTCTCAAATGCTGTTTCGACTATGATGAAATGCACGAAATCACTCAAAATCGACCAAAAAACACATAGAATATGTATGGGTGAGATATTTGTAAAAGAAATTTTATTTTGGAAAGTGATTTGTAAATTTTTCTTAAAGAATTTTGTTTAAAAAAATTACAAATCTCTTTTTCAAATAAAATTGTTTTTTCAAATATTTCACGCAAACACAATCATATGCATATTTGATATTCATTGATTTTTTAACATCATTTTAATCTCTAATTTTCAGTGATTCGTTATTTCATTTTATTTTCCTTTTTTTGGGAGTTGATATGATAAGGCAATTATAGTCACTATTTTTACGTTTACAATGTTTAGGCATAGTGTATACGCAAGTTGAAGGGTTAATTACATTTTATTCTCCTGTAATTAGGTCGTTACATTTTATCTTCTTGTAGTATTTTCGTTACCATTTTATTCTCCCAGTGATTAGGCCTTGTTGTACTTTATCTCTTAATGTAGGTCTAAGTACATACAGCAAAGTGCTAACGAGGAGGTAAAATATAACAAAAGTTAAATCACAGGAGGACAAAGTGGTGACGAGAATACTATAAAGAATAAAATATAAAATAGTTTAACTATATGGCGTATAAAGTATAATTAACCCAAATATGTTAAGAAAATCGTCACCACCTTTGCATATTGTCTGATCTTGGATGTGAAAATTTGGACATATTTTGAGGGAGAGAACCAATTGCAAGGCAACATTGTATTTGTGAGTAATTTGTCCATTGTTATGTTAATTTGGTGCAATGTCTATTTTATGTTGTACTTTCATGCATTCATTTATTTGTAATTTATTTATGAAATATTTATCCGACATTTCTTCACCAAATTTTAGCAAAGAACATTGCATCTTTGATATAATGTTCTATTTTTTATTTTTATTTTGTTCATTATTGAATTTGTTGGTGTTGGTTCAACAAATATTATGTTTTTCGTTTCGAAGATTTTAAGTTTTGACTTGATAGTAAATATTGGAGATGTGCACCCGTTGGAGAGGGTTTGTCTTGACCCCGGGACCTTGAGTTTTGTAAAACGGTATATTTTATCCCGACAACACGTTATCGTGTAACAAAGGAGGCCCTTCCTCTTATCTTTTATATAATATTTGCTTCGTGACCAAACCGTGTAACCGATATATATATTATTTTTTATTTATTTAGTATTTACAGTTTAATCATTTTTTATTTATTTATTTACAATTTTAATCATTTTGTATTTTAACCCTACTATATATATTTGGAGATTGTTTGTATTATTTGTGAATATTATCTATGATTTTATTGTTGTATTTTATTTATCGTTAGGAATGTTTACAATTAATAGTTTTGTGGTTTGATTTTTGTTTTTGGAATTTATATTTTATATTTTAGTTATGTTTTTTTTCATATATGAAAAACAATAGTCCGTGGTTTTTGTTTTTTATAAAATTTAGAAATCTTAAATGGTTTCGCGGTTTTACATTTTTGGTTTTGGTTTTGGTTAAAATTAAATGGTTCGGTTTTAAAACCGTTTAAAAAAAACGGTAGTTTTGGTTTTGTTTTTAGTTTTAATATGTTAAATGGTTTTGGTTTTGGTTTTGGTTTTGTATGAAACCGAATGGAACTTGGACCGTTGACCTCCCTAGTTTAATATGGGTTCTCTCTCATTAGAAGACTATTCTCTATTCTATAAATTCGTGTTCCAACATGTAAGTGTTTATTCTATTTAAGGTTGTATTTGTTGCAAGCTGCGGATATCAATTGCTATCCTCGAACAGCCCAGTCACACTGGTTTCTCCACCTCGACAACAAGGTTAATGTAATGTAGCTTGCTCCGTAAGTCGTAGATTTTTTTAGGGTTAATTATACTTTACTCCCCTATAATTTGGCTAATTTGAACTTACCCCCCTGTGATTTGAAAATCACCACTTACCCCCTATAGTCAAATATTTGGTGTACTTACCCTCCTACATCAGGGGGTAAATGGTTTGAAAATCTGATTACAGGGGGAGTAAGTGACGATTTTCAAATTACATGAGGATAAAGTACAAATTGGCCAAATCACAGGGGATAAAATGTAATTAACCCTTTTTTTATTGCTCATTTCTAATTCAATACAATGGTGTATGATTTTAAACCTACAATTGATCATAATTGATTAGGTTAATTATATTTTATCCCCTATAATCAGGTCGTTTTGCACTTTGCCTCTTGTATTATTTTCGTCACCACTTTAATCCCTGTAGTTAGGCTTTGTTACATTTTACCCCTTGATGTAGGTATAACCACAGGGGAGCAAAGTGCTGATAAGAGAATAAAGTGCAACAAAGGCCTAACCACAGAGGGCAAAGTAGTGACGTGAATATACAAAAGGATAAAATGCAAAATGGCCTAACTACGGAGGATAAAGTGTAATTAACCCAAATTGATTTATTTTAGTAGTATTTGGGAGCATGATGAATTAACGATTGGAGCTTGGCTAAATAATATTTATGTTTATTTACATTTCTTTTGTCATTTAACAACTCGAAATGACATAAATTGAGTTTATTGAATATTATAGTGAAATGATAAGTTCGAGCTAAAATTTACTTTTTGAATCTTAATTGTTTTACTTTTTGAATCTCACACAATTAAGGAAGTTATTTAATCGTTGGGTTTACCCCATGGAATGTGAAAAGAGTCGGTGGTCAAGTTATGAGTATGAGGAAAAATCTCATGAGTTAACTTTTAGAATTGAGAAAGCTCCAAGATCACCCTACACTGGTATCCGAGTCAAATTACAACAATTTTGACCCAATAATCATAAAATGAAAGATTGATCTATGGTTAGACGACCAAAGACTTAATGTAGAAGAGGGAGATTGTTAAGTTTAAGTCGTTACATTTTGTCTTCTTGTGGTATTTTCGTTACCACTTTATTCTCTCAGTGATTAGACCTTGTTGTACTTTACCCCTTAATGTAGACCTAAGTACATACAGTAAAGTGCTAACGAGGAGGTAAAGTACAACGAAAGTCAAATCACAGGAGGACAAAGTGGTGACGAGAATACTATAAAGAATAAAATATAAAATAGTTTAACTATATGGCGTATAAAGTATAATTAACCCAAATATGTTAAGGAAATCGTCACCACCTTTGCATATTGTCTGATCTTGGATGTGAAAATTTGGACATATTTTGAGGGAGAGAACCAATTGCAAGGCAACATTGTATTTGTGATTAATTTGTCCATTGTTATGTTAATTTGGTGCAATGTCTATTTCATGTTGTACTTTCGTGCATTCATTTATTTGTAATTTATTTATGAAATATTTATACGACATTTCTTCACCAAATTTTAGCAAAGAATATTGCATCTTTGATATAATGTTCTATTTTATTTTATTTTTTGTTCATTATTGAATTTGTTGGTGCTGGTTCAACAAATATTATGTTTCTCGTTTCGAAGATTTTAAGTTTCGACTTGATAGTAAATATTGGAGATGTGTACCCATTGGAGAGGGTTTGTCTTGACCTCGGGACCTTGAGTTTTGTAAAACGGTGTATTTTATCCCAACAACACGTTATCGTGTAACAAGGGAGACCCTTCCTCTTATCTTTTATATAATATTTGCTTATAAAAAATCAAAAAAAAATAAAATTATCAATTTATTTTATGGAATTTGATGTTTACTACTTATATTGTATCATTTTAGTTTTCGTACAACTAAATTGTATTTTATAAAATTTTATTAAATTTTATTTTTACGTTTGAAGATTACGAATAGGAATTATATTTTATCTGACATTTGCATTCCTTTTTTATCTTTATATTTTCTACTACCATCTAACACATACTTGAAGTCCGGATTTTATAAAATAACATTAAGGTTGTTTTATATTAGAGTTATTTTTTAAAATAGTATCTTTAGGCATGGAAAAACGTTAGTATATTCTATAAATTAAGACATAATTTACATTTTAGACATTTTAAACTTTTGGATCAACTTTAAATCCAATAGTTAAGATTACAGAACATTTTAAACCCTGTTTCTCTAACAATCTAACAAGTTATCTCAAAATAACTCATCAAAAATTTCAATTTAGTCCAAACTTGTAACTTCGTTATTTTTCATAATGAAAATCAATTACGTGTCAAACACAAAATCTCTCATGTGAGTGAATATTCCGTCATAAAAAAGACAAAATGATTGACTTGATATGATTTGAATATTTTAGGGTTTAGTATGTTCAAATTGAAAAGATAAAAACTAAAATTGAATTTCACTAAAACTTCAAGGTGCAAAGTGTAGAAAGCTCATTGAATTAAAATTAGCATACACAAATAAACGGGATAATTGGTGATTAGTCTTAAATAGCGGGTGTAATTTGTTATTAACCTCATTTGAATATAAATTTTGATTTAATCCCTTAAATTAATTTTTACTTACATATTAGTCTCGTATATGTTCACGCCTCTGTGATATTTTAGTTGCATGTATCTGTGTAATATTAGTTATAAGTTACAAATTTTATAGTTGTGGTTAATTACACTTTATCCCATTAGTTTGACCAATTCATATTTTATCACCCTGTAGTTTGGAAATCGCCACGAACCTCCCATATCGTCAGATTTTCTAACCACTTACCCCTGGTGTAGGGGGGTAAGTACACCAAATATTTGACCACAAGTGGGTAAGTGGCTATTTTCAAACTATAGGGGGATAAGTACAAATTGACCAAACCACAAGAGGTAAAGTGTAATTAACCCTTATAGTTACATCTACTTGTGTAATATTTGTTACATGTAATAAATATTTTACATACAAATTAGATACATGTAATTACGACAGTTCAGCATGTGTGTTAGATCTCTCGTTTTTTTTTAATGCACGAGAGTAAAATACAAGTTGTAATTACTAATGAAATTTTTTTAAAATTAAAAATAAAGTAAAAAAATTGTCACGTAACCCCCTATATATATCAGGCAGAGGAAACAATTGGAGTACAGAAAGGTGCCTTTCGGCGGATGCAAACCTGTATGCAGACGTCTACAACGACGTTGACGGCAACAAAACCCAGGGTGATGAGGTTCGACAGTATTTCCTTGTTGTTCATGGTCGCCAAAGACGGCATAAAGTTAACCATACAGGTGGTCATGAACGCCACCCCACTTAATTTCGAAAGCTGTTCATATTCTGAAAACATGGGGGTGGTTAGATCCATGGGGATCTTCACAACCACGGCGATCACCGCAATGTAAGCGGCATTGAGCGTGAAGAATCTGCAAGGAAACCATGGCCGTTTCTGGAGGAGACCTCCAAGTAGATCGGCGGCCATTGCAGTGATGAGAACCAGAGATGCTCCGGCGATAAAGATGCCGATCCACGGAAGTGGGTCGCCGTAATGCTTGGTGGTGGTGGAAGAACACACGTTCATCTTTTCTGGCCTACTTTTTTCTCTTTTTTAGTTGCCTACTTAGTGTTATACAACCCTTGTGGAATCTCATGTGTCTTATATACACGAGACTCCCAAGTTCATGGTCAATGTTATGGTTAAACAATACAATATATATATATATTTGTTCCAATGCATTTGGCTATGTAATATTGTTAATAACAATATAATAATAGTAGTAACGATTATGAATTTTTCATCATATAGAAACACCCACTTTAATTGTTTATTACAGATAAACACCAAAGCTGGATTATAACATGCGGGTAATCGAACTAAACCAAAACAAGTGGTTGGGTTCCGATGAAATGGTTTTGGTTAGGATTTTGGTTTTAAAATTAAAAACCAAAGCAATTTCGATTTTGACATAGTAACTGTGAATCCGAACCGCATAATCTTTAGTTTAAATATATATAGAGAGAGACACACACTCACATATACAGTAGATGGGGAGTACCACCAATCTCAATCAAGTCTATGATTGGTTCGAAATACATCTTAACCTATGCCGATTTTGGCGGACCATTCTCTACCCCGGTGAACTCATGCAATTTTGACGTTGGACATTCAATTGCTTTGATTTAAATTATCCAGAGAATACCCCTATTTTTAATTTATTTGCACTTTTATCTCTAGAGTGTATGTATACATGTACCTCTACTTTTTTGTTGTCATTTTGTTGGTTTATTTTTTATTATATGTGAATTTTATGGTTGTATTTTAATTATGTTTAGGATGTTTATTGTAATAACTAATGATTTTAATTTTGATCTTGTTTAGAATTTATATTTTATATTTTAGTTATATATTTTTTTTATAATTTTACGAATTTACATTGTTAGAAAATTAATAAATATATAATAAAAAAAATAAAACTAAACGAGTTTACAGTTTTAGTTTTAGTTTTATATAAAATTAAATAGTTCAATTTAAAAATTAACTTTTAAAAAACAGGCAAATCATAATTCGGTTTTGGGTTTGATAACCTAATGGTTTTAATTTTGATTTTTGTCATCCCTAACGAAAGCTCAAACCCAAATAATAAAAACTCAACATTTGAAAGAAAAAAAATTCTTCGTAAAGAAACATAAAATGACTTCAAAAAATTTGTTTTCTCCAAATTAACCATTCATCTCTCACCATAGTAGTGTACAACGTAACTAAAGGCACCATTATAATATTATTCTTAAATTAAATAGCAACACCACGACCTTAACATACACATATATAGTAATGAATTAAAAAATATAACTTTAATTTTTAGACAACAAAATAAAACGATGAACTTTAATATTAAATAAAATATTGTACACAAAATATCTTTTGATAATATAGTTTGAATTCATATTCTACTTTATACTTAGTAAATTGTTTTACTACTTATTAAAAAGAAAAGTAATCACTTTATATAAATAATAAGGTTAATAGCACTTTACCTCTCTGTGGTTCGGCCCATTTGCACACTACTTCTATAGTTTGAATTTCGCCACTTATCCCTCATGTGGTCTTGGATTTAAGTGCAAATCTAACATTTTTTGTCAAATTTGACAGAAGTGGCACTCACGCACCATTTATGAAGCTGGGCTTAATTTGGGCATTCACTAAACCACAGGGGTGTAAAGTGCAAAATGGGCCAAACCACGAGGGATAAAATGTAAATGGACCAAATCACAGGGAGATAAAGTGCTATTAACCCAAAGGTAAAATTTACATTTTAACATTTTCGTCAACGGAGTTAGCGTTGCACTTAGGTCCACAAACCACAGGGGATAAGTGGCAACGTTTAAACCACAAGAAGGCAAAGTGCAAATGGGCCAAACAACAGGGGGTAAAGTGTAATTAACCCAAAATAATAAATATACACCAACTAATGCCAATAAGTTTGAAAAGTAAATATAATGCAGATATGGTATTTTGTCTGCCGAACAAAAATTAAAATAAAATTAGTGGTGAAACTATTATCAAATTTCTATCTAATATTTTAGCTTTTTCAATTTTAGATCAATTTATTTTGAGTCTTTTTGAACTTACATTTTAAGGCCTAATTGATATTAACCAAAAAAATTTAAGGGTGAGTTTCAATCAAACCACATGTCATTTTCCAAAAAAAAAAAAATAGTAACAAAAAATAGAATTTAAAAAATAAATAAACGAGAAATAGAGAGAGATAACGGAAGGTTGTGAGAAATGAAAAGGAGGGACAAAGAACATATTATTTCCTAAATAATTTCTCAAAATAAAAACACAAAATATGTACATAAAAAATATAGTTTTCATATTTATATACAATAAATTTAAATTAATAAATTATTACAGAAAAAAAAATTATGTTATTAATTTTCTTTAAAAGGTTTTATAAAATAGGGTTAATAGCATTTTAACCCCTTGTAGTTTAGTTGATTTGTACTCATCCCCTTTTGTTAGCACTTACCCCCCATTTGGTCTTGATTTAGGTGTACTTACCTCCTATATCAAAGGATAAATGGTTTGAAAATCTAACCACAAGGGGGTAAGTAGCAATTTTCAAATCACAAAGGGTAAAGTGCAAATCGACCAAACCACATGGAGTAAAGTGCTATTAATCCTATAAAATATGTAGGAAAAAATATAGTTTCTATATAATCTAAATATTTCAATATTATTATTAAATTTAATGTCTACACAATATTTATATAATTTTAGTAAATTTAATGTCCATAATTTTGTGTATTTTCGTATATTATTTCTAATTTAATATTTTCGTAAATAGTTCTTGATTATACAAAAAAAATATATAATATTTCCTCAATTAAGCATAAGATATATAAGATTAAATATAAATACACAATTTATATTATGTTATATTTTTCTTTGATCTAAACCTTTCTTTGTGTCTTCTAGTAGCTGAGAAATGCTTGAGGCTCTTATGTTTGTCTTGTTTTGTATAACAGATTTATATAAGGAATTAAAAACCAAAGCCTAACTCGTTTGAGGCATTAAAAGGTTTAAAAGAGCTTATTTAAACTCTGATTAATTTTACTAATTTTAGTATGAGTATTTGTTATTTATCTCTCCTGTCATTTTGTCTAAAATTACAAATCTCTCCTATCATTTTCTAAATACTAGTCAGTCCTTTCGACCCATTTTTGTGCAAAAAGGATTAAATGTCCAATCTCTTATTTTTATTGAAAAAAATATTTGTATACTTTTATTTTTTAGAAAATACACTAACGCCCCTATTTTTGAACAAAAAATACTTTTTACCCCTAAATTTTTTAAAATATATTTTCTCAATTTTTTAAAATTTATTTTTAACCCCCACCCATCCCTAGCTACCCACTGCCTCCCACCCCCCACATCCCCATTTATCCTTCTACCTCCCATCAAATATGGGGAATTAATGGAGATTGACAGAGATGAACGGAAGACTTTTCAAATAAGTCTCCTCACTCCTTTAAATATTACAAGAGGGTCTAGACAAGATATCTTCAATTTCATTGATCGATATTCTTCCAAATTTACCTTGAAACACTACTTACTCTCACATTGAAGGTGCGATACCAGTACTCCCAATTGCGGTGCATTATTTTGCAGAAAATAATGCATGAAGTGGGGCAATTATATTCTGAATCTCAAGAACCATATCTAATTTTCAATATTTTGGCATTATCATAATTCAATTGTGATACGAACAAGAATTTAATTCTAATCATCACAATGCTTTGGGAAAAGACTTAACTTAATCGTGTCATATCTAATTACATAGGACATATGTTGATGAAGAGTTTTAGATCTTCTATTACATACTCAAATGTCTATCTACATGGTTCACTATTTTAAATCAGTACCCCTTAAGATTTGTGGCTACGACACTAGATTTAGCACTATCAAATTACAGGAACTCATGGACAACAAACAATATCTCAAATCAAAAGTTCACATGACCCCTTTAAGATACATGTATGTTTGTATTCCGTAGACTTGTATACTTGAGGTACTCTATATTATATGTACGGATTGTTATACTTTGATAATACTAAGTGTTGTTCTCTAACCACAAGCCTTCAAAGTATTCACTGAGTATTGTATGACATAATGTATATATATCAGTATGAAATAAGAGACCTGTCACTCTTAGCAAAAAAAAAATGGCACATATGATTCGGTTTAATATAATTCACCCAAACCTCTGACTAGAGAAATGTGATGATTAGAATGAGATTCCAATGGGTATAAAAAGGAATTATATTATCAATCAAAATACACATGATTGGGCTAAGGGTTTTTTACTTAACTATATTCGGTTGGTCATTTTAGGAACACAGTTAGAGAGATCATAGAATAGACATATCACACCTAAGGGACTTCCCTAATTTAAATTGTTTCCAACTAGACGTGTGTGTGATATGTTGGTACATATGATTCGCAGTCAGAGAAAATGCCTTAAGGGAAAAATTTTATTCTTCTAAAAGGGAAAAATTAGAATTGTTCTAATTTTTATTGATTGCTTAATTAGTTAAATAAGTAATTAATTAATTTCACCATCCAACTTTTGGAATGAACCAAATGGGTCACACAATAGAAAATTGATGTTAGAAGAGTCCTTAAAAATTAATGGATAATAATGTTGAACTTAAGAATTTTAGGGGCCAAAGTACAATTGAAAAAAAATAAAAGGGCCCTGGGTTTTGTACCCTAGACAATATTTATAAGGTGGAAGACTACATTTGGCCATCCACCTCATAGAAAGATTGGCCATATCATTTTAGTCGCCCCTTCTTTGCTCACTCTCAGTCTTTTGTGTCTATGAGATTGCATTTTTCTTTCTGCATTACTAATTTGAAATTTAGCACCGCATAAATTCAAATCGGAGTTATCTTAGACTCTTGGGATTAGATCTAATCCTAAAAAACCTAAGAACGTTTTTCTTTCTAAGGTTCTCTGTGCAGATACTACTAGAAGTAAGACATTTGAGAATAGAGGACTCAACTTATAGAACGATAAAAATATTGGAGACCCTCTACTAATAAAGGGAACATTCTCTAGATTGGTCAATCAACTATCATCGAGAAGGTTAAACGTCGCTCCATCCCATTAGTCAGGTATTAAATGCTTGATAGGTTTCGATGCCAAAATCAAAACAACATTACTATTGAAATCTTTATTTCTCACCTCAAGTCCATGGGAACCTGTTCATCCTTCCAAGTATTCCCGACTCCCTTATCCTCAATCCTTGAGAAATAGGGGACATATGATAAAGGGGCTTTCAACTAGTTCCAAAATGTTGCCACGTGTAAGAGAAAAACTCATGTGCAAAACACATATTTCGAAGATTAACTAGTCAACACTCATGTGCCAAGCACATGAACCCAAGTCTATCTACAGATAGCTAAGGATATTGCCCAGTACCAAGGAGATTACTCGATACATTTATAAAACCGAACAAAGTGTCTCAACCAACTGAGACTATAACTTGGCTACACGGTAACATTGTCCTCGAGTTTAGAGAGAATGTATCAACTTTATTTCCTACTCATGTCATAACCTTTGCTTGTAAGCCATTAAGACAGCTCTCCATATATGGAAGGGCATTTAAAGCTCATGTATCACGGCCCATTACACCCATATTAGGGGTGTGCATGGGTCGGGTGGGGGGGTTTTGGACAAATCGGAGACCTGACCCGAACATGTTCGGGTGAAGAAACTACAGGCCCGATTTCGACCGAAGGGTTGCTGGAAACCGATGTTGGGCGAGTTTATCAGATTATGCGCGGGTTCGGTTGGGTCCGATTGGTTTGTACATTGAGATGGAGTAATGCATAAATCAAAACCCTAATCAAAAATGAAATAAAAAAACCTAATCGAAATAAAAATCAAAACCCTAATCCATACAGAAATCAAAATCGAAGTTCAAAAAACAAAACATCATAATCAAAGAGCAAATAGAACCATAGAAGTATAGAAAACTTACCTTCTGAGTCTATGAATAATGATCGAAGACGACGTCGCGAGTCTCATGATGAAGAGCTTGGCCAATGACGGATGACGAAGAGCTTAGCCAATGAAGAGCTTGGCTCAGATCTGGATGGTGGGAGGCTAAGAGGATGCGATGATTAAAGCAGCCGCAGAAGATCGGTCGAAATGAACGCATGAAACCCTAAAAAAAGGTTATTTATTTGGAGGTTCCGGTCGGGTCAGGTGATTTCTGGGTGGGGGATCCAAAACCGAGGCCCGATCCGCAAAGCTTCCGGTCGGATCGGGTCTTACCCGATCTGAACAAAAAAATATCACAGGCCCGAAGATTTCGAGCCGGGCCTGGTCGGTTTGTTCGGGCGGGTTGGGCCGTCGGATTATTTGCACAGTCCTAACCCATATCCCATGAAATCTGGAGAATTAGTGGGGATTGACCGAGATTAACAGAAGACTTTCCAAACAAGTCTCTCCACTCTTATAAATATTATAAGGTGATATAGAAAATGTATGTTCACTTTTATTAACCGATACTCTTCCAAATTTGCCTTAAAACACTACTTACTCTCACAACGAATGTGCCAATCCGACACTCCCAACCGTGGTGCGTTATTTTTCAGAAACCAAAGCATAAGGTGGGACAATTATACTCTAAATCTCAAGGACCATATCTGGTGATCCATTTTTCGGCATCATCATAATTCAATTGTGATAAAAATAAGAATATAATTCTAATCATCACATTGCTTTGGTCGAAGACTTAACTTAATCATGTCATATCTAATCACATACTACATCTATTGATGAAGGGCGATAGATCTTCTACTTCATACACAAATGTCTATATACATACTTCACTATTCTCGACGAGTACCCTTTAAGATCCGTGGTTAGGACACTTGATTTAGCACTATCAAAGTGTGGGAATGCATAGATAACAAACAACATCTCAATGCAAAAGCTCACATGGACCATCACAACTCATATATTATATTTTGACATTAAACAATATCACCATCATAAAATATCACCTATGATCACATTCAAACTCTTGTTACTTCTAACAAGTTCTCTCGTGATTGTTATAGTGTCTCCCACTAATTATTGTGAAATTCACAACTCCCAATAGAGAAAACAACCGCATAGTAATCTAAGTAAATTATTAATTACCAATCTAATAATTCTACAACTATAATCATTTAGAATATCATTTACCCAATATCTTCGATCTCATTCATTTTTATCATTATTAAAAGGTAAGACATTTTAAGTAAATACCCGGAGTATCTTAACCACTATATAAGACATATGTGGTAACATGTAACATATCAAAATTATATTACGAAATTATTTATTTACTTGAAATTATTTTCCTAAAATAAAGCTAAAATACAATAACTATGATTGTTTATAGGGATGATATCCAGCTGTTCTTCGTTTTATTTTATGTTTACTAATAATATTTGTTGTACAAATTCCACTTTTTTTTTCATTTTTTTTGTTATTTGCTAATAATATTTGTTGTACAACTTAACTTTTTTCTTTCTTTCTTTATGTTTTCTTTGTTCAATTTGATGTTTTTCTGTTAAAAATTTTGTTGTACAATTTATTGTTGTTTTTTCTTTTTTCTTATTTATGTTGCTTAGCTTTAAGTTGTTGCCATTTTTCCTTTTGTGTTTTTTGTTGTTTTATGTAAATACTGTTGTTGATTTTATTTATTTATTTCTTCAAATTTTGTTGTGGTGAGTGATGGTGGTTCATGAGAATGGTTTGTATAGGATTTTATGTTCATAATAAAAAATTATTAAAAAAATGTATTTTTTTATTAATATTTTTTAGTTTTACAGTAAAGTGTGTCCGGACCAATTTACACACACTTCGATTAATTACCTCTATCGACAACCTTAGGAGTGCACTCCCCCACATCGGCCTAATGTATTCAAAATTTAATTTTTAAAATACTTCTCAAGAGAGTAAAACTTTAGTTGATAAGAAAATAGAGCACATTCTCTTAACAACCAGACTAATACTTCTTGAGTTTTCATCAAATTTAATTACGTTGAATACAGTCAATAATGGATTAATTGAAATTAATTTAAGTAACTTACAGTAAACGAAAAAGGAAAAAATAATAATACAAAGGAGAAAAATATTTTATTCGTCTCCCACATAACAATATCAAATAATAAGATTACCTTAATTTCTCCTACTGTTTTTTAAAAATAAGTCAGTCTTTGAAAAATTCTTTTGCATGTCATATTCATTAAATTTTACATTCATATTCATTAGATTTTTTATATTTTTATTTTAGAATGCTATTCAAATTCTATTTTATTTTAATCATATTTTTATTTTGGAAGTTGACTGCTTTTTAGGATATTTTATATTTGCTTATCGTTTCTAGTTAATTTCCTTTTGGATTTTATATTGATTTGTTCCTTTTTAATAATTTTCTTTTCTTTGACATTGATTCATGTAAATGGCCCTATTTAGTGGTTGGTGGTATCAGATAAAAAATATATATAAAAATTCAAATATCATTATATTAAAATACTGTATTTTATGAAAATACACCAGTGAAAAAGAGGAGAAGGTACTCCATAAAATATGACTTCTACTCAAAACTCATATAAAAAGTATCAAAGACAACTTACCTAAGTTTAGGACTGACCCTAATAAATTAGAGGCCCAAACCAACATTTAAAAATGGGACCCTTTGACACAACAATAGTCTTTGTCCCATTTATGTAGAGTCAGTTACATGAATCTATTTATGTCATAGTGATCGATCAAGGGTCATCCCTTCCGTCAGGTTTAATGTCATCAACTCATTTCAAATTATCTCGTATAATGTCTCCTTAGATCTACCTCTCCCTCTAGTAGACCCCTGCACTTGAATTAAATCATATTTTTTCACTGGTGTTTCTATGAATCTTCTATGCACATACCCAAACCATCGTAAATGATTTTCTCTAATTTTTTCTTCAATAGGTGTTATTCCTAAATTTCTTCTAATAGTTTCATTCTTAATTTTATCCATTCTGGTCTTCCCACGCATCCACAGCAACATCTTCATCTCTGTCTCCCCAATTTTTTTGGACATGATTCATTTTTACTGTCCAACATTCTGAACCATGTAAAAGCGTTGGTCTTGTAGCAGTTTTGTAGAGTTTTTTTTTAAGTTTCAACAAGATCTTACAATCACAAATCACCTCAACTGCACTTCTCCACTTTAACCAACTTACCTTGACTCTATGCATAATATACTCCTCAATCTCACCATTATTCTGAATCATTGAAATTAAATATCTAAAATTGTCAACCTTTGGAACCTCCTCATCTCTAATTTTGATCGCACCATCATTTCTCCTGCCATTACTAAAATTACAGTGCATGTATTCCTTCTTACTTCTACTAACCTTCAAACATTTAGACTCTAAAGTTTCTCTCTGTCTTTCTAACTTAGTATTAAGACTTATTCTACTTTCGCCAACTAATACTATATTATCCGCAAACAACATAATTCAAGGTACTCCATCTTGAATGTATTTTGTAAGGTCATCCATCACTAGAACGAAGAGGTAAGAACTTAAAGATGATCATTGATATAACCCTATAATAATAGGAAATACACAACTATTGTCTCCTCCTGTTCGAACATTAATGATTATATCTTCATACGTATCCTTAATTACCTCGAAATACATATTAGATATCTGTTTTTTTTTAGCACCCACCACTAAACTTCTCAGGGTACCCGATCATAAGTCTTTTTCAGGTCCACAAATACCATATGTAAATCTTTCTTCTTTTCTCTATATTTTTTCATTTATCTCCTGAGTAAATAGATAGTTTCAGTGATCGATCAGCTGGGTATAAATCCAAATTGGTTATCTTTTATGCTCATTTTGTGTCTTATTCTATATCTATCACTCTCTCCCAAAGTTTCATAATATGACTCATAAGTTTTATACCCTGATAGTTCGTACAACTTTGAACATCTCCTTTATTTTTATAGATTAGCACTAAGATCAAAATGTCATTGAAAAGTAGTCAACCACTCTATTCCAATATCTCCCAAACTTTTTCACACCTCTATAGGGATTTCATCTGACCCTACTGTTTTTTCAATTCTCATATTCCTCAGTGTTATTCTAATTTTTGAAGCCCTAATTCTTCTATGAAACCTATAGATCTTATTAAAGATAAGCTAAACAACTTTGGTCTACATTTCCTGGCGTTATTCTTATTAAATAAATTATAAAAATAACTTCTCCATCTTTCCATAATCTTCTCATCCTTTACCAATACATTTTCATCAGTGTCTTTGATGCATCTAACACATTCAATATCTCTAGTTTTTCGTTTACGTCGCCTAGAAAGTTTAAATATATCGTTCTCTCCCGATTTTGTATCTAACTTTTGATACAAATTATCATACTCCCTAAATTTTGATTCCTTAATTACTTTTCTCGCCTCCGTTTTTTCATGTTTAAACTTCTCTAAATTCTCCTTACTTCAATATTTTGGTCATTCTTTACAAGTTATTTTTTTGTCTCGAACGACTTTTTGAACTTTCTCATTCCACCACCAATTTTTCTTTATAATGTGGTCTTCTTTCTTTACAAACTCCTAAAACTTTTCTTCCTATTTTTCTAATACAACTCGCCATATCAATCCACATTTTGTTAACATCTTCATGTCTCTTCCATAGCTCATCATTGCTAATTTTATCATTAAACAACTTTATCTTTTTACCTCTTAGATCTCTCCAACGTATCTTTGTCTGTCTATTTATCTTAGACTCCCGTTTCCACCCCTGAAACTTCAGATCGGTTACCATTAGTCTATGTTGAGTAGCAATACTCTCTTCGGGTATAACTTTACAATCCTTACATATCAAACGATCACTCATTCTTATAAGGACAAAATCTATCTGGTTATTCCTCTGATCACTCTTAAATGTAATAGATCTCTCTTCCTAAAATATATATTTAGAAGAACTAAATCATACGTCATAGCAAAATCTAAAATCATCTCACCCATTGCATTCTTCTCTCTAAACCATAACCACCATATGCTTTCTCGAAACTCCTACTTTCCTTCCTAACATGTTCATTCAAGTCTCCCCCAATAAATATTTTTTCTTGGTTAGGTATATTTTAAATGACTTCGTCCATCTCTCCCAAAATTCTTGTCTAACATTTTCTTGCAGTCCAACTTGGGGAGTGTATACACTAAGAATGTTAATCACCTCCCCTCCAATCACCAACTTCATAACCATCATCCTATCGCCAATTTTCCTAATATCAACAACGTTATCCTTTAAATTCCTATCTACCATAATGTCCACCCCATTCTTATATGTGTCCTTCCCTGTATACTATAATTTATACCCCGTACACTCAATTTCTCTAGATCTTTCTCCAACTCACTCAGTTTCCTGCAAGTATAAATTATTAATCTCCATCCTACTCATCACGTCCACCAATTCTCAATTCTTACCCGTCAATGTTCCTATATTCCAAGTTGCCAACATAAGCTTATTTTCATGGACTAACTTTTTATCCGCACCGATCCACCATAATACAGCATCCATCCCTCATTTGACACCGTATTTGGGCGAAAACACGACTCGTCGCTTCCGACTTACACCTTAGCCCACCCTCTCCCATTATTTAGTACATTTGGGCGGTGAAAATATAGCACGTTGCTAGGAGGAAACGCCCCAATGTTTAATGTATTTGAATTCATGTTATAAAAAATATGACAAAAATTTTCGTTGGTTGTCAGCTACCTAACGCAACTCTCCTCCTTTACCCGGGCTTAGGACTGGTCGTGTGTAAAAAATATAGCATCGAATACCCACAGGCGGAGTTGGGACCCTTTGATGTTTATTTAAAAAAACATATTTTTTATAAAAAGAAAAAATTATTAATGTTGTGATTGAATCAAAATTTAGATTTTTATTATTTAACATAATAAATTAAAAAATAAAATAAAAAATATAGGGGTCAACTTGAAGGGAACTTAAATTTTAGGGACCCAAGAGACCTCTTTGGTAGCTTTAAGCGACCTATCACGGCTCAAGTCTTTGAGCCTTGACAAGCCCGGTTTCGACCCAATCCAGGTACATGGGGAGACCCAACCCAAAAAGACTCTCTAGTTTCTGGATGGATCCAGAGAACTCTAGAATAATATAGAGTAGATTGCCTTATATATTTCTAGATGTATATGGGGGATTCTAGATTATTCTTTAAGAAATATTTTATAAGAAGATTTTAGGTTTTGACTGTGGATCGTTGGATCAAATCGATCTTAACCATCCACTCTCATGGCCAAGGCCTATATATAAGAAAAGGAGCTCATTTGCTCCAAACCATCCCTCAAACTCTCAAAACTTAGTATCCTTTTAAACTTCATCTCTAGAGATATAACGAGAATTCTTTCTCTCAATTCCTTACCTTCTCCAATCTATTCCCTCTCTATTTCAAGTCTTCCACTAGAGATAGAGTCGGTTAGGCTTACTCAGCGATTCCAAACGGGTGGAATAACACTAAGGCTGCACGAATTTTTGAGGTAAAACTTTAGTCTATGATAGTTGGTATTAGAGCCCAACGACTATCAAGGATAGTTGAAGGTGTTGGCTCAGTGAACTACCCAAGAGGGAGGTGAATTAGGTAGTTCTCAAAAATTATCAGAGAATAACACTTCAAAATTAAATAATTAATTTTATCAAAATTAATTCTTGTCTTTATATAGCAGCAGATATATTGTCAACTAAGTGCACACCAAATAACAAAAAATAAATAATGTAAAAATAGCAGTACACAAAAATTTATACTAGTTCACCAAGTTACTCTTGGTTAATTCAATCCTCTGAGCTGTACGGAAAGTCGCACCCACTAAACTCAAGATCCCTTTAAAGGTAGGAACCAAATCCTCACAAAGAATCATTTATAGACTGAGAATCAATTTTTACTAATTCCTTTACCCAGGCTCAGGAATAATCTCTTCTTTTTTTTAGGCTCAAGAATAATCTCTACTTTTTACAAGTTCAAGAATAACCTAATTCTTTTTAAACTGAGGCTAAAGAATCAAAACCTCACAAATACTACAAATATCCTTTTACTCGATAAAGATTGAACCGTTACAAAATGCTCACAAAATAATTTAATTCAAAAAGAATTACTACCTCAATCTCTTTACAGGAAGAGACTGAAACTAACTACCTTTTGATTAAATACTCTCAATAGTATTTAATCTGTCACACTACTCACCAATAAGAATTGATAAGTAATTTTCTCATTAGGAGCTTCTACCACCCCAGATAAATTAGATTTCAATTAATATCTCAAAACTAATGATAGAAAAATGAGATATTCAATATCTGATTTTAAACAAAAATGGATGGCACGTAATTGAGCACGTAATCAGATTTATTCAAAAAATTATTTCAAAAATATTTTTCAATAAAAAATCAGAAAATAATTTCTAAGGATCAAATTCTAAATATAATCAAGCAATACTAAATAGAAAGTAATTTGGAAAGATCTCACTTGAAATCCACCGATAAAATAATTATAACAATGTCACTTCAGATTTTGTAGCAGCAATAATTCACAGTAAATAATTCTCAAGAATAACTCTTAAAAAACCTCTCACAATTCTCAATATGATTTCTCTTATAAAAGTTCAGTACAATACTCTTTATCTGTTGATGTATGTTTAATGTGAAAAACGTTGGTCTATATATAAGGGAATAAAATAATCTCTCTAATGGCTAGTTCTTACTTGTTATGACATTTAATTGCTCTTATAGACTCCTTATATCATTAAGACTTCATTCTGATTCAAATCACTTAATTATAGCTTTTAAGTCTCTCAAATATTTCTCAATCACAATTAAATAGAATAGAAGAATTGCATGTACCAAATTGAGAAATATTCAAACTTAATAAACCAAATCTATAGGGATATCATAATATGTGTTGCATATCTTAAATAACAATAAATCTTTAAAATCTCTCGTAAATCCTAACCAAAAATGGGCTAATAACGGCTACTTTCAGAATAAAATCCAGAATTCCATAATATCCTGAAACAGTCCCATAAGTCGACTAACCAAGATCACCTGTCGACCGATCAATTCAAGATATAGCCAATCCAAGAATTATGTGCCCATCGGTCGACCTATCTATCGACCTAGAGATTCAAAGAGTTTCATTTATTATCACAGATCGACTTATAGATACAGAGAGTTCATATTTAAGCACAGGTCAACCTATATGTCGACTGAGAGATACAGAGACTTTTCCTTCTATGCTCAGATCAACTTATATGTTGACTTGTCAATGCTGGAATCTCTACTAAATTCATTTTTAATTCATTTTCATTGACGTTTTCGCCCATTTAATCGATTTCTTTTCTCAATTAGCTCCACTTAAATATTTAATTCTATTTTAATCAATTATCTTTATTTCTTTTTCAATTACACATAAGAGCATATAATTTTACTAATTAGGACCCTAAACAAACACACATAAACTTTTTGTGTCGTGTGTGATCCTAATTGGGATATTAAGAGTTAAAATTTAACTTGAGTTATTTTTCCTAAATTTTTCAAATTCTTCAACATCTTAATCTTTCATCATTTTTATCATCATATCTTCATCATTTGGAATTAATAAACTGAAACATTTAATCAAACCGTCAGTTCCATCAAAAATATCAATCTTTATTTGTCCATCAAAATCTTAGGATCAACAGAAAGGTTAGTTCTAGGGTGCACAAGCCGTAACCTTAATGGTTGAAGGTTGTCGGAAGGGATGGAAAAGATCGAGTACCCAAGGAGATGCACTGATAGAGGCTTCAAAGCAAATCGAAAGACAAATTATCCAGCATAGAGACTAGGCTAGTAGACGTCGAAAAGCGGTAAGTAACACTCACTCTCAGCTTGAGGATGTCCCTGGGCGATGGGACTGGCTAGAGTCTGAGGATGCAGCTATCCAAAATGCCATGCAAAGTACCTTGAATGAGTTGAGTGGTTCCTTGGTGGCACAATTTCAAACTCTTCATGAGGAGCTCATGGGCGAGATTGCTAAGCTCGGGCATGTTGAAACAGAGATCAACAAAGTTCGAGTTGATGTGGAGGAAATTCGCTCGGACGTAGTTTTGTGCAAGCATGCGATCGCGACAGGGACATACACGTCCCAAGATGTTATAAGGGTTTACGTACCCAAGCCACCATGTTACGTTGGAGCATGGAATGCTCGTGAGCTTGAGAACTTCCTATAGAGTCTTGAGCGATATTTCGAGGATACGAGTATAAGATACGAGGTCGTTCGAGTACGCACGGCCACCCATTACCTTATCGATGCCACTGCCTTATGGTGGTGAAGACGACACGGGGACATTAAGAAAGGTATGTGCCGTATAGATTCATTCAATCAATTCAAGAAGGAGATCAAGTGGCAGTTTTGTCCAACGAATGCAGAAGACGAAGCACGGAGGAAGCTTCATCGACTCACACAGACAAGCAGGATCTCGGATTATGTGAAATAGTTTACGACATTGATCCTAGAGATACCGTATACCTCGGACAAGGATTCCTTGTTCTACTTTCTTGATGGCCTACAGTTATGGGCAGAGTTAGAGCTAAGACGATGAGGAGTACAAGATTTGTCATCTGCAATCATCGTGGCTGAATCGTTGGATGATTTCAGCTTACAACCCTGCTCACCAAGCCCAAGTAATCGTGAAAGTAATGGTAGTGGTACCGAGGGATCAAGTAGTGCCAATGAGGGTGATGTAACTCCAGCCTGCTTAAGAAAAAACCGGCATCGTGGCCACAAGGGTGATCGGTCAAAGTCTCCAATGAATGAGCAAACAACAAAACGGGACACAAGGGTAAGTCGTTCTAAGCCTTGGGCAGGTTTCCTTATTTGTGACGGTCAATATCAGGTACAAGACTGTCCAAAAAGAAAGACCATTAGTGCTTTGATGGCGAAGCTCGAGGCACGACAACAGGGTCAACATGACCCACCAGAAAAAGCACACGTAGGGACGATGCAGCTCCTAAGCTCTATGCGACTCGAGCAGAACGAGTCACAAAAGTGGGCGTCAAGGTGGATGCCACCCGAACGAGAAATCGTCGAGACAGCGAGGGTGCTGAATAGACATGTTGCCAAAAGAAGCATCACAAGATAATATAATGCAGCATAAACCTCGGGCAAGGCAAAATTCTCAAAAGACAAGAACGCCCAAGGAACATGCTCGGGAAGGGAGGTTTCAAGTAGCAACGCAACAGGTGGGTGCATGAAACCGCTCCAAGGCAACAAGAGAAGGTGTCGCCACGAAAGAAAGAAGAAACTACAAAGCAAACCAAAGGAACTGAAGACTGTCGACAACCCAAGTACTAGTGACAGATCAAATGACATTTTCGATACTAAAAATGAGCCACGACGAGGGCGACGTGAAATCGAGTGGGGCAGAATGTCACAGCCTAAGTCTTTGAGCCCTAACAAGCCTGATTCCGATCCAGTCTAGGTACATGCGGAGACCCAGCCCAAGGAGGCCCTCCAATTTCTAGAATGATCTATAGAACTCTAGGATAATCTGGAGTAGATTGTCTTATATATTTCTAGATGTATATAGAAGATTCTAGAGTATTCTTTAAGAGATATTTTGTAGGAAGATTTTAGGCCTTGATTGTGGATCGTTGAATCAAATCGATCTTGACCATCTATTCTCATGGCCAAGGCCTATATAAGGGAAAGAGCTCATTTGCTCCAAACTATCTCTCAAACTCTCAAAACTTAGCATCCTTTTATACTTCCTCTCTAGAGATATAAAGAGAATTCTTTCTCCCAATTCCTTGTCTTTCCAATCCTTTCCCTCTCTATTTTAAGTCTTCCGCTAGCGATAGAGTACGTTAGGCCTACTTAGCGATTACAAACGGATGGAATAACTCTAAGACCGCACGAATTTTTGGGGTAAAACTTTAGTCCGTGACAAACCGCTCTGCCTAATTTCCTAACTCTCAATACTCTTCTTAACTGCACTTCTATTTTCTACTTCACCTCTCTAAATTCCATACTAAATGTTGTATTTATATATAGTCATTCAACATATGTAATTCCTATAAATATAAAAACCATATTATCTTAATTCTTTATGACATTTACTAAACATTGTCACCAATATCTCATATAATTTATATCTATCATCATTGAATGCAACTCTCCTTTTTATTATCTCTTTTGTTAAATTCTTGTCCACATCGATCACTTAAAAGTTCTCAACCAATATATAAATCAAAGGAGCTACTTCACTTAAAATCATATGATTTTAAGTTGGAACCTCTTGACATGGTTATAGACCTGAGATTATGGGTCTCTCATTCCCTCGTAGTTAAATCATCCGTGAACGCCAGAGATTGTACATTTCTTATCATTTTCTCAAAGTTAAATCATTTGTGCAAATCAGGGGTTATGCTTAAAGTCGAGTATTAGATTACCGACCCACATCAATTAGAACCTCCAGACATGGTATCAAAACTAAAGATTATGGAATTCGTCTCTCATTCCCTCATAGTCAAATCATTCGTGCAAATTAAGATTTGCACTTAAGGACAAGTGTTAGATTCTTGTCCCATATCGATCACTTGAGATTTTTCAAACCACTATATAAATCAAAAGAGATACTCCACTTGGAACTATCTGGTTTTAAGTTGGAACCTCCTAACATCTTTTATAGTGTAATACATGTACAATATTCTCAAATTTTTCACATTCAATTATTCAGGATCACAATATTTTTCCATGTTTATCCAATCTTTATCATTTGAAATATTCTCTATACCAATTTTTGAATAAAACATGACGAAATTTTCATCAAATTCATTGTATTCCACAATCTTTTCATTAATTTTTGTGAATTCTTTAGTTTTATTTTCCTTTAAAAAGTAGCATTCGATACTCAATTCACCAAACTCCACATTATTTTGGTGAATTTTATTTTCTTTCATCAAATCTTATGAGTGGAAGGAGATTTTATTTTTATGCAAAGAAAACAATGTAATTAAATTTTTTTCGCAAAATAAATTCATTTCTAAATTTTTTACCTCGAAATTCATCACTTTTTGTCTCCTTGTCACCATTGGAGTTGTTTCTTCGTTCATTAAGAATGCCAAATGTACACTTGTTGGTCCTTTACTTCCTTCCAAAACTTGAATCTCTTCAAATTGTTAACCTTCATTGCAAAAACAATCTTCTCCATCCACATTTGGAAAATCTTCTTCACATTCTTCATCCACTGCTTCATCATCTTCAAAAAAAATTGTACCCGATACTCCAAGGGTAAATGTTCATTTTCACGATTAGAAGCAAAGTTATATAGCTCCTTCTAAATGTCAATGGAGATTTCAGTTCTTCAAAATTCAGCCACATCTCGAAACGAAGGGCTTTTCTCCAAATTCCAAGTGCGAATTCTTCTTTCTGCTCTTGGATTTTTTTCCAAACCAATAAATAGTTCTTCTCCAATCATGTCCCATACATTGCGCACCTTCAAATAGAATGTCAGAATAATTCTCATTCTATTGTACTTAGATAATATCAATTGCTCACACAAGTACACAGGGAAGACTGTTCCAATATTAACGTTACTCCTAGGATACCCGTGACTGTAATACCACTCTTAGGTGGTATCAAATTAATAAAATACAAATTTCAATATCTATATATTAGAATATTTTCAAATTCATAAAACAATATAGGAGACAACTCACATAAGAGATACATGGCCTGAGTTTTTTACTAATTTTGTCATTTTTTTAAAGAAGTCACTGAATGTGCATTTGGGTAAGGCATTTGAAAAAGATATTTCATTTCGAGAAAGAGTTTGTGAATTTCTCTTAACAAAAATTTTTAAGAAAAAAAATTGAAAAAAAAGAGAATTACTACATCATAATAAATAATATATTTGTTAAAATAAAAGATTTACAAGTCTATATACTCGTGTGTTTGGCCACTACCACTCAATCCTCTATTTATAGGGGAGAAGCCCATCAACCAACTAACTCATTAATGAGGTTCGTCAACCACCTTATTAATAAGGAATCTATCAATCAACCATCTCATTTATGAGCTTAACCAATCATCTCATTAATGAGGGAATCTTTCAACCAATAAGGAAAAAATACAATTCTCTTCTCGATGTCAAATACTTTTTTCAAATATCTTACCGAGCCGCACCCTAAATTCATGCCTAAAGAATCTCTCTTGTAATATCGTCTAAAACTTATGTTTTAGACATATAATCTAGAATCATGAAACTTTAAACCTTGCATGTAAAGGGCAGATAAATTCGCTAAAACACAACATTAGTTTTTAATGGTCATCAAATCACATGCTCTTTTTTGTTCAAATTTTTAAATTCTATTTTGTATTGGATCAAATTGAACAAAAGTCAAAGTTTAGTGTTACTTTTCAAACTACAAGTATCCCTGAACATCCATCTCAAATTTTAAGGATCAAAAAGTGTCATTTGTCAATTTCTAATTCATGACCTATTTTTTCATCAGTCCTATTTTTTAGTTTATTTATTTATTTATTTATTATTTTTTGGGGGTTTGAATAGTTCAAAACAACTTGATATAAGACTATTTTGAGTTTTCTATCTTAAAATATGGATGTCAATTTGAATAAGGTTAGAATGAGCCTTATATGCAATTCAAACAAGGGGTTGCGCACGCAAGGTACTTGGTAAAAGTGGGTAGTTACTAGTTTATTAATATTACATTTTTCACACAATTCAATGCATTTGAAGAATTATGTAGTATTAGGCTGGTTAGGCCCCGTTTGGTTAGTGTTCCCAACCAAATCCAACCCAACTCAATCTAAAAATTTTGGGTTTGATTGTTGGGAACGCATTTAACAAACACAAAACTCAACCTAATCCAACCCAAAAAATAAGAATTGATTCTCAAAATTCTAAAGAAACCAGAAACAAAAAAAAAATTGTTTCTTTTTGTGCCCAAAAAACTCAACCCAAAGTTCTCAACTTCCGTCTTCATCTGCCGGCTGACCACCACCACCACCCGCCGCCGTCCTCCGCCACCGCCGGCCACCTTCTGTTGCCGCTGGCGTCCACCTCCAGCTACCGTCCGCCGCCTGCCGGGGACCGTCACCGGCCACCACCGCCGCCGTCACCGTCTGACACGCCGCCGCCACCACCGTCCGCCGCCAAACACAAAAAAAAAAAAATTAGTTTTAGGATAAAATCGTTACCAAACATATTCTGTTCTCAGTACAAAATAAAAATTGTCGTTACCAAACGCAATTCTGTTCCCAAAATTCTCAACTCAACCCAATTTAACTCAACCCAACCCATTCCAGTTGGGTTCAGAAAAGTGGGAACACTAACCAAACGCCACCTTAGTGTTCCCAACCAAACTCAATCCAACCCAATCCAAAAATTCTAAGTTTGATTTTTGGGAACGCGTTTGGCAAATACAAAACTCAATCCAACTCAACCCAACCCAAAAAATAGGAATTGATTCTCAAAATGTTAAGGAAATGACAAACAAAAAAAACTTGTTTTTTTTTTGTGCCCAAAGAACTCAACCCAACCCTCTCAACTCCGGCCACCATCCGAGGACCACCCGCTGCCGTCGGCCGCTGCGGTCACCGTACGGCAACGGTCGCCGGCGACCGTCTGGCCACCACCGCCGTCCGGCCACTGTCTGGCACCACGGCAGCCGCCGCTGTGCGGCCACATCCGCCGCCGCCAAACACAAAAACAAAATCTCAAAAAAAAAATTAGTTTTAGGATAAAATCATTACCAAACACGATTTTGTTCTCAGCATAAAACAAAAATTATCGCTACCAAATGCAATTCTGTTCCCAAAATTCTCAACCCAATCCAACCCAACCCATCTCAATGTTTATGTTTTTTCATTGATTTATATATTGATTATTTTTATGTTGTAATTTATTGAATTATATAAAATTTAAGAAAAATATTTGAGAGGTGCTAAGGTTCCAAAAATAATTTTTTAAGAACCATCTCATGTGTAAAAAAAATCATTGTTACAAGACTCCATAAAGTAGTATTTTTATGGGATAGAACTTTTAGGAAAATTTCCCTAAAATTTATTGGTGTTATAAATAACATAAGAAATCATAAAAAAAAAATTAATAATGATAATAATATATTGTCGTATCCTACACGCATACATATCTTAATTTTTTGAAATTAGTCGTGTCCCCATGTCGTACCTGTGTCGAACATGACACGCGTATCCGTGTCCATGCTCCATAGGTTAGCGCCTTTGAGAGATCTTTGTTATTTGTGGCTTTATATCAAGTACACCCTATATATTTTTAAATAATATTTAGAATAATTCTTATTATTTCAATCCAGTTACATGGCAAAAATATATCTGCAGTATATTATGTTTAACATTTTTTTTTAATTTTGTTTTTGTTTTTCTTTTTATTCTCTACCCTATGTGGCTCTATCTTTTTTCTTTTATTATGTATTTTTTCACTATTTTTATTTTTTTAATTTTTTGTATGTCATTTGTGGAAATAAAAAAGATCAAAATTAAAAACATAGAAAACAAACAGCAGAAAAAAAAAAAAAAAAAAACAGTATTTTTCCTTTTTTGTTTTTAAATTTAAATTATTTTATTTGTTTTTGTTTTTTATATTTTTGTTATCTAATTTTTTTACTTTTTATTTTATTTTTTATTTTCTATAAACATCATACACAAAAAATGAAGAAATAAATAATAAAATACAAAATACAAAACAAAAGCAAAAAGAGAGAGAGTAAAAAATAGAAAAATAAAATAAAATAAAAAATTTAAATTATTACAATGTAAAGATATTTTATCAACAAAATACGATAAATAGTGTGAGTATTATTCAAATTATAAGGGCATCTAATGCCATTATTATGGTCATTTACATTATTGATGATGACTATGCGCGTGAATTAGGTATTGACTCAAAATTATATGCATTTGACAATATGTGTCACTATGTAATCTTAATTTGATTATTTTCTCCCTATATAATTGATAAAGGATATTTTTTTAAATCCCGACCAAGTGAAAACACACGAAACAACATCCCGATTAGAGGCCACTTGAAGTCCCGGTGCGAAATTGAGGGATGACCTGTGCTCGGGACATCAAAGACTGAGGCCACTCCGACAAAATAAGGAAGGGGAGACAAATGATGTGTTCAAGGACACTAATCCCTCAATCACGTGATTTTCAGGATTAGGAGGGATTACCCGAGATTCTAAAAGAGTTTTTCACCAAGTTACCCGACGCTTATAAATACGAGGGGACATGACTTACGTATCCTAAAAAATCTCATTTTCTTAACATGTGTTGTTTAAAATACTTATAGGAAAAAGATTTTTAAAATCTTTTTTTTTTTTTTTCTGAAATGAAGATGGGGCTTAGTACACGTTGGGGCCAAAAATTCTACTTAAATAATTAACAGAATTGCGTAAAATGATAAGTTTATCATTAGATTAAACCCGACATGTTCTGATTCAGGGTAAAAAAAGAAAAAAATAAAGAGTAAATGGATATACCTGAGAGTATAAATATCAGTTAATATAATATTTTAGGAATTTTGACTTTTAAATATTTGACCGTTTGCTTTAGCTGAAAACACAACACTTTACTTTATACTATAGGGGGTAAAAGTTCTTACCAAAATCACGAAGAGGGATAAACCGTAATTCAGTTAAATCATAGGGGGTAAAATGATATTACCAAAAAAATAGTAATTTTTTTATTAATTAAAAAGAGTTAATTTCACTTTGTACCCCTTGTGGTTAGATAAAATTGTACTTTGTACTCTTGTGTTATTTTCGTCACTATTTACACTCATGTGCTTAAGACCTAAGTGCAACGATTAAATTTTTCGTTAACAAATAAAAATCAACAAAAATTAAGTAATTAATGTTAACTTATTTATACTCTTTAAAAATTTTAATAGGAATTATTTTAATACTAATCCAAAACTTAGTGTTCAATAGTGCATTCTTTTTTTTTTGGATCTGCATCTTCATCATCTTTTTCTTCCCAACCACCACCACCCCCTACGCAAGCCACCATCCACCATGCTAGCCACCCCCAACCATCCACGCCGCACACACACACACACAAAGGTCGTCGTCGTTGTCAAAAATGAACCTGTGAGGGAGTGGGCGGGGGGTCGTCGTCGCTGGAAATAAAGAAGGAAGGGGTGGGGTAGGGGTGGGGAGTGGCAGAGAAGAACAGGGGGGAGTGAAGAGACGAACATATGAGTGGAGGAATTTTCAAGAAAAATATATTTTGAGCCTTGAAATTCAAAAAAACAAAAAAAAAAAAAAATAGACCCATTGAATTAGTTAGAAGAAAATACTCTTATTTTTTAAGTAAACTAATGAAAATACCTTCAGTTCTATTAAACTTTTAGTTGTTACACTTAAATCTTAAAAACAAGAAGTATAAATGATAACAAAAATGATACAGAGGTACTGCCAAACCACATAAGGTAAAAAGTGAAATCAACCCATTGAAAAACTAGTGATGGGGTAGGTGGAAACATACATTTTATATGGTTCTTTTTACACATCTTAATGCGTTGACTTCATTGACCGTCCACTGAGGAGATGACTATCTACAACAAGACCAAATGTTGGCATTTCTTTGATAGGTGAAGAAAAATTTTATGGTTTATCGTCCAATAAAGCAATAGGACACTGCACATATATAATGCCTCTAATAAGCGGAATCGGTCATATGTTTAAAACAAGGGGTTAATTTCACTTTGCCCCTATGTAATTAGACCGAATTGTACTTTGTACTCTTACAGTATTTTCGCCACCATTAACACCCTATGTGCTTAACATTTAACTACAACGGTTACAAATATAATAGAACTGAGGGTATTTTTGTCATTTCACTTCAAAACTAAGGATAATTTTATCATTTTACTCTAACTAATTTAATAGAGTTTATATAAAAATTTAAGGATCCAAGTGTTATTGTTTCATTTTCATTCCAAACCCCCCCTATCGTTGGTCTCTTCCACTCCGTAGCCCCCATCCTCCATCCCTTTCGTCTATTCTTGCTACTCTCCGACAAACAAACCACCAGCCCTACTACTATAGCCCTGCCACCGAGGCATTTTCTCTCTATTCCTCTCTCTATATCCTCTCCTCTCTCCCCCCCCCCCCCCCCTCTCTCTCTCTATTTCTGTTTCTATTCTCTTATCTCCTCGCTCTATCATTTCTGGTGACGGTGAATTGAGCAACCACTGCCACCAATATTCTCCTCTCCACCTCCACCACCTCCATGTTCCCTACTCCTTCTCTCTTTCTCAATTTATCTCCCTCTCTCTCTCATCTCCTTGCCCAACCTCACCCCTCCCTTATTCGGTGATTCCCCCTCCCCACCCCCACTCCTTCCTGCTTCGTGATTTTCCTCTTCATCCCTACCTCTCCCATGTTCATGATTTTTCCTCCCCACCCCCACCTCTCTCACGATCATGATTTCCAATTGCCTACTCAGATCTCCTCGCCATATATACATAATTAAAAGAAAAAGGAGGAAAGAGAGAAGAGAAATGAAGGGATAGAAAAACTTCGCTGGAGAAAGCCGTCGCCAGGGACCAGGCGTTGTTAACCATCCAAGAAGAGGAAGAAGATAAACACATAAAAAATACCAAAAAAAAAAACCTAAGTTTTTGCATAGTATAAAAAAGTCCCTATTAAAATCTTTGAAGAGTATAAATGTCATTTAATATCAATTAAAAAAATTAGTTAATTTTATAAATGTCATTTAATACTAATTAACAAATTTTAGTTGATTGTTTTTTCCATTGATCATTAAAATTAACGGAAAACTTAATTATTGCACTTAAATCTTAAACACAGAGTGTAAGTGGTGACAAAAATACCACAAAAGTGCAAATTACAATTTGGTCTAACCACATAAGTACAAAGTGTAATTAACCCGTTAAAAATTCAACAAAACTGAGTGTATTTTTGTTATTTCATTTTAAAAATAAGGGTAATTTTTTTAATTCTGTTCCAACTAATTCAATGGGGTCTATTTAAAAAATTTCTAAATTAAATGGTCGAAATATTTTTGACCTTTCATCTCTTCCAAACCCCCTCCCCTCCCAATTCACGTCTTCCCCTCCAACCCCCACCCCCTCCCTGCTTCGACAACGGTGAACTAAGCAACCACCGCTACCACACCTATGGTGAATACCACCACCACATCTCACCACCACCAATCCTCCCTTTCTCAATTTATCTCCTTCTCTTCCCTCATCTCCCCGCGCCTCTCCCTCTTTCATTCTAATATGTATATCTGTGTGCACGCGCGCGTGTGTGTATGTGGCTTTAGATCTGTAGATCCAAGGCTCTGATCTATAGAGATAGAGTGATTCAAACGCAAGAGCCTCTTAGTAGCCGACCAGTGACATTGGGTAGGCTTATGCATGGATTGAGAGAGCTTGTTGACAACATACGCAATGTCAGGTAAAAAGATGGACAAATATTGCATACCCCCAATAAGACTATGATACTGAGTGACATCAGCAGCCAAGGTACCATCATTGAGAACAAGAGATGTGGATGTGCTAAAAGGAGTAGCCGAATCTTTAACCCCAGCCATCTTAAAGCGAGTGAGCAAGTCTCAAACATAGTGGTGTCAAGAGAAAGACAAACATTGATATGTGGAAAGAACCTTGACACCGAGAAAGTGATAAAGCTAGACGATATCTTTGATAGAGAACTGACCAGAGAGAGTGTCAATAATTTGTCAAACAAGAGCAGAAGGGCTGCTTAGATTCAAAGGGTCATCAACATACACTAGAAAATGCATGAGAGAATTACCATGAGTGTAAACAAATAAGAAGATGTCACTTTTCGCATTAGTAAACCCAAAAGAGAGAAGAAAATGTCTTGGTTCCTCAAACCAAGCACGCCGTGCTTGCTTGAGACCGAATAGTGGTCGATGGAGTCAACATATATGAGTGGGATAAGTGGTATCAACAAAATCTTGCGGTTGAGACATAAATACTTCCTCAGAGAGATGGCCATGAAGAAAAAAATTGTTGACGTCGAGTTGATGAATAGGCCAGCCCCACGAGAGAGGAAGCGTAAGTAGAGATGTAAATTGTTCGGCTTCGGTCTAATTTCATATAAAACCAAAATCGTTAGACATATACCAAAAAAAAAAAAAAAAAAACCATTGATTTCTTTTTTTAAACGATTTTAAAAGCGAACTATTTAAATTTATACCAAATCAAAACCAAATCCACGAAACCATTGATTTTTCAATTTTATAAAAAACTAAAACCAAAAACACGAAATCGCAGACCGTTGTTTTTTATATATAAACCAAAAAAATAACTAAAATATAAAATACAAATTCCAAAAAACAAAACCAAACCACAAAACTATTAATTGTTACAATAAACGTTTCTAATCATAATTAAAATACAACGATAATTAAAATAAATGATTGTAACCATAATTGTTAGGGGTTAACTTGTAAATATATAAAAAAGTGAGAGTAAGTGAGGGTATATATGTCATAAAAATATATCTAAAATATCAGTTTTGCGGTTCGATTTCGTTATTGAGTTTCGCAATTACTAACCCAAAACCAAAACTACTTCGGTTGCTAATTTCAAATCCAAAACCGCAACTAAATCATTTAATTGATTGTAATACCGAACCATTCGATTCGGTTTCTCTCAGTTATCTGTCGGTTTGATTTTATTTTATTTTTTTGCCATCCCTAAGCGTAAGCACGACCCCTATGGTGGTGGGCTTAGTGATAGGACTAAAAGTCTCATGGTAATCAACCCCATGCCACTGGTTAAAGCCTTTGGCAACAAATCGAGCCTTATATTGAGCCAGGTCGCCATTGGGGTAATGTTTCACCCGATAAACCCATTTGCAACCAATAATATTCTTGCCACTCGATCAAGGAACCGGCTCCCACGTTTTATTTTAATGAAGAGCATTGATATCCTCACACATGGCATGGTTTCACTTATGATTGTTGAGAGCTTGAGTTATGTTGGTGTGTTCCAGAGTTGGTGAAAGAGGTTGAGTAGTGGCGGCAAGACTGAATTTTGGGGTTAGTTTTAAAAACTTGGTTCTTGGAGGGGGTGGTCACGAGATGGCTATTGGCTTGGTAAGGAAGCCGATGAATGCAGAAAATAGGGTTAGAATGTATAAAGGGCACACAACAAGACTTACCTACAAAAAAAAAAAAAGGTCACAATATCTTGATTGGATATTGTCCAAGTCTGATCAGTCTCAAAATTGTAGTCAACAGACGTAGAGTTAGAAGAGACCATCAAGGAATTTGTAGGAGTTAAAGACAATATACGAGAGTTGACACAATTATTTAAGGGGGATTTGGAAAGTCAAAATTGTCATTAAGGGAGCTATTTTGGGAAGGTTGGGAAATTGACCTTAGAGGATGAAGATATAGGCAAGATTTTTGGAGAACATGAATTACTAGTTGACACACGATTTAGTGGCAAGTTGGAACCTGATTGGTCGTCGATGGGAGAGCTTTGTAGTAGCCGGTGATGACGAGGGACTAGACATTTATGCGACGAGAAGATTTGAGATGGAAAGTGAATGAAGAAATGGAGAAAGAACAAACTAGATAGGTAAAGTATGGGAAGTGACGGAAATGTTAGGATGGAAAATGATGTTCAACAAATTGAACATGACGAGAATGAAAAAAAAATGTAAGATAAAGGTTATAACATGTATAGAAATTATGGAGGTTGGATTAACTAATCGCTCAAAAATAATAACCTTATTTAAGTGTAAAATATCGTAGTATAGTGTGTTTAAGTACGGGTGTCGAACCACAAGGATTAGCTTATTGTTGGTGTCCCAAAGTGACAGACACCTAGAGTGTGGTCCAGTCAGGAATAGATGGGTCATCCTGCTATGGTAGAGTTATTGAGTCGCAACTGGAGCTGGAAATTCTTTAAGTGAACTGTAACTGACCACCTACGGTCTGACTAGTTGGAGTCCAGAGTCTTTCCCTTCAGGGAGCTGTACCTACACAAGGCCTAGCCGGGATTTGTCTCGGTGAATCCCCTCGGGTATGAGAATAAGAGCTCAGAGAAAGAAAGAAAAAAATTAACAGAAATGCGTTAAGTATGTAAATGAGCATTGAGCATTACCTTGGGCTTGCATCACCTCTGGTATTTATGGGCGTTGGAGATGTTTAACTTTACCTAATCAGGCCTAACACAGTTAATTAGGCAAAACCATGTGTTCAGTCGATAATCCATGGCATTCAGGAGATAATCATTGAGCTTGGGCTTTTGGGCCCATTTAGAAACACCCGCAATCCTCTGTCAGGCCTGTAGAGATGAGCTGGTGGAAAAGTTTAGAGATTTGTAGAGTTCTGGAGGAGAAACAGACCGGAACGGTGTGCTAGCGAAGAAAAACGACTAAGTCCATGAAGTTGGTTGTCCAGAGGCACGGCACAGAGTTCTGGGCGGTAGTGCCCCCATGAGGCACACTACTCCTTCCTAGGTACACAAGAAATTACAGGGAAAGAACCTTAGTTGGTGTATACTTCTGCGTGGTATTCTGGACTCTCTAATGTGGCCGTGTCAGGGTGATGGTGGACACGTCGTTGGGGCTCGGTACTGACTTGGTGACGCCTAAAAGCACCCTCATCACTTGTAATTGTCAATTTCTATTATTGTTCTTCTTTAAAATGAAATGATATTTGGGTTTTGGTTTGAGTTTTTAAGCACACAAAAATAAATCTTGGATCTAAACAACGAAAATAGGAAATCAAGTTATGAATTATGGATCCATATTTTGCAATTTATGCTTTTTATCGCATTTTCTCCTTATCTCGAATTTGTGCAAACAAATGTTCATAACTACAAGTCAGAACCACTCAGAAAAATCAGATTGATTATTTTATCAGCATGATTTATCTTCGGTACTTAATCCCTACATTACATTAATCTATGGTAAATTAAAATCTAAGCCTAAATCATCCAATACAATAATCAATCCCCAAAATTACGATTGTATGATCATTAAAATTATACCACATGTACTAGATCTAATGTTTTTAGAAGTAACCGAATCTAAAACTAAAATTTCTACAAGAACATTTTAAAATAAATTTAAGCACAATAATACCAATGAAAAACAATAATCCATATCATATAATGGTTTACACAAATCTGGAACTAAATTAAAACATAATATTAAATAAATCCAAAATACCTCACGCCAATCCTAACCCGGTTGAAGGAAGTTAATTATTTATCGATGCGTGAAATGGCATTTTCTCGAATGAAATCCTTAAAACTGCCGTTACCCTCTTTATATTATGAAAATTAAGCTCTCCCTTCCAAAATGGCGAAAAATGGTGCAAGAAGGATGAAGAGTGGAAGAAATTTTGGGGAGAAAAAGTGGTTGCAAAAATGGATTTTAATCTCAAAATTCCTTCTCCAAAAATCTGATTAGAATCCTCTTTTATTGCCTTAGGAATCGTAGGGTTGTTGGGAAAAAAAAAAACTTTTGGTTGAAAAAGGCAGGCAAAAAATAATTAAATTTATTCTGCGCATATCCGAAGGCCATGCTGGCCTCTTCTGTGCATGGAAGCCAAGACAGCCAACTGCCTTGGTTGCGGCTTCTGAAGCCTCGCGTTTGTGCAGCTCGAAAGCCTCCAGGAAGTCGCGCACTCTGACTGTAGCTTAATTCTTCTTGGTTTGTCTGTTTTTCATTTGTTTTGCTCCAAATTAATCTGTTTTTACTCCATTTTTAAAAGCCTACAACATAAAAAATTAAAATAAATCAACTACACTGATTTAATTCATTCGAGAGAATAACAAAACTTAGTTCAGCGGTATTAGATCGCGCAAAATATTGCACGATCAATAACCAAGAAACCAACATGGTTTGGATTGGATCCAATTTGTGTTCAAAAACACCCAAATAACCAAGAAATCAACATGGTTTGGATTGGATCCAATTTGTGTTCACAAACACTCAGATGTGAAAAGTTTAGAATAATTCCGCACTTTATGGTATAAGCATTCAAACAGTGATTTATTTTCGAGAACAATTGTCCACATTAGACAACCATATGAAAAGTGTAGGACCAAAAGGAGAGAGGCAAAGATGCACAATGCTTAAAAGTGAGCTCAGTTTCAATAATATAATAGTGATGACGTTCAGTGAAGGCAATATGTTGGGGAGTGTGTGGATGAGAGACAAAATATTGGATATTATGATAAGAAAAAATAGTTCGTAACCCTTTATACTCAGTACCACCATCATACTAGATAGTATTGATAGAGGCATTAAAGAAATCAGCCATGGCTTTAAATTTAGGAAAGATGATTTGCACATCATATTTGTGAGACATAGAGAACAACCAGGAATATTTGGTGACATGATCCACAAACAATTTATAGTAAGAGAAACCGTCAATAGATCGAATTGGAGAAGTTCCCCAAACATCGATGTAAATCAAATCTAAGGGACTACAACTTTGCAAACTAGAAGTGTCAAACGGCAATTTATGACTTTTATTGCATTGACACGAACCACAGAAAGAAAAGGGAGAATAGCCGGATTGAATAGGTAATTTTTGAGATGATATAATATGATTGAGGACTTTGAGAGATGGATGACCCAAGCGATCATGCCACTGACTGACGGTAGCAATACCATAGCATGCTTGTTTTATTTGAGACTGAGAGTCTTTGAAACAAAACTGAGAAACAAAAATGAGGTTTTGGTTCATGGTAGGCACACATAAGACATTTGACAAGTTAAAAGAGTGAAAGGTAGATGAAAATATGGAATGCCCAGTATGAGTAATATGCAAACCTGATCAATCACCAATGATGATATCATCAAGACCCTCATGAGGTTAGTGATTAGAAAGATGTTGGAAGTAACATGATGAGAGGCCCGTGTGTCAAGAAGCCAGTTTGAGAAGTTACCTGCATTGTTGCTCATAGTAGTCGAATTTGCCTTAGGAGGTATAGGAATGCCCAACAAGCGCTTGATGGTATAGAAATCTTTGGCAACATGGCTTCTTTTGTCACATTATTGGCGAAAGAGGTTCTGTTTGGAGTTGTTTGTGCAGCAACCACCTTGTTTGAGATTTCCATTTGAGCATTGGTTTGTGGATTGGTCGAATCGAGATTGTAAGTACTGGTCATTCAACTGATTGTTGTGTCGAGGCTGTGAGGGCGTATTGTAGTTGTACTGAGCAGCATTTACAGTGAAACCACTTGTATTCTTAGCCTCTTGTTGTGCAAAAAATGACTCATATTCAACAAGTTTATCATAGAGCTTCTCGAGATTGATTGGTATGTCAAGAGCTCGAAAAACAACAATTATTTCTCTACATTTAGATCCAACTCCATTGAGGACATGGAGAATCATATTAATGTTAGGAACAACAAATCCAGTGAGGACAAGTTCATCGACTAGCAAGCGAATTTTTTCAATATACTCTGAAACCGTCATGGTTCCTTTGGTTATGTTGGCCAATTGATCCGTGAGGCTCATGATGCGAGAGGTTGAGGCACTTGCAAGTACAATGGAGAGACAATCTCAAACATCTTTAGACGTTTTAGCGTAGTTTATCATTGGAATGACGCTCAGTGAGAGAGGTCATAATTCCTATTTTAAGTAGTTGATCGTGACGGTGCCATAGGACGTAGTCAGGATTTGAGATTGTCTCACCATCAATAATATTTTTCTCGGGATGACATGGGTTCGTCCCATCAACAAAACCGAGAAGATTATATCTAGGAAAAAAAAAGGGCATCAAATTGGGATATCCATGAGGAATAGTTGGTATGTAATAGTTTTACTGGTAGTAGCGAGGCATTGATAGTGATCAAACCTTCTAGGAGAGAGGAGTTTGTCACTAGGGTACTATTTCTACGGTTGGAGTTGGCTCCTGACATGGCAAAAAAATGATGAACAGTATAGGAGAAGAAGAACTTGTTGAAGTTAGAGTTGCTCTGACATCATATAAAATTTGTATAGGAGTTGTAGAATGATAATGCATTCATAAGTTTTCAATCAGGCAAATTAATGTGTCAACTCATAAAATATATTCTCACCTAACGACAGCATGAGCAACGTCAAAATTCACCTAAACCAACAAAAATACATGACAAACACCATTAATTCGTTTACTTGATAGAGAAATATGTCGATATTTAAATGACATAATTGAACATTTGTTCACCCAAGTACACATGTTTCCCACAATCCCTACAAAAATGCAAAATATACACAAATTTCATTTAGTATCTTTAAGTAACATAATTGAACATTTGTTCACCCAAGTACACATGTTTCCCACAATTCCTGCAAAAATGCAAAATATACACAAATTTCATTTAGTAGCGTAAAACAGAATTGACATCAAGCGATGTGGGATTCAAAAGTCTACTGATAAAAGTAACCTAATCTTATTCGTAGTTCGACCAAACCAAATGCCATGGTTGTTGCTAGCCCTAAAGCTATTCTTTCTGAATATTTAGCTTCCTTAAAATCAAATAAACAAGTGCTAAATAAAGGCAAAATTAGTTAAACTGGTGGAAAAAACAAAGTGGAATGTTGGCCTCAACCCGTGTGCTAGGAACTCAAATTGAACCTTCCCCTACTCTTCAATGCAAAAAAAACATAATAATAAGGAAAAATAAATGGTAAACGGACAAAAAAAACTCTGGGCAACATTATTGGCATAACATATATGGTCATATGACTAACATTGTAACATTAATCCAAGCCGAAAAAATCAACATGGATAAATAAAAACAAGGGGTAATTACACTTTATCCTATGTAGTTAGATCGTTTTGCACTTTGTCCCCTATAATATTTTCATCACCACTTTGTCCCATGTAATTAAGTCTTGTTGCATTTTACCCCTTGATATCGACGTAACTATAGGGTGTAAGGTATTAACAAGTGGGATAAAGTGCAATAAAAACTTAACTATAAAGGGCAAAGTGGTAACGAAAATACTATAGAAGAACAAAGTACCTAACCACAAGGGATAAGGTGTAATTAACCTTAAAAACAATAAAGAAATGGTGTAATTAACCTTAAAAACAATAAAGAAATTTTTATCCATGTACATGAAGAAATTTCTTAAGAAATTTCTTAATCCCTTGTTCAATGAAGGTGTAACGATAAATAGATAAACATGCAAGGGGAAAAATGAATTGTGAGAAAGCAATAGTGATGAATAATATGAGAAACCATAGAAGTGAGGATAGTGAAACATGAATTTCGATCTAACTAGACTAGAGTATTTTCCGTACCTAAAGATAAGTATGTAAAAAAAACACTAATTTAATATTATTTTTTAATTTAAATTTTTGTAAATTTAATATTTTTGTATTATAAATTTAATGTCTATATTTATAATTTTCATAAATTTAATATTCATTTATATTTAATGTCTATATTTTTTTCTTTTATATCATTTATTTAATTAATTTTTTATAAATTTAATATTTTTATATTATTATTAAATTTAATATCCATATATTATTTGTATAATATCCATAAATTTAATGTCTACAATTTACGTATATTATGTTTTTTATTTTTTATTATTTTTTAATTTAAATTTTTATAAATTAAATGTTTAGGATTATTTGTAATTTTCATGTCCATATATTATTTTTATAAATTTATATATAGAAAAAACATATTATATCTCCTTAATTATACAAAAAAAAATATATATTTTTCTTTTAGGTATAAGATATATAAAATTAAATATAAATACACATTATATATTTATGTTAAATTTTTTTTATTAAACTAGATCTTTCTTTGTCTCTGAAGACAAAAAATGACTAAACTATATTTAGCGAATTTATGTTGGTCATGTTTTATTATATAGACATTGCCGAGTGAAACTTATTATACCTTATTGTTGGGTTAACTATGACATTCGCTAGTGCCAAATTTACACGGTAGACTAAATTCATTAAACGAATGGTACTTGAATCTAGCCACACATATTTCTACACGGTAGCGTACCCAAATTTAAACATATTTCTACTTCAAACTAGTGCCAAAAGTGATTTTTTTCGTAAAGAAAACAATTAAGTTAAATAACCCATCAAACCAACTTTATAAATCTGATTTTTTAATTTAATGTGTAAAGTGGTATTGGGTCTCTTTTAATGTCAAAAATTAGCTTAGGTTTTTCTTCACATTTATAATTTGACCACCAGTTCCTTTCACATCTGATATGAGATAAACCCAATAATTTCTCTTTCACACATCAGGCCTTTGGTCTACAAAGTCTCGATCAGTCTTTCCCTTTGTGACTATTTGATCAGAGTTGTCGTGATTTGGCCTCTGTCAACCTCAAAAATTAATTCACGAATTAAGGTCTTTTCTCACACTTATGGCCTGACCACTAGTCTCTTTAACATTTTATGTGGGATAAACCCAACATAATCAACTATTAATTACAAATAGTAAAAAAATCAAAATTGGCGAAAAATCGATTTTTGAAATTGATATACGATGAAAAGTCATTTTTTTTTTGTACATAAAAGTGCAAACAAAACAAAAACACAAACAAATTAAGGACACCTATCAAAGGCACTCGCCTCCATATCAGCAAATACTAAGTTTGTCATATCTTCCTGGGGACATCTTCAAATCCATGCCTCTATTGACACCCTTCTTGCCCAAGAAGTCAGCACATTTATTAGCTTCTCTCGGAACATACTGGATAGAGTAATTGTTATCTTTCAAGAACCTCTTACAGTCTTCAATCCAAGGAATGTATCTATACGAATCTGAGCACTCTCCCAAAATGAGTTGAACTACTTCCTGGGAGTCCATTTCCACAATTACACGTGGAATCTCTCTATCCAAAGCTAGCGCGATCCCCATATGAATGTTTCTGATTTTCGCTCCAAAACTCATGCAATCCTGAATTTGGCCATAATAGCCAAACATCTAAACTCCATACCGATCTCTAACCAGTCCTCCAATACCACATTTTTTCGGATTTCTAATAGCACTTCTGTTAGTGTTCAACTTAAAAAATCATGCGTGAGGAAACATCCAATAAGAAAATTTAGATGCTACTCTATCATTTATGAGATAGAAAGAATAAAAAGATTACATTAAATCATCTTTATGTCTCATAATACGATTTAAAGTAAAAGTAAAATTAGATTTCACTCCTTCTATGACTTTTTTGTTTCTATCCTTCCATATTTTCCAAACAATAGCCATGAAAAGAAAATATTTAGAAGGACTAGAGGATCTCCCTTTCAAATGCCTTTTGACCCACTATTGGATGTCCAAGTTCATGGAATCGAACCGTTCGTGACAAGCTGCTATATTGCTCCAAATCTTAACCGCTTTAGGACATTTCCTCAAAATATGGTCAATGAATTTTGTTTCAACCTGACATCTTTGACAAAAACTCGAGGCATTATCACATTTTATGGATCTAAATAGATTAGTAACTAATTTTCCATGCATAATAAGCCACACAAAATATTTAAGTTTTTTAGGGAGTTTTAACTTCCAAATCCAGTTCCATTTTATTTACACATTCTTCTGTTCCTTTTTCAAGGAGTCATAACCAGTTTTGACATTAAATTTTATTCCCAAATATCCAAATGGGTTTATCATCTACCTCTAAATTAGGGCGTTCATTTTTCAAGATGGATTTCATTTGGGTGTTATTAATGAGGTGAAGAATAAGAGTCAAAAACCATTCCCCAAATTCACTAATAATATTTGCGAAAAAAATAAAAATAATAAAAAAAGTCATTTTTTTTAAAACCGATTTTTTCGAAGTTGATTTATTTTCATAAAAATATTAAAGTTATTTTTTTATATTATATATGTAAAGAAGTCAGGGCAAATTGGGTAGTTTGTATCCTATGGGAGTAGGGAATCCTGATGACTACCAATTGCCACCTTGATTAGACGGTTGGAAGATCAACAATCTATGGAACGGATATTCACTTAGGTTAGTCGTAACCATTTGTGGCACATGTCGAACACGACACTCCTCGATATATATATATATATATTGAATATGTATTTTCCACGTGATCGATAAAAAAAATATGCAGACGTGTTAGAGGTGTATTCCAACATATTAGAGGCGTTTTCTAACGTATCGGAGGCATATCAATATCTTACCCGAATAAAAATGTTTTTGTTGTATATTTTTATTGTTTTGTATGAACTTAATAATTTACTTTTATTGTTATATTATTAAACTTGATGGACTGATTAATAATATTTTTAAGATAGAGTGTATTTGTAATTAAATTACGGGTTTTTTATTGTTTAGATCAAATTTAGCTCTCTCTCTCTTTAATCAATCTTTTAAACAAAAAGATTATTATTATATCTTTCATTAAAATATTGTAATATTTAATCCCTTAGAGATAATGAATGGACATATTTGCCTTTATATGTCCTTTTCACATTTTCAACCGAGTTGCCTTTGGGTAAGGGATTTGTAAAATGATGGGATTTCGAAATCCTGAATTTAAAAATTCCCTCATTTTATAAATATCTTATTTGGATAATTATTTGAACTGAACTATTTGAAAAAAAAAAAATTGTTTCTCTATTTTTTATTCCATTTCTTGAAAAAAAAAAAAAAAAAAAAAACAAAGAACAAATTCAAGAACAATCGTCATTCGCTCACCATTCGAACAAATCAAAGAATAAACCCAAGAAACAAAAACTCAAATCGAAATTGAAACCCAAATTGAAGTAGAAATCAAAATCTTATTTCGATTTCGATTTCGAAATCCAAATCGAAACACAAATCTAAGTAGAAATCGAAACTCTATTTCCATTTCAAACCCTATTTCGATTTCGAAATCAATTTCATTTTTGAAATCGAACGTTTTGTTCGATTTCGATTTCGAAATCGAAATCACTTAAAGATCGGCGAAGAACGAAGAAGAAGAAGAAGACGAAATCGTCGAAGAAGAAGAAATCGACGACGAATAACAAAGAAGAAGAAGAACGAAGCAGAAGACAATGAACGAATAAGATGAAGCAGAAGAACGAAATCGACGAAGAAGACGATGACGACAAAATCGACGAAGAAGAAAGAATGAAAAAGAAGCAGAAGCAAAAGACGATGAACGAAGAAGAAGCAAAAGAACAATGCAGAAGACGATGATCGAATGATTTGATAAATTCAGCCTCTCCCAAAAGTATTTCGAAATCTTTCATTTCACTCCCTAAAGGATTTAACAAATTCTCTTTCCTAAAATCCTTTCACTCCCCAAACAAGGAATTTATTAAAAAATAATTTTGAAATCCATGAAATTCCACCTATAAATCTCTTACCCAAACACAGGGTTAAATCCTTTTTACATTTTCAACTAGAGTTGCCGAAAGCTTCTCTCCATCCGACGATCTCTCTCTATTCTCTTCGTCAGCTACCGATATATTTTCTCTCAGCGACGCTCTATCTCTTTACCCACTAGGAAAACCAAACCCACGGTTGAATTGTGTCTTCTCTTCTTTCTCTTGCTCAGCTGGACAACCACCGTGCAGAAAACCAGGTAAATGTCACTACCGTTCATCGCTATCGCCATCATCAACCTCTCTCTCAGCCGAACCATCACCACCGTCACGTCACCACCGCCCATCTATCTTTTCTCTTGCCGCATCACCACCATCAGTGTCATCTATCGTCGATCTACGAACATCGTGGCCATGTTTACTCTCTATCTCTCTTTCATATGTGTGTGTGTGTGTGTCTCAAATCTGGAAAATTCATGATTTGGAATTTTCCAGATCTGGTTTTTTCCATATTTAGAGAATTTTCATTTGGAAATTTAAGGATCTTAAGGTTGAATTTTCATTTTTGCAGTCTATTTTTCAGATCTTAGAAGTGAATGTCCTAAATGTTCATTCTAAATCTCCTTTTTTTTAATATTCATTCTAGATCTCGTTTTTATTAGTATTCCTTCCAGATCTCATTTTATAAATGTTCATACTTTTATGTGTTGATTTTTTATTTTATTTTTTGTGGGTTTTGGTGAATGGTCTTTGTTCTTAGTGAATATTCATATCAGTTCAAATTTGTTTCGATTTGTTTGGTTCAGATCTGTTTTGATTCATATCGGATCATAGGAAATTTTTTTGGTGAATATTCATTGTGATTTTGAATGTTTTTGTCTATTCAGATCTATTTTGATTTGTTTTGAATTTTAGTGAAGTTGTTTATTCATTGTGATTGTTCTTCTTTTTGTTGATTTTTTGTTCTCTATGAATATTCATATTGGTTTTTTTTTTATATAAATATTTTTTGTAGTTTGATAAACGTAAAATAGAGAGAACGTGTAAACATAACAATGAATGTATTTGTTCACATGTCACAATTCACCGTAAAAAAATCCGCCTCATGTAATAATTTTTTTTAAAAATAGTAAAATTTTAAAAATGTGAATATTCACTTTTATATTCTACAAAATAGCATTTTATATAAATTATAAACAGAAAATAGTCAAAGAAGCGATAAATTTTTTTTTTTAAGAACTAAGAACTTTATTATAATAGTGAAATATCCATTTTCCTATTTTTATATTTTTTTAGGATCATATAATAAATTTTCCTTAAATTATTCCCAAGGTTTGATTGATAATTTAAAAAATTATATATATATATAGAGAGAGAGAGAGAGAGAGAGAGAGAGAGAGAGAGAACACAAACACAATAACAATGACGAACACAACGGCGACGCTAGCGAACACGAACACAGTGACGAACACCAGCACATGCACAACAGCAGTGGCTAACTAACAACCTACCTACTTGTTTATTTGATTTAATTTTCACAATAATTACCTCTAATTTTTCAATCTACTAATTTAAACAATGGAATATTTTTAAAATGCATTTTAATTTTGCATTCTTAATTTTAAAATAGTTAAATTTAATTATATTTTATATTATTTAAATTTATTTTTTTGAGATTTTTTTATATTTATACTTATAAATTTAAATATGTCTCCTACATTAAAAAAACAAAACCAACAATTAATTGAAAACGAGGACCTCATTCACATAAGAACCCAAACTCGGAAAAAATATACACCCTTCTTGAAAAACGCACACTATTTAAACCCACGAAATCAAAACCATTCTAATCTATCTTCACTTCAAATGCATCCTTCTTCTCGTCCTTCTGCGCTTTCGGAACTATAACCTTCAACACACCGTTCTTCATCTCCGCCTTGATCTCATCGAGCTTGTACACATCCGGCGGCAGATCGAGCCTGCTCGAGTACCTCCGGCGGCTATCGTCGTCCTTCGATTCTTTCTCGCCTTCGCCTCTGATCACCAGCGTGTTCTGCTCCACGGAGACTTTCACGTTCTCCTTGTCCAGTCCCGGCATGTCCATCCGGATGCGAAGACCGTCTTGGAGTTCCTTCACGTCCCATCCTCGCCGGGATCCGACTCCGGCGCCGATTCCGCGGAATGCCGAAAGTAATGGATTTTCCACGATTTGGTCCCTGAGGTTTAGCATCTGGCTCAGAGTTGGCGGAGAGAACGGATCGAACACATCTGCGATTATAAACGTAAATGTAAGTGGAAATTTAAGTAAATATACTCCGATCGATGATCGAGAAGATATCAAATCGTCCAAGGACAGTATCAAATTGTACTTTCTTCGTCCAGATCTATGCAATATGAGTAACAGAGCTAGTCAGATTCAAAATGTGAAACGACGATTTCACAATTCAAGCGGTTCTAATTCAAATTTTGAGAGAAAGATTGAGTAAAAACCAGTCGAGCAGTTAAGCGGAAATTCAAGTAAATATACTCCGATCGATGATTGAGAAGAGATCGAATCATAGAAGAACAGTATCAAATTGTACTTTCTTCGTCCAAATCTATGCAATATGAGTAACAGAGTAAGTCAAATTCAAAATGCGAAACGACGATTTCACAATGCGATTGTTTGCAGATATGACAATCGATTATCAAACGGTTCTAATTCAAATTTCGAGAGAAAGATCGAGTAAAAATCAATCGAGGAGGATTCAAATGCTAAATCATCAAAAACTGCACAGATTCAGACGAAATAAGAAGAATCGAGGACAACTAGCTACAACTACCTGTGAGGAAACTGGGCACAGATTCGCGGCGGCGCGAAACAGAGCCGTCACGGAGATCGTCGTCGACTCTCAGGAGATCGTCATCGAAATTATTCATCTGAGCGTTAGTGTTGAAGGAGCGAGTGCCTGAAGGAGCCACCGCCGCCGTGCGGACAGGGGTGAGAAACCTGCTAAAGAGCGTCGCCGTGGAGGAAGAAGTTCTCCGGAGTGCGAGTGATGCAGCCATAGCTCACCGATCAAATCAAATGGGTAAGATCCAAAACTTTTCTCGCCAATAATTCGCGATTCTTCTTTTGCTGCCATGAATCGTCATGCTTTGATGATTTTATACTGGGTGAATGACTTGGAGAAGGGGAAATGGATGACTGAAAGTGGTAGAACCGTGTAGAATGTTCGAGAGCGGAGAGTGGAGCAATTCAATAGAAAGAAATGATGAAAATTTAATTAAAAAAAAAAAAAGAGTTCGAAGATTCTAGAAACTAGAAAAAGTTAAACCTTGACCTTTGGAGGTCTTAAAACATCTAGAACAATTTATTTAAACTCTTTTTAATATTAATAATTTTAATATCGACATATTTAATGAACAAACTCGAAAAGAATAATTTTTAAGATTAATATGCTAATGTATTAAAAGAGAATGGCTTCTGAATTTTTTCTAGGGTGGTTCATGCGCCTCGGAGTTTGTCCAGCCCACCCAACCTATTAGCTATTTTCTAGAGATTAGGCTTAAAATTTAATAGGGTCATGACCCAAAAATTAGACTCTGATATTTTTAGTGTCAAACTAGGGCCTAACTATTTATATTTAGGGCCAGGATAGCCCATGTATCTATAATTATTAAAAATATTATACATTAAAATATATATAACATAAGATACTTACAAATATGAAATTTGTAGTTTAGTGATTATCTAGCGAGCCTCTAAGTTGGAGGTCTAGTGTTCAATATTTTTTTATGACTTAGAATAGTTATTTAATGTAGATTATATGTTACTTAAAAGATATATATGACTTATTTTCAAAATATTTAATTATATATATATATAGGGTTGGGTTTGGATTTTATGTATTTTACAATGTGTGTGTTTGGGCAAGGGAATAGGATTGGATGTCTGGCTCGGGCTCGGGCCCTATAAATTTTTGTAATTTATTTGGTTGGGCCCAGTCTAGCATGGCCCATCAACACCCTAACCTTTTATATTTTTTAAGAATTAAAATTTTTCTTTGAAATAGAGAATAAGAAATAAAAACTAACGAATGCATGAAAAAATTGTATGTATTTATTCATAATTCTAATTTTAAATCTCGAAATTCATGTTATTATTGTGAAAGCAACTAAACGATATCAAAGTGTTTCATGTGCAAACATTGCGAATTTATTATTATAAATTTATTTTTTCTAAATTCACGTATTGTGCGAGTCTGGAAGTCGAATGTGAAATATAAGCTAGTTGATATAGCTCTAGGTAATTGGTATGGCACTATCAATTTTACAATTTGGGTAGGTTTTAGTGTAACCAATTTAAAAACTTAATTGTAGTTTCATAATTTTCAATGACCAATCATATATAAATCATTTATTATATAATTAATTTTTAGAGTTTTCCTTGACTTGTAATATGAAACAATTTCTTAAGTATTAGATAAATTAAACATTGTCAATAAATTAAAAAAATATATATATTCCCAACTCCTTGAAAAAAAAAATAGGTTTTTCGAAATCACCCCTAAATTAATCCGTAACCTAATTTTCATTTTCTCTAAATTTGTTTCTTTGTATTCTCTCTGTCCCCCGCCATGACCACTGTCTTGCCTCCTGATTTGCACTGCTTGCGCCGCTGTTATCATTACCATAACCACCGAAGCAACTACGGCACAACCTCCTACATATATAAACCAAGAGCACTTTAAAAAGAAAATGTATTTTTGGCATGAGTTGAATTTCTTTAATCCTTAAACATGTGTTTTCTTTAGTTGTGGATTTCTCAAAAAAAAAAAAAAACATTTTTCGACTTTGAAAATCAAAATAGGATTTAGCATTATTATTTTTTAACACACCACTCGGAAAGAAATTATGATGAATAGAATCATTAAATTTGATTTTACAATTAAAAAGAAAAAAGAAAATAACATAATTGGTCTAGTATATGAAAAAAAATTATATAATTATGATTTTTTTTTAGAATTAAAATAATTTAGTTGTATGTAAATAGAGATGTGGATAAAGTAATTTATCCTCAATAATATAATTTCTAAAATAAAAGCTCTATAATAAATTAGGATTATTTTTTTAAAATTGCCTTTTAACATGGGGCTGAGATTGATTTGAGGATTTGAGGGGAATATCCCCCTCAAATAGAAATTTTAGGGGGAAATATCCCATCCAAAAATTTCCCGCCACTAGTTTTTGTAGAGTGATTTTGTGTGTCTCTCAACCCCAAAATCTTAACTCCTGGTATGAGATTTTTCTTCATACTTATAATCTGATCACTAACCTCATCCGCATCTAATGTGGGATAAATTCAACAATCTACTCTTCACATATCGGGCCTTTGGTCGGCTAACTTTTGATCAGTCTCTCTTTTCGTGGTTATTGTGTCAAAGTTGTTATAACTTGGACTCTAATAACAGTGTAGGGTGATCTTGAGCCTCTCTCAATATCAAAATTTAATTAATAAGATAAGACTTTTTCTCACATTTATAACTTAACCATAGGATAAACTTAATAGTTTATATTTATTGTTGCAAATGCGACCAAAGTTACAAGGATGAAATGAACTGAAACACAAATTCTATGGGCCGGGCCAGAGCTTCTGCCCGCGCACCGCTCTGTTGATAGAGACAGGGACAGTATCTATTTGGGCTTTGCGGTTGCACCTCAGCCTTGTGTTGTTCACATGGGCCACGGTAGGTTGCGGTTATGACTGGCCCATTTGATTGTCTAAATTATATTTATCAATCATCTTATTTTTTATGAATTGGTAATGAAATTTACCTATTGTTTATTTGAATTAGAAAAACATATAATTATTTTTAATTTTAATTAATGTTTTAAGTTGTACTTTACTCCTATTGCACGAAAATATAGTGTCTAGACTAGAACCAAAATGGTTAGCTAAGGTGGCATTTGGTTAGTGTTTCTGTTTTTCTGTTTTTTACTTCTAATAAGTTGGGATGAGATAGGATGGAAATTCTATATCTATTCTAGAGTATTCTGAAAATAAAAATATGTTTGATAACGACCATTTTCCTGAAATTGTTTCTTTTAATTTATGAGGAAAAAAACATGTTTAGTTGTCATATTTGTTCTTTTTTAAAAAAATGCATGGTGGTCGAGGGATGGTGGTTGCCGAACAGGGCGGGGTGATACGCCCCTGCCTATCCCATGCAGGTCACACAAGACTCCATTCAAGAAGACCCGGTTCGGCAAGAACCAAGCTAGACCCAGCTAGCTCAAGGCCATGCTCGCATAAGAAGACCTCCCACGTGGTTGAAGGACTTCACAAGTTGATTCAAGAGGATGGAAGCTTCTATTGTTAGTTTGTTATTGGGTTGTTATTTTGTTTGTCTGAGTATTGTTAGGTTGTTAGTTTTGTTGGGTATATGAAACTATGTATAAAGCTTTTGATCTGATGAATAAGATAAGAAATAAGTAGAACTTCTTTCCTTTAATCTTTTTTTTTTTTTTTTTTGTTGCAATTGGAGCTGACACTCACTCCAAGAGTGTATTTCCTAAACTAATCGTATCGTTGGTGCTTTCATTGATTTCATGTCCATGGCGTAGTCCGATATGATGGCATCTATGAAGGCGTTACAAGCACAGTTTCAAGGTCAGACCGTTGTTATCCATCAAACGTTGCAGCAGCACATGTCCACGGTGGATTCTCAACTTGAGGACTTACGTTCTCAGATTCAAGGTTCTCCAGGTATCTCAGCCAAGTCGACAAGTCCCTCTCATCGAGCACCTCCGCTTACTGAAGGTCACTCTAGGAGCTCCGAATTATCTCCGATGTTGCGTTCCATGAAAATAGAGGTTCCAAAATTTGATGGATCCGACCCAAACAACTGGGTGTTTCAAATCGAAGAGTTTTTCGATTTTCATGGCATTTCAAAATATTTACGCCTTCGAATCGCCTCATTCCACATGGAAGGAAGAGTTGCAGCTTGGTATCAATGGATGAAGGCCAACAATCTGTTGACATCGTGGAAGGGTTTTCTGATCAATCTGAAGCATCGGTTTGGTGCCTCTACCTATGAGGACCACCAAGGTAACCTTTCCAGACTCACTTAAACTACAACAGTGGCAAATTTTCATTTGGCATTTGAAGATTTGATGAATAAAGTTACTGGAATTTCTGAACCTCTATTGATCAGGTTTTTTATAACGGGGTTGCGAAGGGATATTCGTCGGGAGTTACTGTTTTCGCGATCCACGTCGTTAATGGAAGCCTTTGCGCTTGCCCGAGCTCACGAAGCTCGTTTAGAAGAGGCCAAAATGAGCAGTCAGCCTTGGCCTAAATAGCCCCCACCATCGTCACCTTCTCCATCTGTTTAACTCGTTGCTACACCTTCTACCCAACCGCAAAATACTACACTGCACACTGCCAGTCCTTCCACCCATCCTGTTTCCCATACAGCACACCTACTCACCAAACAATCACTCTCACCAACTTTGCCACCACCACCAAATCTACCCATTCGTCGCCTCTCCCCGACAGAATTACGTGAAAAAATGGAGAAAGGATTATGTTATAATTGTGATCAAAAGTACAGTGCTAACCACCGTTGTCGCAGTAAATTCCTTATTCTCATGGGCACTAATGATGAGGACACGATACTTCCTTCTAACTTGCCCACATTAGAGCCCTTGGAGGAGGAGGTCACCACCGATATTTCTAGTTTAAACACGTTGACGAGACAGGTGAACCCTCGATCACTCAGATTGATGGGAGAGATTGACAATCACCGTTTTCAAGTGCTCATTAATAGTGGGAATACCCACAATTTCATTAAACCGGCGTTGGAGGAACGATTGGGCCTTCCTATCCAATTGCCATCTCACTTTTGAGCGTATATTGGCAACGGGGATTTCTTGGTGTGCAAATTTTTTTGTCCTCGAGTAACAGTGAATATGCAAGGCTACGCTTTTCTTTTGGATTTGTTTGTCTTACCGATTAAGGTACCGGATGTGGTATTGGGCATTCGATGGCGCCAGCGTTTGGGTCGTGTGTCTCATGACTATTCTGCTATGACTATGGAGTTCTCTTAGGATGACAAATCGATGACCTTGCAGCGAGATGTATCAAACTCACCATGTTTAGTCACTTTCCATCAATTCCAAGCCATGTTGCATAGCCCTGATGTTCTGAGTTTTTTTGCACTCCAACAGCTCCATGCGAACCCTGTTGAGGTTTCGGATGAATTTGAACTACCTCGCACATTGCCTCCACCAATAGATCATCTCTTGCACCAATTCCACCAACTATTTCGCCCTCCAACCGGTTTCCCCTCACATCATTTCATTGATCATAAGATTCACTTGCTCCCAAACACAAAGCCTGTGAATGTCCGACCCTACCGCTACCCCCACTTTCAAAAAAACGAGATGGAAAAGTTAATATGTGAAATGTTGGAGCAGGGTTATATTAAACCGAGCCGTAGCCCTTTTTCTTCCCCGGTGTTGCTGGTTAAGAAAAAATATGGCACTTACCGATTTTGTGTGGATTACCGCGTCTTAAATGTGGTAACTATTAAGGACAAATTTCTCATCCCTACCATTGATGAACTATTGAATGAATTAGGGGGTGCATCCATTTTCAGCAAGTTGGATTTACGGGCGGGATATCATCAGATTCAGGTGCATAGCCGGGACACATACAAAACGGCCTTTCGGACTCATGAAGGCCACCATAAGTTCCTCGTTATGCCTTTCGGCCTGACTAATGCTCCTTTAACGTTTCAAGCCACCATGAACTAGATCTTTGCCACTTTTTTGCGCAAATTTGTAAATTTTTTTATTTTTTTTTATGACATCCTGGTTTATAGGTTGACTTTGGCCAACCATGCTACTCACTTGGAAAAGGTCTTGACTTGTTTACACGCCCACTGCTTATATGTCAAGTTAGCCAAATGCTTATTTTGAAGCAATTGTGTGGCTTTCTCGGCCTCACGGGCTATTACTGACGTTTCATTAAAGGGTACGCCTCTATAGCCGCTCTTCTCATAGACTTATTATGCCGCGACAGTTTTACTTGGACCACTGCAGCTACAGATGCCTTTGTTGCTCTCAAACAAGCCATGGTCGAAGTTCCTGTGCTGCGATTACCAAATTTTGAGTTGGACTTTCTCATCGAAACCGATGCGTCCAATGTGGGCATCGGAGCCATGCTCATGCAAGACGGACATCCAATCTCTTATTTTAGTAAGAAACTAGGGCCTAAACTCCGTGCTTCCTCGACATACATCAAGGAACTGCATGCTATCGTAGAGGCCGTTCACAAATGTCGTCAATACCTGCTTGGCCATTTCTTTATCATTCGCACGGACCACCAGAGCATCAAGGAACTCCTCCAACAAGTTATTCAAACCCCCGACCAGTAGGTTTACATTCGTAAATTGCTTGGCTATCATTTTCGGATTGAATACAAGTATGGTCGATCCAATCAAGCAGCTGATGCTCTTTCATAAGTGCATGAAGATGAGTCCGCTCAAGCAACCGATGAGTTCCCCACCTGTTTACCGTTGTCGTCCTGTCCCACTTACGATCTGTTGGATTCCTTACGCTCTGAGAATGTCACTCGGCCAAATTTGGTATTTCTCCATTAACAGTAGGCGGCCGGAAGCCTCGACTTGGATTTTTCTGTTCGAGATGGGTTTCTATTCTTTCGTCACCGTTATTATATTAGTCCCCACTCCTCGTTGAAATCTGTCTTGCTCCATGAACTCCATGCCACCCCTTTGGATGGACATGCGGGCGTCAAACGCACATTTGGTTCGCCTTGTGTCTACCTTTTATTGACCTAAGATGTGAGCCGATGTGGAGAAATTTGTTGCTACTTGCCTGATTTGTCAGCAAATCAAGTATTCCACTCAGGCCCTTGTCGGGCTACTTCTGCCCCTCCCGATTCCAACGATGGTGTGGGACAAGGTCACTATGGATTTCATCACGAGCTTACCTCCATTGCGTGGCTTTTCTGCCATTCTTGTTGTTGTGGACCACCTCATGAAATTGGCATATTTTGGTGCTCTGCCTTCACATTTTACCGCCGTGAAAACTGCAGACCTATTTGCTGACAAGGTCATTAAACTACATGGATTTCCCAATTCCATCATTTCGGATCGCAATCTAATTTTTATGAGCAACTTTTGGGAAAAAAAATTGAACTAAGCGACATGTCACTACGCCATAGCACGACCTACCATCCACTGATGGATAGTCAGACAGAGGTAGTGAATCGGGAGCTGGAGCAATACTTGCGAGCTTTTACCCAAGAGAAACCACAATCGTGGGTCTCTCTTCTGTGCTGGGTGGAGTTTTTCTATAATTCTAGTCACCATAGCGGTCTCAAGATAAAGCTTTTTCAGTCGCAGTATGGCTGACTTTCACCCACCATTCCACCCTACTCAAAGGGCTCTACTTCAATCCAAGCTCTGGACGACGCTCTTTTGAAACGAGATGTTTTGTTACATTCTCTGAAGGAGAACTTGCGTCAGGCCCAGCATCGCATAACACAGAAAGCCAACGCGCACCACTGCAATCTTCAGCTTAGTGTGGGTAACCGTGTGCTCGTACGCCTTCAACCGTAACGACAAATATCGATGGTCCAGCGCGCACCCAGAAATTAGCCAAGAGTTATTATGGACCTTTTACGGTGGTGGAACGCATCGGTCCAGTCGCGTACAAGTTGGCTCTTCCCAATAACTGCAAGATCCATCCGGTTTTTCACATTTTGGCTCTCAAACCATTCAGTAGTTCGACCCCCTTGGAGGTGTCTCCCATACCGCTTGAAAGTTTCAACAACAGATCTCTCTCATCTCCTACAACTATTTGTGTCACTCATACCATTTTGCGCCACGACAAAACAATCCATCAAGTTCTCATCCAGTGGTCGGACAGTACCCCCAAGAACTCCACTTGGGAAGATTTTTTGGCATTTCAACAGGCCTACCCTAATTTGCATCTTGAGGACAAGGTGTTTTTTCGAGAGGGGAAAAATGATACGCCCATGCTTATCCCATTGGAGCAAGTCACACAAGACTCCATTCAAGAAAACCCAGTTCAGCAAGAACCAAGCCAGCTCGAGGCCCTGTTCGCATAAGTAGACCTCTTACATGGTTGAAGGACTTCTGATAGGTGTGAAAAACCTATCTATTTCTAAATCGGATTTGTTAGTTCTCAAGCATTTTAGTTATATTTAATTGTGTTTTAGTGTGTTTTAGTGTAGAACAGGGAAAGGACCTCAAAGAGCGAGAAACAAGTGAAAACGGTGGAGAAACGGTGAACAAAATATGCAAAATAGGATTTCGGTGAATGAAGACCACCGCCTAAGCGGAAGTTCCACCGCTTAGGCGGAAAAGAGGCAGAATGTTGGAGTGCTGAAGGGCTGAACCACCGCCTAGGCGAGAAAACAACAGAATATCTTGCCAGCAGCCACCGCCTAAGCGTAAAAACCACCGCTTAGGCGAAATTACCGATAGACTTTAACCAACTTAAAGCCACCGCCAGAGCGGTGAACCACCGCTTAGGCGGAGACACTCTGCACAGAAATATCTATTTTAGATATTTTGAAAATATTTCCAAATTCTTGCCTATAAAACCCTTTCTCTCCCAATTGCTCGAAAAAGTTAGAACCCCTTAGACGTGAGAGGAGGCTCCGGCTGTTCTTGGGAGCTCTCTTCCACCTTAGTTAGATTAGATTAGTTTAGGAAGTAGATTAGATTAGTTGTAAAGAGTGTTCTTGGTCAATCCTTGAAGAGCCAAAAGAGGAAGTTCATCAAAGGAAAAGAGGAAGCTCGGGAGGATCGTTCTTTGGCGAAAGTGGAATACTCCACTTTAAGATTTGGCTTTTCTTCCCTTGTTTTCATCTTTGTATTTAAATATTTATAGTTGGTAATGATGATCTCCTCTTGATTTATGTTGTATTGGCTAAGAACATGTTAGTGTAATTTAGAGGTTAGTTAGAGAAAGGTGAAGTTGTGTAAATACTCGTTTGGTTTAACTTGCGTTTCTTTAACGGTTGTTGTTTTAAGTCCGATTGTGTTTATCATTTGATGACGATATTAATATGCTTGTAACGGTACTAGGGTTGGATTTGAGAATCTAGGGTTTGACACTTGGGAGAGGTAACCCTGGATTCGAACTAGGGTAAACACATCGTTACGACCTAACGACCCGGGAGGGCGTTAGTTAGTGTGCAGTCGATGACGTTGGGTCAAGACTCACGTGACCTAGAGTCGTTAAGACATTGAGGGGGACCTCTTTGTCGACACGAAGTCGCGTATTCCCCCGTCTTACACTCGGAAGAGGTGGCGGAAGAGTTTACAAATCGAGATTGTCGGATACCTAAACTCCGTTATTGTTAACCGAACGAAATCAAACGTGTATTAAGTTAATGAAATCAATCCCTAATTAATCAACCTAATTAGAATTAACCCACTAATTGTAGTTTAGCTTAGTTTAATTTCAATTCACGTCTTCCGTCGTCAGGATAACACGAGACTACGTCAATTGCGGTATTCAATTCAATTATTCACACTTTTCTCTATGGGAACGATATCCGATCTCCAAAGATCCACTATATTAAAACTTTAGACCTCGTATACTTGCGAAAGTAAGTAGGCGTGCGCAAAAACGCACCTACCAAGTTTTTGGCGCCGTTGCCGGGATCAATGTGAATGTTATTTGAATATTGTTTGAATATTGAAAAAGAAACGCGGTATCGGCCCAGAACTTAAGTTTTATATAGGAAAATCAAATGTATCGTTTCCTAGTCCGTCAACACATCAAGTCTTTGGCGTTGTAGACGGGAGATCAGTGTGAATTCTAAGTTGATATTGCGACTAAGTGGTCAAGTGTTAATCTTGACATTTATTTTTGTTTTGTTTTTAATTTTTATTTTTGTTTCATTATGTTAATGAGATCAAACGGTGCGAGAAATGATGAAGATTGGAACTCTTAAATCTCAATCCCGAGATGGAGCTTGTTGATAATGATAAGGATTGAGAGGAGATGCCGACTTCAAAGCCATGATCTTGATCCGACTAAGCATTTGAGCCCAAATTCCTTGTCTATGGGGAATTTTGGTGAAAAATACTTAGTGACACAAAAGTCCAGCTGGGGACGGTAACTCAAGCACTATTTTTTTGAAATGAAACTTAGGGTATCAAATTACCCAATTTTTGTTACTATTTATTTGATTATTTATTCTTTTTAGAAGCCGGTATGGCTTCGGAACGTGTTCGGCAGTGAATTTCGGAGTATGGACACTTGGGGCAGTATTCTAAATTTAAACACGTTGAACAAGCGAAGTGAAAACGTAAAGGGTGGAGCCGTCTTTTGGAAAATTTGAGAAAAATATTAAAGTGGGAGCTAAAGGCCCACCGCCCAGGCGGTAAACCATCGCCCAGGCGGTAAAAATACAGAGAATGTGTTTTTCAGGTAAAAAGGCCAATCGCCCAAGCGGTTAACCACCGCTCAGGTAGTAAAAATACAGGATGCACCAAATTTTCAAAATATGCTCCACCGCTTAGGCGGAAAAACCACCGCCTAGGCGGATTAACAGCAGAAATGTTTGCGCACTGGTGTAATTTCGCTAAGGCGTAAAAACCACCGCCTAAACGAAATTTCGTCAGAAGGTTTGATTTTAAAGAAAAGAGTTCCACAGCCCGTCGCTTAAAATTTAAAAACGCAAGTTCCCTCCCCAAATCCTCCACCTTCTCTCTAAAACTTCACTCCCAAACCGTTCCAAATCTCTAAAATCATCCATTTTTCCATCACGATTCAACCTCCAAGAATCGGATTTCAACCCCCATTTCCGAAAATCAAGGGTTTCGTGTGAAAGGTGCAATTTCTTCCATTTATTTTGATTGGACCATTATTTTTCAACAAGTTTCTTTTACATTACATTTAGTTTAGTTGTTGAAATTATTGGTTGGTTTTCATGATTCTATCAAAGAAATCAATGGATTTTGAGATTTTGCCCAAAAACCTAAAACCCTAGTCTCGCGATTTCGAAGTTCAATGGGTTTTTGGTTTGATTCTTGATGATATGCATGTTTAATTGGATTGGTTGAGTGTGTGAACTAATATAGGATGTCACATTTGTTAAAATTGTTTGAAAAATTCAAATGGGTATTCGTTTTTGGGATGAATTTGTTCATGACAATGTGATTAGGGAAGTTTATGATTTTCAAATGTTCATATATGATGAGGTTGTATTGGGTTTTTGTGATTGTGATTGTAGGAAATGCTGAAAAGAGCAGCTAAGAAGAGGGCTAGAGGCGAAGGGTCGGGTTCAAACCCAAGGGCGCCGACCGACGTTGACTTTGATGCTACCCGCTTTGTGTCAAAACAAGCGGCGGACCACTTCGAACAACACGAAAAACATCGTGCTTGCATACTTCAACGGGGATTCGGTCCGATCGAGGAGCTCCCGGAGGAATTTCGGAATGAAATCCTAAGCCGCCACTAGGAGAAACTCTGCAAATTGCCACCCCCAGGCGAAATCGCATTGGTCAAAGAGTTCTACGCAAATGCTACCGAGGCCATCGACGATCTAGCAAGGGTTCGGAACCAACCCATTATCTTCAGTCACGACTTCATAAATCATCTCTTCGGGCTTTCGGCACCGGAGTTAATTGAAAGCCAGGAACCTTCTTTACAACAGGTCATCCAAAATATCACATCTGGCCCGGTAAAGTGGAAACACCAGGGGCCGAACGTCGCTACATTTTCAGTGAGATGCCTCAAGCCAGTTTCAAAAATCTGGCACAACTTCATCTATGGAAGCCTCCTGCCGACATCACATTTGTCAAACGTCTCGAAGGACAAGGCTTATTTGATCTATAAAATCCAGACCGGACAACCCATTAACGTTGGATTTCTGATTTATTCATCAATTCTTCATGCTTTGAAATCGGTAAAGGGTGGGCTCCCGTTTCCGTCACTGTTGACCCATATATTCAGATTAGCTGATGTGACTGTATCCGAGGGAAGCCAGTGTGAACCTATCTCTCCACTCACGCTGTCAGCGATAAAGATAAATCGATTGTGGAGGAATGGGGCACAAGAGACACCTGAGCCTGAGCCGGAGGAAGGGGAAGAGCAACCAGATGATGCGGCTGGACCTTCTGGAGCCCGAGCTGAAAACTCCCAAGAGAGGAAGCTTCAGATGGTCCTCCAGAATCAATACGAGATTGTCTCTTTCCTGGACCAATTTTCAAGGCAACAAGATCGAGTCCAACGAAAGATTTGGGAGGGCCTTGGCCTTGAGATGGACGATTTCTCACCGATGCCATCTGTGCCACCACATCTACTCCAGAGACCACATTCTCCTTCTCAAAGTGATGATGGTAATGACTCGTTTTCATGTGAACAATAGGGAATAATTCTTATTCCCTAGGTATGTGTTCAACCCAATTTTTGTGCAAGCATGCTATATGTTTATTGGATTCGCTGATATTGGAACACTGCCGTGTTCAGGCCTGAGTCGTATGGATCGAATGATAGCTTAGTGGATGTTCATCCAGTTTGACTTTTTGTAGAAAATGATAAACAGTTATTATTATTTTTGAACAAAATGAAATTTTTTTGTTGTACAGACCTTTATTTATTTATGTATTATGAATGTCTTAAATTTTAAATTTTTAGTTTAGTTAGTTTAATTTATGTTTTTGAATGTTTAGTGGTTAGATTAGTATGTATGTTAGTATTAGAATTAGTTTAATATTGTGTATGTATAAAGTTGTGTTTGCATGATTAGATGTAAGTTCATTTGGGCCAAAACCTGATAATGAGAATTATCCCCAAATTGCATGTTGAGGTCGAGGGTAACACCTTCCTAGTGTGTTTTGTGTGCTTAACATGTCAATTGTGTAAAAATTATCTCGATCCAAAAATTGCACGACATTTGAACTCAATGAATAATTATCTAAACGATTAGACGTTGATTATTCGATATTAAGTTCATAATAGAAAATGAGGAAACTAGAACTTGATTTGGGAAAACTTAAGGCGGAATTCTAGGTAAGATAATTCCGGAAACGTGATTTAGGTCGTCAATTTTTCGCTTGATCTGTTGTAACTAACCTGAAAATATTCATTCCTTATTTCCCCTGTCGAAGCCAATAACATAATCAATTCTGAAAACATTTCAAATACTCTTTTCATTTAGATTTTTCCTAAACCAAAGTCGTTAAGCCTAATTTTCAAAATTGAGTGAAATCAAGTGAGCGGTAGGGTTTCGGACGAATTTTTATTGATTTGGTATTAGTTTATTCACTTGTCGCTTTTGTATTTCTTTTTGCACGCTCCTAAAATAAGTTTGGGGGTGTGTTTCTATCATTTCTTTTTACATATTCCTAAAATTTTACAAATTCGAATAAGTTTGGGGATGTGTTTCTCTAACTTCTTTTTGCACTCTCCTAAAACTGTAATAATTCGAATTAATTTAGGAGTATGTTAAAAAAAAAAAAAAAAAAAAAAAAAACAGTGAATATTATTTTCATTTTCTTCTCTTTCGACAAGTGAATACAGGATCTTCATATCTTATTCAGAGTTGTATTCTAAGAATATGTGGGGTCATGCGAGAGGATAGCGACAAGCGATTTTACCTCGGGTATCGATTGATTAATCCGTACTTTTATTCCAGTGATACCCGTGGTCGTTCTCCAAAGCCAAACCAAGTCCTATTGATTTCTGTGATATCCGAGCCTACATTAGTGAATAGTAGACTCCAATCAAGCATATGGTTTTTATGAATCCTTCAATGGTTTAAATTATGAGCTTAACAATTGAATAATCGAATCCGGTATTTGACTACTTTGAGTTCTCACACACACACTTCAAATGGATCTAGAATTATTTTTATTGATATTGATAGTTGAAATTCTAGAACACCACTTGGTGTGGGATGCTTCCCGAGCTTGATCCGATTTCAGGATGTTGAGGGAGGAACAAATTGGTCATTTTGATTGAACTTTATATTTACATGCATATACTTCTTTTGTGTTAGTTTAATTTTTCATTTTTAGTTAATTAGTTTGTTAGTTGGTTTAGTTTAGCGTTAGTGTTTTGCTCGAGGACTAGCAAAATTCTAAGTTTGGGGGTATTGATAGGTGTGAAAAACCTATCTATTTCTAAACCGGATTTGTTAGTTCTCAAACATTTTAGTTATATTTAATTGTGTTTTAGTGTAGAACAGGGAAAGGACCTCAAAGGGCGAGAAACAAGTGAAAACGGTGAAAAAACGGTGAACAAAATGTGCAAAACAGGATTTTGGTGAATGAAGACCACCGCCTAAGCAGAAGTTCCACCGCTTAGGCGGAAAAGAGGCAGAATGTTGGAGTGCTGAAGAGCTGAACCACCGCCTAGGCGAGAAAACAACAGAATATCTTGCCAGCAGCCACCGCCTAAGCGTAAAAACCACCGCTTAGGCGGTGACACTCTGCACAGAAATATCTATTTTAGATATTTTGAAGATATTTCCAAATCCTTGCCTATAAAACCCTTTCTCTCCCAATTGCTCGAAAAAGTTAGAACCCCTTAGACGTGAGAGGAGGCTCCGGTTGTTCTTGGGAGCTCTCTTCCACCTTAGTTAGATTAGATTAGTTTAGGAAGTAGATTAGATTAGTTGTAAAGAGTGTTCTTGGCCAATCCTTGAAGAGCCAAAAGAGGAAGTTCATCAAAGGAAAAGAGGAAGTTCGGGAGGATCGTTCTTTGGCGAAAGTGGAATACTCTACTTTGAGATTTGGCTTTTCTTCCCTTGTTTTCATCTTTGTATTTAAATATTTATAGTTGGTAATGATGATCTCCTCTTGATTTATGTTGTATTGGTTAAGAACATGTTAGTGTAATTTAAAGGTTAGTTAGGGAAAAGTGAAGTTGTGTAAATACTCGTTTGGTTTAACTTGCGTTTCTTTAACGGTTGTTGTTTTAAGTCCGATTGTGTTTATCATTTGATGACGATCTTAATATGCTTGTAACGATACTAGGGTTGGATTTGAGAATCTAGGGTTTGACACTTGGGAGAGGTAACCCTAGATTCGAACTAGGGTAAACACATCGTTACGACCTAACGACCCGGGAGGGCGTTAGTTAGTGTGCAGTCGATGACGTTGGGTCAAGACTCACATGGCCTAGAGTCGTTAAGACATTGAGGGGGACCTCTTTGTCGACACGAAGTCGCGTATTCCCCCGTCTTACACTTGGAAAAGGTGGCGGAGGAATTTACAAACCGAGATTGTCGGATACCTAAACTCCATTATTGTTAACTGAACGAAATCAAACGTGTATTAAGTGAACAAAATCAATCCCTAATTAATCAACCTAGTTAGAATTAATCCACTAATTGTAATTTAGCTTAATTTAATTTCAATTCACGTCTTCCGTCGTCAGGATAACACGAGACTACGTCAATTGCGGTATTCAATTCAATTATTCACACTTTTCTCTGTGGGAACGATATCCGATCTCCAAAGATCCACTATATTAAAACTTTAGACCTCGTATACTTGCGAGAGTAAGTAGGCGTGCGCAAAAACGCACCTACCAACTTCACAAGTTGATTCAAGAGGATGGAATCTTCTATTGTTAGTTTATTATTGGGTTGTTATTTTCGTTTGCTGAGTATTGTTAGGTTGTTAGTTTTGCTAGGTATATGAAGCTTTATATATAGCTTCATATACCCAGCAAAATTAACAACGTAGCATCTTTCTTATCTTATTCATAAGATCAGAAGCTTTATATATAACTTCATATACCCATCAAAACTAACAACTTAACAATACCCAACAAACAAAAATAACAACCCAATAACAAACTAACAATAGAAGAATTCATCCTCCTGAATCAACTTGTGAAGTCCTTCAACCATGCGGGAGATCTTCTTAAGCGAGCAAGGCCTCGAGCTGGCTTGGTTCTTGCTAAACCGGGTCTTCTTGAATGGAGTCTTGTGTGACCTCCTCGAATGGGATAGGCAGGGGCGTATCACGGGAGGTTGAAAGAGAAAATTGCAAAAATCTCTAAAACTGGATTGAAAAATCACTTTATTCTCTTTTTAATATTAAAACTAAAAATATTTGTCATTTTAATACCATTCTCTAATATAATAAAAAAAATTAAAAAAACATATACTGCTTAAAAAAAATTGTGAAACGATATTGAGTAAATTTCAGTAGTATTTGTTGTTATTTAAAGTAACATTATTAGTCATTTGAAAATTATTACCGACACCTGTCATTATTTGAATAACTTAATAATGACACCGAAACTCCGACAAATGGGTACTCTTCTTTTTGATATTTTTACCCCCCATATAATTTATTTTTGTTTACATTAATTTCAATAGGATAATATACAATAATGTCAAAAAATAAATAATATACAATGTATTTATCAGTTATCTCTCCTATTATTTTGTTTAAAATAAAAAATCTCTTATCATTTAAAAAATATTTTTTCTTTTATTTTTTTCAAAAACATCACTCATACTCCTTTTTTTTTTTAAAGAAATTACATTTATCCCTGACCCATCTCACCCCACTATCCCCATCATTTTATTTTTTTTTTTTAAATAAAGGGTGAAAAATTATATTTTTTTTTGAAATAGTGATGTTAGTGAAAGAAGATGAAGGAGAAAAATATAATAAAAAATTTTGAAAGGATATTCATGTCTTTTAATTTTTAATTATATAATTATTTTTAAATTATTAAAGATAAAAAAATTAATAATTTTTAACTTATAGAAAAAAAGGTGATATTTCATCAAAAATAATAGAAAAATAAACAGTATTTAACAAATAATAGTGAAAATTTATGATTTTAGATAAAATGAAAACAGAGAATTAATAAATATCTTAATATATTTTTTTATAAAATGTCCTCACATCCTCACAGAATACGAGATTAATTCCGTTCAAAATTTCGTGACTGTCTTTTTAAAAAATATTTTTTTATAGGTTCGAATTCTAGATTTTTTAGGTCCCGTTTGGTAACCGTTTCTATTCTAGAAATTCCCATCCCATTTCCAAATTTTTGAAAATTTAGTTTGGGAATAACTGCAAGATCCATCTGGTTTTTCACATTTCAGCTCTCAAACCATTCAGTAGTTCAACCCCCTTAGAGGTGTCTCCCATACCGCTTGAAAGTTTCAACAACAGACCTCTCTCATCTCCTACAGCTATTTGTGTCACTCGCACCATTTTGTGCCACGACAAAACAATCCATCAAGTTCTCGTCTAGTGGCCGGACAGTGCCCCCAAGAACTCCACTTGGGAAGATTTTTCGGCATTTCAACAGGCCTACCCTAATCTGCATCTTGAGTACAAGGTGTTTTTTCGAGAAGGGAAAAATGATACACCCGTGCCTATCCCATTGGAGCAAGTCACACAAGACTCCATTCAAGAAGACCCGGTTCAGCAAGAACCAAGCGAGCAGGGCCTCGAGCTGGCTTGGTTCTTTCTAAACCGGATCTTCTTGAATGGAGTCTTGTGTGATCTCCTCGAATGGGATAGGCAGGGGCATATCACGGGAGGTTGAAAGAGAAAATTGCAAAAATCTCTAAAATTGGATTGAAATCACAAGAATCACTTTATTCTCTTTTTAATATTAAAACTAAAAATATTTATCATTTTAATACCATTCTCTAATATAATAAAAAAAAAAAATTAAAAAACACATACTGCTTAAAAAAAAATTGTGAAACGATATTGAGTAAATTTCAGTAGTATTTGTTGTTATTTAAAGTAACATTATTAGTCATTTGAAAATTATTACCGACACCTGTCATTATTTGAATAACTTAATAATGACACCGAAACTCCGACAAATGGGTACTCTTCTTTTTGATATTTTTACCCCCCATATAATTTATTTTTGTTTACATTAATTTCAATAGGATAATATACAGTAATGTCAAAAAATAAATAATATACAATGTATTTATCAGTTCCTTCCTCTATTATTTTGTTTAAAACAAAAATCTCTTATCATTTAAAAAATTTTTTTTTTTTTATTTTTTTCCAAAAGCATCACTCATACTCCTTCTTTTTTTAAAAAAAATTACTTTTAATAGGAATTGATTCTCAAAAATAGGAATTGATTCTCAAAATCCTAAAGAAACCAAAAACAAAAAAAAATTGTTTCTTTTTATGCCCAAAAAACTCAACCCAAAGTTCTTAACTTCCGACTTCACCTACCGGCCGACCACCACCACCCGCCGCCGCCTGCCGCCGTCAGCCACCGTCCGGCAATATCGTCGGCCGCCGCCGTCGCCGTCCGGCGACCGGCCGCCGTCTCCGGCAACCTTCCGCTGCCGGCGGTTACCTCCGGCGACCATCGCCGGCCCCCGCCCTGCCGTCCGGTGATCGTCCGCCATCTCCGGCGACCGTCGCCGGCCACCTCCGCCGCCGCCGGTAGCCGTCCGGCCACCTTGCTGCCGCCGCCGCCGTCTGGCCGCCACTAAACAAAAAAAAAAATTAAAAAAAAAAAAAATTAGTTTTAGAATAAAATCGTTACCAAACACATTCTGTTCTCAGCACAAAACAAAAATTGTCGTTACCAAACGTAATTCTATTCCCAAAATTCTCAACCCAACCCAATTCAACTCAACCCAATCTATTCCAGTTGGGTTCAAAAAAGTGGGAACCCTAACCAAACGCCACCTTAGTTACTCTAACTAAACGTACTTGCCGCCAAATCATGGTATAAATATCCTAATATGCATACACTTAAATTTGATTATTGTACGGTAAAGTTGTTGTGCTACTATGTAGTTGGGGCCCACAGGCCACTTGTGAGGGACGTATCTAGAAGAGGGTTTTAGAAGCGCACGAATGGGGGACAGCTAAGGTATGAGCGGACACACACGTTTTTCAATATCGACGTCACAGTTTTCCCCCACGGCGGCGTCTTTGTCTTATTCGCCGCTTGCCTTTTTTTAAAATGTGATCCTATCCTCTAACTATCTTTTATTGCAAATGTACCCCCATATTTTCATAATTTTTGGGATTTACATTTTTTAAAATGAAAAATGTGCAAGAACAAAAAATTACAAATGTGTCGATGTTAGAACTATGAGTTTATCCTACGTGGGTGGGATGTAAAAGAGATTGACGATCAAGTTATAAGTGTAAGAAAAAGTCTCATCATCCTGAACTGGTATCAGAACCCAAGTTACAACAATTCTGACTTAATAGCTAAAAGGAAAAAGAGAGACCGACCGAGGATTAACCAACAAAATGTTCGATATGTGAGAGGGAGATTGTTGGATTTATCCCACATCAGATGTGGAAGGGATTGGTGTCAAGTAATAAGCGTGAGAGAATACATAAGTTCATGACTTAGTTTTTAGAATTGAGAGAGATATAAGACCACCCTACATAAAATGTTTTTATGACAGAGTGAATATATATTTACTTCACAAAAATTATCAAATGTTGAATTTGAATAATAATATTATTGTATTGTCATATATAGCCCACTCGCCCAGTACCTTTCGAATCGAATCTACGTGGCCCAAATGCTTAAATCAAAATTCTTATACTAGTCCACATGAAATTTATATATCATAAAATCTTATTTAATGTTTTCTACGTGGGATTTCACAATATCCCCACTCAATGAAACATTATCCTTGCCATATTCGTCCAGTTCACAATAATATGTGATTTACTACTGGTAATAGTACTGGCACTTTGATTTTAGTCTTTTGGACTACATAGATTTGGTCTAAAAGATATTGAATTAGTAGATTGCATGGGACATTACAGTTATGGTTGCATGGGACATTACAGTTATGGTGTATAATTTTGAACCATTTAATAAATAATTTAATATGAATATAATAATAAATTTTCTCAACATGCGACAAATAATAACAAAAAAATAATAATAATACTTGAACTAGCTTACTTTAGTCTTCGCCCACAACAATGGAAGGACTCAAAAACTTAGAAAAAAAAAAAAAAAAGGGAATATTATCCATTTAGTATGATATCATCTAATGCTAAAATAATTGAGAGGAAAAATTATGTTTTTCAAATGTATATATTTTGAAATTTATTTTGCAAATAGTACAAAATAAATTATTCAAAATTATATTTTTTTACCAACTAATACACATGAAAAAAAAATCATTTGGGAAATCTCTATATACTAAAAATCTTAAATTCCACATCCCTTGTGGTGCATATCTTGAGCTATTTATATGTCTGAAAACAATTATACTTCTTTAAGACGTCTTTTAAAAGTGAGTTAGACTTATTGAGCTGCTAGTCATCATTTTGTCTGATATTGAGTGTGTTGAATCCTACATCAATGTTGGGCTCTCTGATATCCGTTCGCAATGATTTGTCAAAGTTCACCGTGTACATGAGGGGCACATCGAATCCCACATTGATGTTGGACTCCACGATATCGTTCGCAGTGATTTGTCAAAGTCTACCTTGCGCGTGGGGGGCTCGTTGAATTCTACATCGCTTGTGTTACTTAATCATAAGTTATATATAAGTCTAAAGACAAATTTCCTCTTTCAAAACGTGTTTTGGGAGTAAGTTAAGTCTATTGAATTTCTAGAATAAAAACCATCTATAAAATTCTATAATTTTATCTCTAACTTATATATATATAATAAAGTAATAGTAATACTATTCCAAGAAATATAAAAATAAAAAATTAATTTCATTCATAATTATTGTTATTACCAATATAGTGTAACTCAAGTGATAAGACTCATTTGAGTTAAAGTAGTTGAGAGACATTTGCAAGGTCAGAGATTCGAACCTGTAAAAAAATACTTGTTCGGAAGGACAATCAGTCAACCACACATCCCAAACGAAATTAGTCTCACACTTGGATGGGGGACACTCTACCAAAAAAAAAAAATAGAAAACAAAAAAGATAGTTATGAAATGGGGCCTAATTTGGTGATGAAGGAAACTACCAAGAAAAGTTGTGGTTGGTTTAAGCAACCACAGCTGTAGTATCATCACTCTTTTCATGATTGCATTCTCCTAGAAACCAAGATATGTGACTTTAATGACAATATTTATAGGGATGGGATAGGATCCAATTCAATTTAATTTTCGACCATCTTGGTGAGAGGTCCTATTCTTTTAAAACATCAATTTTTAACATCAATTTTTAAGAATCATCCAAAGGTTTAAAAAATTACTTGGATGGTTCTCTATAAAATAATATTTTTATGGGACAGGATTTTTTAAGGAATTTCTCTTAATTTTTTAAAGGTTTTGCTTGGTTCTTTAAATTATTTTATTTTATGAATACTTAAAAAAAATGATTTGTATATTTTATTTTTTATTTTTATGATTTAATTAAATTTTTTTATATTTAATTTTAGTTTAGTTAAATTTTTAATATATATTTTACTTCAATTTGGACTGAAATCTAGAGAAACGCTATTTGCATTCCTATTATGACGAAATACCCATTTTTCCTATTTTACTTAATATTAAATTAGCAAAAAAAATCATGTTAACTTCATATTTTATTTCAATTTCTAATGACATATTTTTTATGTTAAAATATTAAAAATTTATCTGAAATACATCTAGTGGATATTAATAAGGTTATTAGTCTAATTCTATCCTATTTGAAGGGATAATTCAATATTTGTTAGGTATTTATGTAGTTTATATATATATATATATATATAACTATTTTTACATTAAAAAAAAAAAGGGAAAATTACCTATTAATCCCAAAAAAAAAAAAAAATTATTTATCACTTATTCCCATCGACTTTTTTTTGCACCGATTAGTCCCATCAACATTTTTTTTTTGCATCAATTAGTCACATCAACACCTTTTTTTTGCATCAATTAGTCTCATCAACACTTTTTCTTGCACCAATTAGTCTCGTTTTAAAAAATTATGAGGATTGAGTTTACCGAAATGCCCTCCCGTGAGTTTCACATCGAGAAGGAAGGTCGTCAAACAGGTGCACCGCCGCCGCCGATCACTGGTCGTTGCCGGTCACCGCCGCCTCCGCCGCCGGTAGCCGGTCGCCGTCGCCATAAATTACAGCTTTCACCCCAAACTTTATGACTTTTTATCACTTTTTATATGTTCCAAAAAAAAAAAAAAATTCTTGATTTTAGGATAAAATCATTACTAAACATAACGTAAAACAAGAGAACAATTGATATTATATTCAACATTTACAGTGTTACATTCAACATTCACATAAGGAGTATTTTGGTCAGAAAAAAATAGTATAAAAAAAAATTGATGTTACATTCAACATCCATATGAGGAGTATTTTGGTCAGAAAAAGACAAAAGGACTTATTGGTGCAAAAAAAAAAAAGTAATGAGAGTAATTGATAATTTTTTTTTATATTTTGGGACTAAATGGGCATACCCCTAAAAAAAAAATAGTAAATTTTGAATTGTGACTATAATAACACTCAATGAATGTGGATGTAACATTCATAGAATTGCCACTCTATCAAACCTAAAAGGGTATGAACATTGCCCTAAACTTCTCTACTCAATTTTGCCTACTAACTTTTAGTAATATAATCCCACAAAAAAAGGGAAAAATTTAAATTTCCATTTAGAAGTGTCATGAATGAATGATCAACACAACAAAAAAAAAATTGAATGTTTCTTTGACAAGTTTCTTATTTTGCCTTTAATTTTTAAAAATCTACATAGTTAATTGCAATTTGTGTTTTAATCCCGCAAAAGACCTAATACACATGTTGCACTCTCGTAATTACATGTATTTAATTTGTATGTAAAATATTTGATAGATGTAACAAATATTATAAAGTACATGTAATATAGTTACATGCAATTTGTAATGTAATTAATAGTACACATACATATATAACTAATATTACATAGAGCATGAGCACATGTGAGATTAATACGCAAGCAAAAATTAATTTTAAGGGATTAAATTAAAAATTATGTTTTAAATGAGACTAATAACAGATTACACCACTATTTATCGCCAATTATCCTAAAAATCTAAAAAAAAATACAAATTTATCATTTTTATGCTCATATAAATTAAAGAGGTAATTGGAACTAACTCCAATATATATATATATATATTAAGAAAAATGCATGAAAGAAAAATGCATGAACTAAAATTGATCCAGAAGTCTCTGTCTCCACTCTCCACCAACTCCACCGATCACAATTCTGAGCCAAGCAATGATGAATTATTATTTTGATTGTAGCAATAATGGTGACTTGTTCTTGTGGTGATGCATTGAGTGACATTTCTATCATGAAACATTATGTATTTTTAAAATTAAAATTTTTATTTTTTAAATTAAAAAATTCAAATTGGACTCAAATTGTTGTCACGTGTCAAGGCACGTGCCAGGAACCGAGAAGCCACAAAGCGTTCTACGTCAGCTGACATGCTTTACCCCGGGATAAGCATTATCCTGAGTAGCATCATTTCCTAAGCGAGCCAGCCCCTGACATTAACCCAATTAGGGACGACAGACTCCTAAACCTCGACACTTCCCCTCGGATAGGGTTAAGAATCCGGAGACATGTCATCGTTATTTCTGTTTAGGAACAGTTGTAACACCTCCCGCTTATTAGGGATGGTCATGGCTATAGGGCATTGCTGAACTAGGACCTAGTATTATTTTGTAATACCCTAACTAAAGTCCGGGCCTAAAAAAAATTGGCCTTATCAAACTCGGCCCTAAAATTGATCGAGCCTAAAAATCAAATCCCTGACCTTGTCCATGGGTTTAAAATTAAAGCTCAAACCCTAAAAAAAATAGGATCTGGCTAGGCGAGCCCCTGGGCCCATGACCACCCCTACCGCTTATTAAGAAAAAAAATCGTTATCATTCCATGAATAACAACTCACTAATTCCATATCCCGCTATTTTGATAACGGGTCGAGATTCGGAGAAGATTTACCAAATAAGTGTTTGCACACCTATAAATACCATATAAATATCAGAAAGGGAGTCCAACCAAGTATGCACAATTTTTCCTAATCAATACTCTGTTAAAATTTTCTTAGAACGATCGATTGATTCTTACACTAAAAGTACAACGTCGGCGAACCCATTCGCAACACATTGATTTGCATGAATCTAAGCTAAGAGAGTAATCTGAGTTGAGAGAAGTACCTCGTTCTCAATCCTAAAATATCGTATCTAACAAATTAATTTTCGACTTTATCGTATCAAAATTATTATTTAATATTTACCATAGAAGAAAGTAGTTAAATTAATGTTGTATAGAGACAACCAAAAAAATATTCGAGTGTACATAAACCTCAAAAATTACACAATAATAACACATTAGAAAACAAATAATTAACATCTAATTCCCTTTTTGCCCCTTACAATTCCCATTATTACCATTCTTGTATAGACATCCAAATATACACACTCCCACAAGGAGCAAAAACCTATACACATGCAAACCAAACCTTAAACCCTAGGTTTGGTCAGGCCTTAAACCCCGTTGACTTTTAGTCAACCTAAAAAAGTCAACTCTCCAATAGCCGCGCACGTTAGCTCTTGTTCAAGCTATCCCACAGGGATGCGCATTGTCTCCTGGCAAACCCGACCCGACCCTTCTCCAAATCATAAACCACCTCAAAACCCTGCTGCTGGTAATTCCCCAGTAAACCCGCGGGCCCACCGGAATCCGCGAAATCTCCACCGTTCATCAGCATCAAACACCCGACTTTCCTCTTTCCCTTGGAACGATCTCCGCCGTCGAAAAACTCGTACACGTAGTTTCTCCTGGGCATCACCACACTCGATTTATTCCCAGAGAAATGTAATATTAACTGGGGAATCACGACCCGGGCGGGCCGGGACGAGTCATCGATGTAATAACACGGGCCGAGACCGGTTTTTTCTTCAACCCGGCTCGCCCGGTTATAAACCGGTTTGACTCGGCGGTCGAACTCGTTCACCACCGAGTCATATAATACCGCCGGCAACATCGTGAAAGTAGTACCAGAGTCGACCACCATCCCGCCGTTGCCTTTTCTGTCGACTCTCTTTAAGCTTTCCGGCGCCGGAATTCTCTGTTTTCCGACGGATACGGCCTCGAGTCCGACGGAGTAAAAATAGGGGTGTTTCGGGTTGTTGAGCATTGGGGTGTAGGCATATTCGTCGTCGACGGTGCCGGTTTGTTTGGCTCTCTCTTTATCGTCGAGAGAGTATCGACCCAGAATGAGTGGACTCGGCCGGCGAACTCGGTCGGCGTCGAAGGAGTGAGAGACCAAGCAGTAAGAGAACTGGTTACCCAGTTGAGGAGAAAAGCTAGCGAGTTGCGCCGGCAGCGAGAGCAGTCCGCGGCCGAATCCGGCGACGCCGATCGGCTCGGCGAGGGCGGAGTGGGCGCAGCCGAACGTGAAATTCTTAATCGCCAGCGCCGGCGACGACATGGGTACCGACAAGCTGTCGCTGTAAAGCCGACCGATCAGGCTCCCGTCGGCGTAAGCGTAGTAGAAAGGTGGACAAGAGAACGACTTACAGTCGGAGGTCTCAATCGATTCCAGAGGGCATTTCGCCATGGCGCAGAGGTCGGAGGTAGGGAGGGAGGTATGGACGGCGGAGCAAGCGCGTGACTTGCACGTCACCGGCGACGCGGAGGTGAGGTTAATGGGGTTCGGATTGGGGACGGTGGCCGGATTATACTTCCCCTCGCAGAGAATACAATCAAACGGGCGGCAGGGGAGCCAAACAAGGTCGCTGCCGGTGTCCATGTAGAGAGAGATCGTCTGCTCAGGATTAGACCCAAGAGAGAACGAAATCGTGTAATCGCTGCCGGGAGTCATCGGAAGGGAGACTTGGCGACGGCTTTGGTGGTGGAACCTGGCGGCGGAGCGAGCAGAGGTGGACTCGAGGAGGTGGTGGGTACTGTTGAATTGGGTATTGGAGAGAGAGTGGGTTAGAGGGAGAAACAGAGTACCAGAGGAAGCTAATGAAATGAACCCAAAGAAAACAGAGAGAAAAATCAAGAAAACAGAGGAAGCCATTGATATGGAAATACAAGCTCAAAAACAGAGCAAGCTCAAGACATATATGCATGCACATATACACCCATATATAGAGAGAGAGAGGATTATAAAGTAGAGAGAGAGAGAAGTAGAGGAGGGGGAAGAAGGAAGGTTCGAGTCGGTAAGGTCGATTATGGTGAAAATTAAGGTATATTTTTTGGGGTTTTTTTTTTTAATTATGGATTCAAGGTGAAATTTACAGAAATTGTTAATGATGGATTCAAAAGATTATATATATTATTTTGTGATTAATTGAATCTAATATTGAGTGGAAGGAAGTGGATGCTGTCACTTTGGGCTACGTAGCTTCTGAACACAAGGGTAGGCACTTGGGTGGGGCGGGAGTAGGTAGGTAGTGTTTAGGCATCTATTTTTTGTGTTTAATTATATTTAAATAAAAAAAATTAATTAAGAACATGAATTTTTTTTTAAAAAAATTATTCATTTTTTTTTTAACAACTTAGACATGGTTCACTGGCCCTAGTAAGTTTTAGACATGGTCCAAAATACTTAATCCAATGTGATGTTATTGAGAATTGGTATCATAATAAATTTGTAATAAGTGCCCGTGATTCTCCGTTTCTAGTTTTGGTTATACTTGCACAAATTCTAACACCGTCGAAGGTAGATCCATACAAAGAATCTTCGGTGTGAGAGAAGTATTCGAAGAGAATATAATTCTTAAAATGTATATATACTGAAAATTGAATCTCTCTCTTATCTCACACCAATCACTGATATTTATAGTTCTTCATCTGACAGGAAATAGGAGAAAAAGAGAGAGAGGACACGTAATCATAGATCTGTTTTGAGAGCACACTCATGGTGTGTTCAGATTATCTGGTGAAATCAGCGGGATTCCTTTAACAAACATTCTAGCTGACTCGCTTTCTGGACCCAACCCATGCATAGATTCAGGTATTGATTGTCCGCGGACCTAATTCAGGTATTATGCTCATTAAAAGGCTTCGGCCCACCAATTGTGGAGGTTTCTGGTCTTTTTGAGTCACGGAGGTCCCGAACCCATTTGGGTTGCCTGGGCTTTTTTGATACGCTTCTACAACTGTCCCATTTTAGGTCCGAATTTTTACAAAAGCCCGTGTGAGCGGCTCATAGCCAATTTTACTATCAAAACAAGGTAGTATTAGCTCGCACGATGCTTTATATATCAGACTTGTGATTTGAGATCTCACAATATCGTCCCCTTGATTGATGTTATAAGATAGCAGCTCATATGCGGTCATGGAACAACCCATAAACAAACACAATGTACCTACCTCGGGGCCTATATTCCTCTAAAAACACGGTGCTATTTTCGCATTAGAATTGACTCTCATACCATTTGTGACACAGCATGTAGTTCACTGATCTAAAACTCTTTGAATCAGGTATATGTGACCCACAATGCTTAATCCAATTTATTAGTGGACAATCAACGTGATATTTTATATATCAAACAATCTTTTCCAATATTTCTGGCGTGAGATCTCACAAAAATTGAATTTTTGAATTAATTCCTCTCTCCAAAGTATATTTATAAAGTTATTTTGTAGACTAATATTAGTTTTGTGATTTTATTTAATTTTTAATATATAATAGTTAATCATAATTAACTAATAATTTAAAATTAATTATATTTTAATTATGAATATTCAAATATTAAAAAAAAAATAACTGTGTTTTCAAGCAATGTACTTGTTCACTATATATTATTCTTAATCTTCAAACAATTAAAATACTTTTTCAATAAAGAACAAAATAAAATTCATAATTAACTTTTGAATGCTTGATCAACCTCCAAAGTATAAAAGAGCTAAGCTTTCTTTTCAAATAAAAAAGTAGAATATGAGGTGTGTAATGCATAAGAAATATTTCAACAAGGCATCTAAAAAATCTAATTTTTAGCTTTTATTTTTTTCCTTTATTAGATTTAAGTTTTTCAAACCAATGTATAAATTAAAAGAAACTATTCCATTTAATATCATATATTTTTAAGTTAAAAACTCCTAACATAGTACTAGAGTCAAAATTGTTAAATTTTTATCTCACATCGATTAATTGAAAGTTCTCAAATCATTATACAAATTAAAAGAAACTATTCCATTTAATATCGTATGTTTTTAAGTTAAAAACTCCTAACATGGAATTAAAGTCAAGGTTATTAAATTTCTATCTCACATCGATTAATTGAGAATTCTCAAATCATTATACGAGTTAAAAGAGTTATTTCACTTGACACCATATGATTTTAAGTTGAAACCTTCTAACCTGATATCACAGTAAAAGTTATAAGAATTTATCTATAATTTTATGATAGTCAAATCAACCGTGTAGACCGGAAGTTGCATATTTTTCATTATTTTCTCAGAGTCAAAATTCGTGCAAATTAGAAATTGCACTTAAAGATGGGTATTATATTCATATTCTACGTCGATCGTTTGAAAGTTTAAAAATCATTATATAAATTAAAAGAATTATTCGTTAATATTATATGATTTTTAGTTGGAATATTTTTTATTTTTTTTTAAAATATGGGAGAAAAGATTCGATAAAAGAACCTTGTTGCTTTCCAATTTAAATTTAAAAACGTGCAATTAAAAACTATAATAAATTAGATAGTTCAAAAACATGAAGGGAACAAGAAGTGAAGGGCCTACATGCCAAAAGGTAAAAAAAAAGGATAATTTTTATTTAAAAATTGTTCATGTTTTTTTTTTTTTTAATTGTTTTACACATGGGTTTTGCAATTGGTACTTCGGTAGAGTTATTCAAATTTACAATAATTTTATTATTTTTATGACTTGATTTTTTAGTTTTATGCCTTAATTTTTATTTATTTTTTATCTTACTATGGAACACATTATTTTTTATTTCTCATAAATTTATTTATTTTTTTGGTGTTTTCACTATTTTAGTTAGTTTTAACTACCATGTCAAATATAATTTTAACATTTAGTTAATATTAATTCAATATATTCAATTTAGTTAATATTAATTAAAATATAAATAAATATTTTAAATGATAAAAGAGAGATAACAATAACAACTAAGTTTTTGTCGCACTTAATTAGAATCGGGTGCATGAATCTACTTATGTCATAGTGATTGATCAATTGTCATCTTCTCAGTTAGAAAATATCATCAAATCAATTTTAATAGTCTCGTCCCAAGTCTTTTTTGGCATATCTTACCCTCTAGTAGACATTTATGGATTTTCTATGCACATGTCTAAACTATCGTAAACTATTTTCTCTCATCTTCTCTTCTATGGGTGTTATTTCTATATTATTTATAATAGTTTCATTCTTAATTTCATTCTCATCTTCCTGCTCATGCACCTTTATATTTACATTTCTACCACATCAATTTTCTAAACATGCTTCGTGTTTTTGCCGTCCAACGTTCTAAACCATACAGAATCACCAGCCTTATTGTAGTTTTCTGGATTTTTCCTTTGAGGTTTAACGGTATCTTAAGATCACAAATTACCCTAACTGCACTTTTTCACTTTAACTATTACGTCTTAACTCTTTGAGTAATATCCTTCTCGTTTCATTATTGTCTTGAATCATTGAATCTAAATATCTAGAATAATCAACTTTTAAAACTTTCTGATCTCCAATTTTGACTGTATCATAATCTCGCCGTGTACTACTAAAATTACAATATATATATTCTTTCTTTCTTTTGTTAACATTCAAACTTTTAAATTTTAACATAAAAATGATTTTTATAAAATTGAATTTTCAATCCCAATTCAATTAAGTACTGCAAGGACAATTAATCCATGTAACTGAATTTTTCTATTAAATTTTTTTAAAAAAATGAATGGATTTGAATTAAATGTTCTTAAATAAGAGATATTAACTCCACCAATGAAAACAAGCCTGAAATGAACCCTCTGTCCAAACACTTTCAAGTCAACTGTGTCAAGGTCAAAGTAATAAGCCTTGGCTCCCATATATATTTATTAAATCAAAGCAATGTCATGACCTGTATTTATTATTTAATTAATATATATTTTTAATAAATAATTTTATTTTATTTTTTTGGTCATGATGGATAAAGATTGGAAAATGAGATCTTTTGCTTGTACTACGAAGATGTGATGTTGGATATTTTATTTTTATGGACCCAACTCTTTATTTTGAAATTTAATTTGGGGGTCCTTTATTTAAGTGTTGTTTTTAGGGGTTTTTTTTTTTTTTTTTCATTCCCACGAATTAAAATTTTAACTTAAACAATATATCACTTATATTTTTTTAAAATTTAAAATTATTATCAAAAATCTAAAAGTTAGTGTACACCATTAAAATTACTGTAATTTTTACAGAAAAAAATTACAATAATTTAGAAAAATTACAGTAATTTTTATGTATGTAAAAAATATCAAAACATGTAGACTGTATAGGTTAAAATTTTAATTTTGTGGATTGTTCATCAAACCCTTTGTTTTTATTTTTGGGATAATTGGTGGGAAGTTTAAAAATAACATCAAATTAATAAAAACTCTCAAACTAAATAAGTGATTTAGTTTTAATCTCATCTATTAGAGTTCATGAAAACACTAAAAATCCAATTAGACTTGCGCCACTATCCACTGCCCTACAATCGTTGGCCACCATACTCCGTGCGTCGGATTATGGCCACCTCCAGCCGCCAGTCGTCGATTTTTTATCTTTTTTAGTTACATTTGATGTTGCCAAAAATTCTCAGCACGCGCAATTAGTTTCTCACGTGTTAAAAACCTCTTCAATTTCACATCTCTACTTGCAAAACTGATTAGTTCTTAAAGAGGACACCGGTGTGGTGTCGACGAAAGAATCTCCGGCGTGAGAATAAATTAATATGATTATAAAGAAGGCAAAAACACTCAAATCAATCATAAAGAATAAATAATTATACATTCTCTTTATATAGACTCAGTAGGTTTCTGTCATTTTGTTGGCGTGGTCGCCCGTTTCATGATCTTCTTCCTAACGACATAGTATATGACCACGATCTTCTCAATTAAGCTAAGAGAAGATCTCCGTAACGTTCCTCCTTCAAATATGGGTCATTACAGTCAAGCGGTTGTAACGCTCCTCATGCATGAGGGTTGTAGAGGTTATAGGGTGACCTATTCCTGGCCTTGTCACCGTGGACTCATATCACCCATTGATGGGCCTTCTTATGAGGCCTGATTTGTTTGTATTCTGGACCGCTAAGATCTTTTACTCAGTGGGCCTGATGTGCTCAGCCTAGATCGTGTATTGGGTTTTTGTCTTTCGAGTCAGATCATTGACCCGATCTGACCTACTAAGGCGCTCATGCCTTTGACAGTTGTGAGTAAGAGTTTTCTCATATTAACATTCAACTAATTTTTTAGTTGTTGGTTGTAAGAAAATTACATGAATGTAATTAAAAAAAATATTAAAACGTAATTAAAAATACGCTTAAAATGTATCTAAAAAGTAGTTTAAAAAATAGTTACATATAACCTAAAAAAAATTCCGGCCGACCATAGACCTGAGATTCGATGGCAGACGGCGAAGGGTAGAAGAAGGTGGCGCCGGAGGCCGACGATGCGAACCTTAATTAAAAATTAGAGATACAAAGAAGTATTAATCATGAAACTAAAACACAAGGTAAAACACAATTAAGGGATTGATACTAAACTTAAAAATTAAATAGAATAAAATATTTAAACTGTTTAATTAAGACTATTGGTCAATTATCTGTTTATTTTTTTATTTTTTAAATGTTTTTAAAAAATAAAAATAAAATAATAGAAAAAATAAAAAATTGTTTTAGTTCTGATCCTAAAAACATAATAAATAGTGACCAAGGTAAAAATAATGCTTGTTTTTTTCAAAATGCACATAAAATTGGCTCATTTAATTAATTTTGACAATTTAAATAGATTTTTTCTCTCTCTATAATTCACTTTTTTTTATGAGATTAACATGAATTAATTGAATTAAGTTCTTAAGTGTGACATTAATTATACTATCAATTAAATATATTTTCAATAAAACTTGAGAAATTTAATTTATAACATATTAATTTCTATTACAATAATTTTATTTTTTAAGGTATGTTTGGTTGGGATGATGGAAAAGAGAGAATATTTAATTGGAATGATGGAAAAGAGAAAGTAAAATAAAAATTCGAAGATAATATTTTTATTCATTGTGCAAGACAAAATATTTTTCCTAGTGTTGTTTGGTTAATAAAGAAAAATAATAATAATAATAACAACTCATTTTAATGTAATTTATTATTTTACCCACATATATTATAATAATATATTAAATATTTTATTATCGAGAGTATAATTATAATTTTATTCTTTCAAAAAATTCTCTCATTTTTTTTTTATTTTCCTGAAAAAAAAATTGCTTTCAAAATAATGTATTTCTTTTTCTTATTTTTCTTTTCGTCCATTTTTTATTTTATTTATTTATGACTACAATACAACCGTCCTTTTGGTTGTATTCGATACAGTCCGAAAAATTACAAGGTCGACCCAAATAAGTTGCAAATTATTCCACTGAAGTTATAAGTTTATTTGAGAATTTGTAACTTTACAGGTTGCAAGTTTTTTTCAAAAAATTATAAATTCGTCTAAATATTTTTAAGTTTTTTAGCCAAATTTTATAACTTTCGACGGATATATGATACGTCTCTGTATCGTATTTTTTCTCTTATTTTATTCTAATCCAACCAAATGCAACCTTACACACTTTTGAAGAGAGAGTGAATGTATAGATTTGAAGTGCATGCACCTTGTTCTACTAAACTCTTGTCCTCTTGCATCAATGTGATTTCATTGGAACAAGTCATCAAGATCTTATTGCAATCTTCTTTCAAGTAGTCAACTTTCTACATAAGATTTTAGGATATTTATTTGAGGATAAAGGGCCATAAAATAAATTAAAGTAACTTTTGACTAGTGTATAACTTAGGTATAAAGAGACGGATTAAAAAATATTCTTAATTTAAAAACAAAATTATAAGTTAATATTTAAACAATTATTGAACCGGACTGATCGATTCATCTATTAAACTATTGATCAATTAAACTATTGATCAGTCTTAAAAAATAAATTGATTTATTCTAAAAAGCTAACGACCGTTCAATTTCATTAAAACTAAAAAATCTAGTGATTGATCTGGTTAAACCATTGTAGTAGAACAACTAATTTACTACATCTAACAACAAAGTTTAACTAAAATACAAAATATGAATTGAGGGGTCTAGTCAAATGCTTAGACCCTTGTGCAAGTGATTCTTTGAGTCTACTCATTAACTTGTAATTATTTTACATATTAAGATTGACTTCTTCATTTTTGGACATTTGGCCTATATGCGATATAACCCGTGCACGAAGGCACATTGAAAAATAATTCTAGTTATAAAAAAATTAGTTAATTATTGTTGGTTATTTAAAAATTAGACTTGATCAACCCCGCTTAACTTGTTGAACTGTCGACCAATGATAAAAATCTGGTTTACTCTTAACAATTGAAGACACCGAACGCGGTTCAATTTGTTGAAATTTAAAACTAAAAAAATTAAATTGACTAAATAATTGAGCCAAAACGACTAATTACTAAACAGGCCAACAAATTGAATTAAGAAAAAAATTATGAGTTGAGAGAGGTACAATCAAACCCTTAGTATGTTTGGTTAGAATATTTGGTTAGAAGGATGAAAAAAAAAAGGAAAAAGAAAATAAAAAAATAATATTTTTATTCATCGTGAAAAAAAATTTATTTTTCCTAATCTTGTTTGGTTAGGAAGAAAAATGAAAAGAGAAAAAATAATTAACTTTAATTTAATTTACTATTTTATCCTCGTATATTATAAAAATAAATTTAAAATTATATTATCAAGGGTACAATTGTAATTTTACTCATTGTCACTCGCTTTCTTCATTTTCCTCATAATTTTGTGTGAAAAAAATTGTCTCGAAAATTGTATTTTTTCCATCTTTTTTTTTTTCTCTCTCATTTTCCATCCAATCAAACAAGTTTTTTTTTTTTAATTTCATTTTATTTTTCATTCTTTTCCATCTATTTTTCATCCAATCAAACGCACATTTTACATGTGTGCACACGTATTTTCTTGAGTCTATTCATTAGTTTATAATTGTTTTATCTAAAAATTCTAATCACAATAAAATGTGTAAAATATTATAAACGTCAAAGTAAAAAGGTTTAATTTTAAAAAATTATTAATATTAATAATATATTAGAAATTTGAAATGAAAATATTACAATCAATTAAAAATATATTGTTGAAAAATAAAATAATGATTACGTTTGTTAAATGTTAAGTGAAGATTCGTCGGAGAAAATTAATAGAGGAATAAAATATATATATATATCAAGATGTATATAATTAAAATTAAATTTATAAAATAATAAATATGTAATAATAAACGAAATTAAATCTCATTTTACTTAAGTGTCATTTTATCTCTCTACTTTAAAAAGTTATATTTTAACAATTTTTACTTTTGAGTAAAGTGATAAATTAATTTTTTTTTATTTAAATTAACAAAATATTCTTAAAAATGATGAAATTAATTTTTTTATCTAATTTTAAAATAAAATAGACGAAATTGTGAAAATAGATGAAATATTTTTAAAAAATAAATTAAAATTAAAGAAATTTTTTATCTATTTTATCAAAAAATTAAATAAAAATTTTAAGTTTATTTCGTTTATTTAAACAAAAAAAAAATTATTTTTTCAATTCATTCAAAAGTAAAATTAGGTAAAATATAGGGATAAAAAAATAACGTACCCGTAAAATAATTGATATGAAAGATTGAGAATTGATATTTTTAAATTATGTTAATAAAAATAATAATTTGATTTTTCGAAAAATAAAAAAATTATTTTAAAAAATCAACCAAACACGCCCTAAACAAATGGACGTAACCTTATTCACCAACGTCTATCGCCAGCTCCTGTAGACAACGACATTTTACGCGACACGTGGCATTTAATCCCTCGTACTTGGTCTTAGAGACAGCAAAAACGCCAGTTCAATGTGGGCCCTCCCATTACTTTTTGTTTTTCCTTTTATTTTTTAGTAGTAAATAAATTAATAATCAATTAATTTTTACTCCCTTGTATTTTGTTCTTATTTCATTCTAACCCCCATATCTTAAAAACTATATGTCTCTCTCTTCCGCTCTTAGTTAAATAGAGAAACTCCCATTTTATTAAAAAATATAAATCATTTTTATTTTATTTCAATATTTAAAGGTAGTAATGTGAGTTGGGTTTAGACCATTATAAGACATGTTAGTTTTATCTTAGTGATGATAGTGTCGCAATAATAATTCAACCGAGTACGAGATGAATTATTGATTCACACAACTAATCATTGTGTTTGGTCAAAAATCCAATGACGCCAAGCTACTGTGCATTAAATTATGACTGAACGCCTCTAATTCAAAATCCGGGTTAGAAACGACACATGCACTCGCCGCTCGTTTGTTGACCCTCAATAAGGGCACGTTTGCCCCCTCAAAGGCATGTGTCGTTGGCTAACTCATTGTGATGGGAAAATCTTATATTTATCTCTACATATTTCTTTCTTTCTCTATTTTTATGTTTTTTTTTTAATAAAAATATAAAAATAGAGAGATAGTTATGTCCGTAAAATTTAAATTGAGAATTTAATTTCACACATTCTCTAACCTCATTATATAACACAAAAAATAATGTATTTTCAATTTATTATATGTGAAATGAGATAACGCGTAGGTTTTTAAAATAGAGGGAATAAAAGAAAATAAAATCGAAATATGGGGGAATAAAAGGTAATTAATCCATAAATAAATAAATAGGTGAGGGATTCTCGTGAGCCCACACCTGCCTACCAAGAGAGCGAGAGAGAGTGATCACAGGCCGACCATTTCTTGGGCCCCATCCAGCATGGGAAAGCTTGCTTTTGCATTAAACAATGCAAAAAACCCCCCACAAAAATAACATTTTTTTTCGAATATATATATATATACACATATATTTGTGTGTAAAAATTTATTTTTATAAAAATAAATTTATGTAATTTACAATTATAAATTCAAAATAATTAAAATTATTAATACAAAAATTAAAATCTCTTGACAAAATATCTTGAGCTAAATGGTTGAAATTTATTCAGCGTCTCTTCTAATAGCTTTTAATTGTTCTACTGACAAAAAATAATGTATAGAATTTGTACGGTCTTTATTTATAATATATATATATATTATTTTTATTTTTATTATATATATATTTTTAAATTTTTAATATCATTTGGATGCACAAATTTTTTATTTCAAATTTGAGATATTGATGTGTCTATTTTTATGTATTATTGTATAGAAGTAAAAGTATGATTTTTTTATAATTGAAATATAAAATATTTAAATAGAAGATTAAATAATACAATTTTAAAAGTTTTTGGCCTTCAAAAATGATAGTAAGAAATGATCATATGGAAGTTTCTTGATTTTATTTTATTTTTAAATATAAAGATTTATTCTTCTCAAGGCTTATGATGACAAGAATCAATAAAGATTTATTGTTTTTTATTTTATTTATTCTTCTCTCTTAAAATTTAATGAAAGATGGTAGAGAAATGAATGGATGTGGATGAAGTTTTGCTTTCAAACCAATGATTGTAATCCCTTAAAATATAAAATAATAAAATACACACCATATTTATTTAGTCCTTTTCAATGAATATAGTGAGTGCCAGCTACAAAATTATGGTTGGTTAAGTATTAATTTTTTTTTCATTAAAGTTAACCTAAAGCATGTAACCAAGTGATTATCTAACGTATCTCTTTAGTGAAAGATTTAGGCCCCGTTTGGTAACCATTTCCATCCCATTCCATTCCCAGATTTTTGGGAATTCTGTTTGGGAATAGCGTTTGGTAATTTTTGTTTCCGTTTCCATTTCATTCTCATTTGAGAATTGTGCCCACTTTTTTCTTAAGAAATGAGAAACAAAAAAAAGTTGTTTCTCATTATTCCCATTCCATTCCCAAAACCCATGATCACTATTCACCTACCGGCCGACCACCGTCCGCCGCCTCCGGCCACCGTCCGCCGCCGCTGGCCACCGTCCGCCGCCGCCGCCGGTCATCTCCGGCGACCGTCGCCGGTCACCGTCCGCCGCTGCCGGCGGTCACCGTCCGGCCGGAATTTTTCCGGCCACTTCCGGCAGTCGCCGGCGACGGCGCCACCGCCGTCCGGTCATCGCCGGGGGCACCGCCGTCTCCGACGCCGGAGAACCGTCGCCGGCAGTTGCCGGCCGGCCGGCGACGGGGCCGCCGGAGCACCGCCGCCGGCCGGCGACGGCGCCGCCGGAGCACCGCCACCGCCGGCCGGCCAAAACTGAAAAGAGAAAAAAAAAAAAAAAAGGTTTTAGGATAAAATCGTTACCAAACACAATTCCCTTCCCAAAACAAAAAAAAAATTATCGTTACCAAATGCAATTCTACTCCCAAAAAGAAAACAAAATTCTCATCCCATCCCATCCCATTCCCATTCCACTGCTGGAATTGAAACAGAAACGGTTACCAAACGCCACCTTAGTGTTCAAATCCCCTCCTCTAACCAAATAGGAAAAAAAAAATCTATAAAAGTTCATTACAAATTATCAATTGTAATTAATAGAGTAATCATTTAATATCTCTATTTTAGAATCTACACATTACCTTCTACTCTTGCCTAAATGGGTCACTCACATTTTATTAAAAACATATATATAAAATAAAATAAGTTTATTTTATTATGCAATTTAAATTTAATATTTAAAAATAATAAATGAGAAAAACTAATATTTTTTCTCTCTCTAAGTTTATATATATATATTTTAAATACAGGATGATTTTATCCACTTTATATAATATTTCCACGAAAAATTTAATTTCACTCATTTTAGCATATTCAATTAGTCTTTATTTTGGAAAAATTCTTTTAAAGGTCCCAAAAGTGAAAAACATCACTTTGCAAAGGACTATCTAAGATTTTTTTTTGTCTTTAGATGGTCCTTAAAAAGTGGTGATTTTCACATGTGGGATTTCTCAACAAGATGTCCTTTTATTTTATAATAGGATTACATTTTTATCCCTAATGCATGGGGTGAGTGTCTATTTGGACTCCGAGATTTGTCAAATTGAATATTTGATCCCTCAAATTCAACATTTGTTTCAATTTTACAAAACTGAAAATGTTGTTAATGATTTCAGACGAAAAATAGATTGTTGTTCTCAGCACGTGACATTCTACTAAGAATATTTTATTATTTTATCAAGCCACTAAATATAAGAGGTTTTCTTTTAACATCGATTTAGACTTCTCTGTTGTTATGTAGATGAACCATTACTATGAAAAAGTTAGGGAGAAACATCTTAAGTTTAACAGATGAATGAAATAATGAAAATATTTTCGTTAGAAAATTACGTGCTGCGTAAAACCTATTTATCATCTAAAATCATTATCAATATTTTTAATTTTTTAAGATTGAAATAAATATAAAAGTTAAAAAATTATAATTTGATAAATTTCAAGATACACATAGACAACCATGGCGACGGAAAATATAATTTTCACTATGTTAGAATTTGGAAGGGCGTGTTCACCTAAAGGATGTTGCACCTAACAATAGACTTTATCCACTCCTTTTATGATTGTTTGTTACATTTAACTAAACAAACCCTTTTTAATAATTTATTGCTAGTTAGTACGTCTTTTTCTTTTTTCTTTTTCTTTTTTAACATATTCCTATGTAGGGTGGATGGAGACTAACCCCCAATAATTTGATAGCCGTACTTTAATTAAGGCAAAGGAGAAATAATTGTATTTATTTATTTTTACTTTTGGTTGGGGTCATAGGAAACAACAAGACATTAGATGATTATGAACCATTTAATTAATTGGGATTAGTGGTCTCCAATTAAAATTATTTAATTATCTAATAATTTTTTCAAATGTCTTTTCACTAACAACTTAGATTGATTTGGAAGGAATAAATGGTTAAAATAAGCTGATAAGATATTTAGAAAAAAAATTCCGAGATAAAAAATTTCACATTACTTACAACGAAGTTGAGTTTAATTATATTTTATACTCTTTAAATTTTATATATATACTTTATCAACTATTTTTTTTAAATTATTTTTTAACACTTACAAATTTGAAAATTGATACACTGCCTTTCGACATGGAAAATTCCTAGTCTATTGATAAATCAAAAAGGTTTTTTAAATATTTTCTTATTAACGATTTAGATTAATTTGAGGGGAATAAATGGTTTGGATGAGTTGATGAAATATTTAGTTATAAAAATTCTCGCCTAAAATTTTTACATCTACACTTACAAAGCAATTGAGTTTAATTATATTTGTACCCTTTAAGTTTTATTTATATATATTAAGAAATTTATTATTTGGTCCTCAAAAGATATAAAAATCAGAAATATGACCTTAAACTATTATAATAAAGTTTTTAGTCCTCAAATATTTTTTAAAAAATAGTAATTTGTTCCTTGACCTTCATTTTTCAATAATTTTACATAAAATGTCATTGCCACATGTAAACATTCAAGTTTTATATTTTTACTATTTTTAAATATTTATTAAATTTATAGCAAATTGTGATGTTGTGAACATTCTCAACTTTCACCAAAATACACCGATATGCACTTTTGCCAAAACACCTACACACCAAAAACACAGTGATATGAACATTCACCAAAATATATCGATATGAATATTCACAAAACATATTTTTACCAAAACCCAAAATACATCGAAAACGTACCAATATGAATACTCACAAAAGAATACATCGATATGAAAATTCATAAACCGATATTTATTTTTGTCAAAACACCGAAAACACTCCAATATAAACATTCACAAAGAACAAAAAAAAAAAACTATTCATGTTAGTAAACAACAACTACAAAAAAAAATAACAAAAAATTCACATGAATCATTCACATATATCTGTATATGAACATAAAATTATCAAACAAAAAATCAGATGAACATTCAATTGAAAAAAAAATCAACTTAAAATTCAGAGATGTGAAACATCCACGTGAACATGCATGAAACCCGTGCGAACATTCACAAAAAATAAATAAAAAAATGTGAAAGAAAATCGATGAAAAAAGTGAATAAATCGCAGATCTAAGATTCAGCAAATCGCAAATCTTAGATTCACCAAATCTAGGCCGTGCGAGTGGTGGATGAACAGGAGTATCGGCGACTACGGAGAGCACAATGAGACGCGGCTGTGCGAGCAGTGGACGAACGGGTTGTGGACGATGGCGATGGACTAGTAGGTTGTGGACGATGACGGTGGCCACTGTCAAGCCACATCGTCGTCATCTGTTATCTAGATCGATACTTTTCAGATCTGGTTGTCTACCGTTCAGATCTGGTTGTTGTCCATGACTACATCCATCGCCACCGTCAAGCCACACTGCTAAGGCTACAGTCGAGCCAAACCGATCAAGCATTAAGTGCTCAAACTTGGTTCGTTTATTTTTCTCACTATTCGAGGTCGAGCTGAACCTGAAATCTTATGTTCAAGTTTCGTTTGTTTAATAATCAAACTGTTGGCGAGTTTTTTCGATTTTTTTTAATATTTATGAATTAAATTTTAATGTTTAAGAACTATATAAATAATATATATTTTTTAATGAAATTAGTTATTTATAATTGTTTCTTGAAAATCTATATACAAAATTCAAATATTTAATTTATGAGCGAATCAAAATATAAGAATTATAAAGAATCAATGTAATTTTTTTTTTGAAAAAGTCACAATCTCTATTTTAGTAATTAAATAGGTTAAGTGAGTATTTATAAAATTAAAATCTTATTGAATTAACCTTTAGACGATTGTATATGTAAAATTGTACTATTAAAGAGATTTAAAAGTCTATTTTACTAATTTTTCAGACAAAAAATATAATAAAATATTTTAATTTCATATTATTCGAGCTGTTCATGAACATTAACAAGCCAAACTCGAACATCATACACATATGATTTTGTTTTATTTAATAAACGAGTTTAATTAAAAGCTTGAGTTTAGTTAATTTATTAAACGAACGACCTTTGATCGAGCTATTATCGAGCCAAATTTGAGTAGTTCACGAATAACTTGGTTCGTTTATAGCCCTACACCCCCCCGATTGATCATCTGAAGATGCGGGAGAAAGAGATCCTCCTCCGCATTGCCGCCACCACCGTCAAGCCACAACAGTCCATGTCCACCGCCAGAGCCTCGTCATATCGAGCTTTGTCGGTCATGGCTGCTGCTCGTCACCGTCCATGGCCACATTCACTGCCTCAGTTTCTTCGCTGTTCGCCCCATCACAACTCCAGATCTGAAGATAGTAATAGAGAGCGAACTAGAGAAATAGATTGTCACGGCTGTTGCTTGTTAGCGTCCAGCCACTTCTACCCGCCTCATTCTCTTTTTCGCCCCATCACAACTCTAGTGCTGAAAGACGGCGAGAGAGAGAACTAGAAAAATGGATTGTGCGACTAAAAATGATGCGATTAGAGTTTCTATATAAATATGTGGGTGTATATATGTCTATTTATTAATTGACAAAATGACTAAAAATTATAAAAAGATTAAATAATATATTTTTTTGTTTAAAAGACTCGTTGAGGAAAGAGAGTGTAAAATTTGGGCTAAACAATAAAAAATCCTATATTTATTTTATCAATTATTTTTTATTATTTATTAATTATAAATTTGAAAATCAATATAATGTGTTTAGTAAAAAAAAATCTTAATTATACAATAAATTATAAGGTTGATTTGTAATTCTAGATATACATTTTATTTTGGTAATATTATTATTAAAGTTTTTAAATTGCATGTAAAGTGGACGTAATTTTTATTGGGATAAGCATGCATTAGTTTTCGATTAGGATTTATAGGGTTGGCTTTTGGCATAATTTTTTTCTTGCTTTTTAAAATAGTTGAATTCAACAAATCTAATTATTTAGGTTTAAATTCTTATTTTTGGGAATAGTTATGTTTGATGGAATATATGGTTAATTTTAATTCAATATATTACTTTCAAATATTTTGTAATTAATTCAAATAAATTAATTATGAAAAACTATTTTGTTAAGAATTTGTTATTTAGTTCCTCAACAAAATCTAAATCAAAATTTAAAAATGTCTTACTCTGTCCGATGACCAAGAATCTTTGAAACCTAAAATATGTCCTGATTCAAAAAATAGACTATTAGACTACTATGTATTGCATGCTTAAAGACAATAATTTTTATTTAATACATTAACATTGAATATCTATAATGTCAGATATCGTGAATGATCAAGAGGATTGGTTCCTTATACCAATTCTCCACCTCATCAATGATGAGCAAAAAAAGTCAATTCTTGAAACCGAACCATCCGTTTTAGAGAATACTAATATATCAATTTGGTATCCGAAAGACTTGGGAAATTTTAAATTGGCCTATAAATTGGCTGAAATTGCTATAAATTCTACTAAACTTATCTGTTGATCCTAAGATTTTGAGGAACAATTAAGTGTTGATATTTTGGTGGAACTAATGGTTTGTTAAGTGTTTCAGTTAATTAAGTTCTGGTGATGAAGATGCGATGAAAAATTATGAATGGATGCTAAATGATGATGTCAAAGATGATGAAGAATTAAGAGTTTGAAGAAATTAAAGAAAACAATTCAGGTGAATTTTAACTCTTAATATCCCAATTAGGAATACATACAACACAAAAAGTTTTTATTGTTCATATATGTTTTGATAAGTTAAAATTATTTGCTCCTATGTATACTTGGAAAGAAATATTTATAATTGACTAAAATGGAATTTAAGAAGTTAGTGGAGCTTATTTAGAAAAAAAATGGTTAAAGGGGCAAAAACGTAAATAAGAATGAGTTGAAAACGAGTTCTAAAAAGAGATCCAGCATGCATAAGTCGACTGGTAAGTCGACCAGACCAAATAGGTGAAACTCTCTGTATCTCTAAGTCGACAGGTAAGTCGACCGGTGAAGAGAAGATGAACTCTCTGCATCTCTAAGTCGATAGGTAGGTTGACTAGTGAAGGTAAATCGAACTATCTGAATCTCCAAGTCGACAGATAGGTCGACCGATGAATACAACAACTTTGGCTTGACTACATCTTGAATCTAGCAGTCGACTGACCGGTCGATTGAGGACATTGTTTCAGGATAATGAAGATTCCGAATTCATATTTAAAAGTAGCCATTTTTTGTTGGGATTTGTGAGAAATTTAAGGGATCTTATGATATTTAAGATATGTTTTACCTATTATTTAAATCCTATTAAGTTGGTTCATTAAATTTTAATGTTTCTCAATTTGGTACATAAAATTGTTTCTATTCTATTTAATTGAGATTGAGAAATATTTAGAAGACTTAATTGAAAGATTTAAAAGCCAATTATTAAGTGAATTGAACCAAAATGAAATCATAATGATATACGGGGTCTAAGAGAGCGTTTAAGTGTCATGATACATGAGAACTAGCCGTTAGAGAGGTGATTTATATCCCATATATATAGACCTGCGTTTTTCATATATCATTAAGCAGTTAATCAAAATCAAGAGAAATGAGCTTAAAGAGATAAGATCATATTGTGTTGTTCTAAGAGTTATCTTTCTGAGATTTTGTGAGAGTCATTCTAAGAGACGATCTTGAGAATCATTATTAGTAATCTTTGCTGCTATTGGATCTGAAGTATCATCGCTCTATTTATTTTTTCTGTGAATTCCGGGTGAGATCTTTCCAATTACTTTCTTTATTGCATTGCTTGTTTAATTTTGGAAATTGATTTTTAGAAATTATTTTTGATTCTTTATTGAAGAAAATATTTTATAAACAATTTTTTGAATCTGATTACGTGCTCAATTATTTGCTACTCATATTTTGTTTAAAATTAGATTTTCAATCTCACACTTTTCTATCACTAGACTTGAGATATTAATCGAGTTATAATTTATCTGGGGTGGTAGAAGCTCGGAGTAAGATAATCTGTTTATCAATTTGTATTGGTGAGTAGTGTGACGAATGAAATTCTATTGGGGGTATTTTTTCTGTGGATTCCGGGTGAGATCTTTCCAATTACTTTCTTTATTGCATTGCTTGTTTAATTTTGGAAATTGATTTTTAGAAATTATTTTTGATTCTTTATTGAAGAAAATATTTTATAAACAATTTTTTGAATCTGATTACGTGCTCAATTATTTGCTACTCATATTTTGTTTAAAATTAGATTTTCAATCTCACACTTTTCTATCACTAGACTTGAGATATTAATCGAGTTATAATTTATCTGGGGTGGTAGAAGCTCGGAGTAAGATAATCTGTTTATCAATTTGTATTGGTGAGTAGTGTGACGAATGAAATTCTGTTGGGGGTATTTAATTAAAAGGTAGCCAGTTTCAGTCTCTTCCTGTAAAGAGATTGAGGTAGTAATTCTTCCTAGATAGAATTGAGTCTGAGTGACTTTTGTAACGGTTTAATCCTTACCGGGTAAAAGGATATTTGGAGTGTTGGTGAGGTTTTGATTCTTTTTCCTTAGTGTTAAAAAGAATTAGGTGATTCTTTAACTTATAAAAAGTAGAGGTTCTTCTTTAGTATGTGAAAATGATTTTGTAAAGGTTGATTCTGAGTCTATAAAATAATTGTTGTGAGGGTTTAGTTCCTACCTTTAAAGAGATTTTGAGTATTAGTGGGTGCGACTCTCCGTGGGGCTCGGGGGACTGGATTAGCCAAGAGTAACTTGGTGAACCGGTATAAATCTTTGGTGTGTTGTAATATTTAATTTGTTTATTTTTGTTGTTTGGTGTGCACCTAGTTGATTATATAATTCCTCTATGATATAAAGATAATAATTAATTTAGGATTAAAATTAATTATTTGATTTATTGAAGTATTATTCTGATATAATTTTTAATTACCTAAATCACCCCTTCTTGGGTATTCCATTGGGCCAACAATTGGGATCAGAGTTAGTTTTAGCTCATTAGGCTTAACACCCTAGCTAAACCGGTCACATGCACACACCATGGATAATATTTTTTGTGTATCTTCTCTTGATCGTGATAGATCCTTATATGACAATATGGTTTATGATTTTTGTGATTCGTGTGGTAGTAATGGAGATGATGATAATGAAAATGTTCATATTATTATGGAAAAATTTCTTTCACTCACACTACTTTTTGCTAAAGAGAGCTTGAGTTTAAAAAGAAAAACCGCTTCTTTTGAAAATGGTGGAAAAAGTGTTCGAAAATCTAAAATGCATTTGGATGATTATGGTTGTACAAAAGAGTTTTCGGACGTTATTTTTTAAATTAATAATTTGCTCTCTAAAATGAATTCTCTTAAAAATGAAAATAGAGTTTTAAAAAATAATATTGAGATGATTTCTATGCAAATGTCAGATCTTGATTCAAAAATTGATTTACTTAAGAAAAATTTTGAAAAATCAAAATTCGACCTTAAGACTATTTCAAGAGATTCTGAAAATAATTTTTCTAGGCAAAATGGATATGCTTCATCGTTTCATCTTTCATCACAAGCCAGTGATAATTATGTGGTTATTGTTAGAAATGATTCTTGTTTTACATCTCGTGCTTTCTATGATAGATTGGATTTGAGATTTTATTATTGTAATAGGGTTTAGCATTTTAAAGTATCATGTCCATTTCGGAACCCTAAGTTTATGTCTAACAAGGACGAATCCAAAATAAAATGGATACCAAAGAGAACTATTGAAATGTCTTGTGTAGAATTACATAATGTCGGAAGTGGACTTGAAGGAGCAAACAAAAAAGTTATATCAAAGTCAAGATAGGAAGTCACCAAGGATCCACAAGCGACTCATACAAAGCAAAAAGATGCACCAAAGACAAAATGTGAAATTGCAAAGAAGCCACAAGAAAAATGTGTAAAGAGAAAAGTTGTACAAAATCCAAGATGGGATATCATTAGGAAGCCACAAGCGAGACGTGCAAAGAGAATCATCAATGAATCAAATGACAAAAATCAAAGGAAGAGAGAATACGAACAAGCCAAGAAGAATCGCGCACCCAAATCAATTATGAGCTCAAATGAGGTAAAAAGTAAAGTCGCCCCTAAGGATATAAGAGTTACTTTTAATCTTCCGCATTTTAAATTTATTAAATTTGTTAAAGAGGGAGAGTCCCGACTTACCAAATAGGTAAGTTGGTAATTGTTTCTAAGATCTGTTCTAAATGAGTCGTTCTCATGTTGTCTTAGAAATATTCTATGGTGATTATGACAATCACATTTAATTAGGGGTTATTAACACGTTTTTATGTGCTTATATCAAGTAGTGATCATGTGTTAAATTTAAAACATGTTATGTGATTTAGAGGATTAATCGAGTATTTGTGATCTTACTAAATAATGTTAATTATTTGTTGCATATGTTTTTTTGGTAGGATTATTTGTATAATGTGTTATCATCCATACTATTTACTTTTATACAAATGAGTTGAATTGAGTTAAGTTTTTTTATTAATTTTGATTTATTAAAATGCATGTTATTTGATGTGAATTAAAAGATTTTTAAATGATTATTATTGTGTAAGAGATTGAGCATGTTACGAGATAACATCTTTAATATGCATGTTATTGATTGAGATATGATTCATGTTCTTGAGCGTTAATGATTATTGTTGAAAAATGGAGCTAATTTTTTTATGAAATAAGTGTGCATTATATTGATAGCTTCATAAACTATCATTAAGAGATGTTCATGTCTTAGTGCTTCAAATATTATATTTCTCCTTAAAATGAATTAATTTATTTACACTTATATAGTAGGAGATTGTATGATTAAGAATGATATTTTTGGTGTGGATTTTGATGAATTGAGTAGACTTGATATTTATCTATAAAAATGATCATAGAGTAATACTTATTTGTGTTCCCCCCTCCATAAATTTTGTTTTTGAAAATGACAAATGGGTAGAATTAGCTGATGTTTTATTAAAGGGGAGTTTTAGTTAATGTTTTATTAAGGGGGAGTTTATTTTTAAATTTGTACTTTATTGATTATGTTTTATAATATTTTCATTATTATGTTTCAAAGAGTTATAAAACCCGTCCTCAGATTTAAGAAGAGTGTGGTTATATTTTTGTTTTGAAGAAAATATCAAAATTAATTGTCATCATAAAAAATGGGGAGATTATTGATTTTAAGATTTTGATGAACAATTAAGTGTTGATGTTTTGGTGGAACTAATGGTTTGTTAAGTGTTTCAGTTAATTAAGTTCTAGTGATGAAGATGCGATGAAAAATTATGAATGGATGCTAAATGATGATGTCAAAGATGATGAAGAATTAAGAGTTTGAAGAAATTAGGGAAAACAACTCAGGTGAATTTCAACTCTTAATATCCCAATTAGGAACACACACGGTACAAAAAAAAAATATTGTTTATGTGTGTTTTGATAAGATGAAATTATTTGCTCCTATGTGTATTTGGAAAGAAATATTTATAATTGACTAAAATGGAATTTAAGAAGTTAGTGGAGTTTATTTAGAAAAGAAAATGGTTAAAGGGACAAAAACGTAAATAAGAATGAATTAAAAACGAGTTCAGAAAAGAGATCTAGTATGCATAAGTCGACTGGTAAGTCGATCGGACCAAACAGGTGAAACTCTCTATATCTCTAAGTCGACAGGTAAGTCGACCAGTGAAGAGAAGATAAACTCTCTATATCTATAAGTCGACAGGTAGGTCGACCGGTGAAGGTAAATCGAACTCTCTAAATCTCCAAGTTGACAGATAGTTCGACCGATGAATGCAGTAGCTTTGGCTTGGCTACATCTTGAATTTAGCAGTCGACTGACTGGTCGACTGAGGACGCTGTTTCAGGATAATGAGGATTCCAAATTCATATCTAAAAGTAGTAATTTTTTGTTGGGATTTGTGAGAGATTTAAGGAATCTTATGATATTTAAGATATGCTTCACCTATTATTTAAATCCTATTAAGTTGGTTCATTAAATTTTAATGTTTCTCAATTTAATACATAAAATTATTTCTATTCTATTTAATTGAGATTGAGAAATATTTGGGGACTTAATTAAAAGATTTAAAAGCCATTTATTAATTGAATTGAACCAAAATGAAGTCATAATGATATACGGGGTCTAAGAGAGCATTTAAGTGTCATGATACATAAGAACTATCCGTTAGAGAGGTGGTTTAAATCCCATATATATAAACCTGCATTTTTCATATATCATTAAGCAGTGAATCAAAATAAAGAGAAGTGAGCTTAAAGAGATAAGATCATATTATGTTGTTCTAAGAGTTATCTTTCTGAGATTTTGTGAGAGTTATTTTAAGAGACGATCTTGAGAATCATTGCTAGTAATCTTTGCTGCTACCGAATCTGAAGTATCATTGCTCTGTTTATGTAAGACCCTAATTTTAACACGTATAAAATTTTAGTTGCATTTTAGAGCATTTAATATGAGATGGAAATGTGTCATTTAATATTTAAATTGAAAGTTTATGGGTTAATTACCAATTTTAGAAACATTCATTTTAAATTTTGGGATTTAAATGTCAACTTAAAAAAAGTTAGGGGAGGATAATGTAATTTGGAAAAAAAATTAATATATATATATATATATATATATATATATATATATATATATATATATATATGTATACAGCTACGGGATCAAGAAACCCAAATAGAGAGAGAACGATCATGACGTGGCAATCTAAGGGAGCAAGGAGATCTAGTATAAACATGCATATAAATACATACATCCATGCAAACAGAGAGGAGGAACCAAGAAAAAGAAGAAAAATCTAAAAAACAGATAAGAGAGAGAGGATCAGCGGTGGCGGGTTCTGTCGTCGCCATTTGGTGTGATCGTCGGTCTGGGCGTGTCATCGCCGGTGAGAAGGGGGTGTGGAGGTGTTATTCGACTGAATTGTGTGTGGGTGTGTGTTCGTTTAGAAGAGCGTGTGCGTGTGTTCGACAGTATGTATGTGTGTGTCGTTCATCGATTTTGTCGACGGTGTGTATGGGTGTGCGATCGTCGCTGGTTGTCGCTGGTGTGGGTGTGAGCATCGTGAGTATGTGTGTCCTGTTCTGTTCAGACGGTTGCGTAGGTGTGTGTGATCGTTGTTGGTGGTCCGGCGGTGTGTATGTGTGTTCGGTGATTGTGTGTTGTCATCGGTTTCGTGTGTGCATGTGTGATCGTCGTGTGTGTGTGGCCATCGTAGGGTGTGGGTGTATGAGCAGTGTTCGGTCGACAGTTGAGGAGGAGTGAGAGTAGCGTCGGCGGGCTGAACGCAAAACAGAAACAAGAGTAGAGAAAGAAGGTTGTCACCGCGGCGGTGATATCCGTCGTTGCGGCAGTGGGGGTTCAACAGAAGCAAAATAGGGATAAAAGGTATTTGCCGCGGCGGTGGTGTATCGCCAAGGCGATGAGGTCTCAACAGAACAGAAAATAAGAGAAAGAAGAAGAAAAAAAAATCCAAAACCCACTTTTCGGCTGGCGGAAAATTCGTAGCAGGTTTGCAGGCTCCAGCGTCCCGGTAGGTTTTGGACGATGACATTTTTGCAGTGCGGGAAACGAGGTGAGTGTACTGTCTTCTATGTAAATTTACAAATCTTATTTTCATATAAATTGTAGAAAATGTGCTTATTTTAAATGGACGATTTTACAACTTATATAGATCAGGTTGGTTTTAAAGGTGGAGAAATGATTTTTGGATCAAGTTGGTTTTAAAGGTGAAAAAATGATTTTTGGGGTCAAGTCGGTTTTTAAGGTGGAGAGTGATGTTCGGTCTGACTATGCCATAGTTTCTTCTCGTTAGGCGGGTATGATCTACGAGATGTGAATTTTTTTCTCGTTAGGCGGGTATGACCTACGAGATGTGAATTTTCTTCTCGTTTAGCAAATATGACCTAGGAGATGTGAATTTTCTTCTCGTTAGGCGGATATGACCTATGAGATATGAATTTTCTTCTCGTTAAGCGGATATAACCTACGAGATGTGGATTTTCTTCTCGTTAGGGGGATATAACCTACGAGATGTGGATTTTCTTCTCGTAAGGCGGATATGACCTACGAGATGTGGATTTTTTTCTCGTCATGAGGATATGTCCTACGAGATGTGGATTACCTGCTAGGGAAAGTCCTGCAGGGTGGTTTGACCCGTCAGGAGTGCAAAACTTGCGAGTGGTACGGTATCGTTGTAACTCCCGATCGTGATGTAAAAACGATCTCATGGCTAGTAGGAGATGATGTGGGTAGTATTTTATATTATGTTGGAATGTTTGAACTGGTTGGTTTAAAATACATGGATGAGTTGATTTAAAACATTTGGACTAGTTAACTTAAAATATTTATTTTGGATGTTTTAAATACGTTATTCTTTACATTGATGGCAATGGAAAATTGGTTCCAAATATGGTAGGTTATATATGGTATTATCGTTATACTATTTCATTCATTGGTGACAGTGGAATTGAATTTTCAACTGGGTATGTGATTATAAAATAATATTTTTTTGAAAATGTGGTATTTAACATTTGTGCTTGATCCATAAAATATTTTATTATGAAGACAATACACCGATAAAAAAAAAATTTGTTTTAGGTACCGCGGTTAGGAGTTGATCCACTACTGACACTAGGTAGAGTCTGGAGGTAGTGTCGTTCGGGAGGTGAGCGAGTCGGATGTGAACCGTGAAAGATTCAGGTATTTTTGTGTTTTTGGTTATGAACATTTGGGACCGGTATATTCTCAAATTTTGGAACCGGGTTATATATATTTTTGGAAAAAAATTTATAGTAGCACGAGTGTGTAGGTATATATGGATAGATGGATATGCGTCGATGGGTCAGGTCACGTCAAGTTGACGTCACGCCCGACCTCGGGCGACGGGTGCCCGGGGTAGGGTGTGACAATTGTAATATCAGAGCACTGGGTTATAGGTTCTGTAGACATGTCAGTTTGTTGAGCCAGTGGTGGACCATAAGATAGGGTGTCGATAGGTGGTGTCGAGCCAGCGGTGGACCATGAGATAGGGTGTCGATAGGTGGGTTCGGTACGTGAGTGGTAGTATTGAATTGCTTTAGATAGTACATTGGTATCGTGCATTGTTATTTGTCTTGTTGGCAATTAGTGGGTGCGACGAAGTTGTGATACTGCTAGTTGGTGGTTTTGGTGGTGTTGTTGCTAGTGGTTATGGGTGAATTACGATTGTGGGGGTGCTAGGAGTTTGAAATATTAAATTATAACTGATAAATAATCATATTCGTATTACTTGACGTTGGGGATTCACTATCGGTAACACCTAATATTTTAGTTGTTAAAACAATAGTGTGGCAGAGCACACTTAAGTTAGATTATTAGACAATACCTTACTTATATTATGGGACTACATAACACATTGCGCTACTACTTGATATACATGGAGTCTATCTTAGTGTACAACATCCAAGGATGTGCACAAAATTGCCTTCTAGGCAATACTAAGGGAACCTTGTGATTTTATTGGAGAGGGGAATTCATATGGTTAAAACAGGAAGAGATGATCGTTTGGCAGTATGAAATTAAATTTGATGTCTAATCCTGATTTGTTCCCGATTTGGTGAAAACGGAAGAAGTAAGATGTAGAATATTCCAAAAGGGACTCGATCTAGAAATACATTCCTAGTTGACGGGCAGGCAGATAAAAAGTTATGCAAAAATTAGTAAACACAGCGAAATTAATAGAGAATGATGTGCGGGAAGCAGCTGAGAACTGTAAGTCCATGTTGATAGATAGTGCGTATAAATATAGTCTGCTTCGTATTGGTGACAGGGAGTTGTCGATTGATCTATTACCCTTGAATATTCACGATTTTGATGTGATACTGGGTATGGATTTGCTATCCGGTTATCATGCCACGGTGGATTATTTTAAAAAGAAAGTTACTTTTCGGGTCTCAGGTGAGTTAAAGTTTGTATTTTTAGGAGACGTAACCATTACCCTAATCAGTTTGATCTTAGTCCTGGAGGCTAGGAAATTATTAAAGAAGGAATGTCATGAATACTTCGCACATGTGTTTCACTCCAGTCAGAATGGAGTTAAGGTGGATGGATATTCGAGTAGTTAGGGATTTTCCCGATATTTTTCCAGAAGAATTGTCAGGTTTTCCAGTAGATAGGGAGATGGAATTCACTATCGAGTTACTTCTAGGAACTGCTCTGATATCCATTCCACCCTATCGTATGGCGCCTAACGAGCTGAGAGAATTGAAAATTCAGTTGCAAGATTTGTTAGACATCGAGTTTATTAGACCTAATGTTTCTCCCCTACGGAGTCCTGATGTTGGAGCCCTAGTATTTTTCGTAAAGAAGAAGGATGGCACGCTAAGGATGTGTATTGATTACTGACAGTTGAATAAGGTGACAGTTCGTAATAAATACCCGTTACCTAGAATTGATGATCTGTTCGACCAACTGCAGAAGGCCAGGGTGTCTTCTAAAATAAATATTCAATCAGGATATCACCAGCTGGAAGTTAGAGACAGTGACGTGGCGAAGACGGCATTCCGGATGAGGTATGGGTACTATGAATTCTTAGTTATACCATTTGGGTTAACGAATGCCCTTGCTGCTTTTATAGATTGGATGAATCGGATCTTCCAACCTTATCTAGACCAGTTTATTATCGTGTTCATGGATGATATATTGATCTATTCCCAAAAATAAAGAAGAACATCCCAAGGTTGTGTTGCAGACTTTGCAAGAGAAGCAGGTGTATGCGAAATTCAGTAAGTGTGAGTTTTGGTTGGATAGAGTGGTATTCATGGGGCATGTTATCTCGAGGGATGGTATACAAGTGGATCCAAAGGAAGTCGAAGCTGTGGCTCAATGAGAAAGGTCAAAAAGTGTAACCGAAGTTCGAAATTTTTTGGGATTAGCGGGTTATTATCGTTGGGTTGTACAAGGACTTTCTGTTATAGCTGCCCATTGACCCGGTTGACCCACGAGGAATCCAAATTCGAGTGGACTGACAAATGTGAGCAGAGTTTCCAAGAGCTGAAGAGTAGACTAAATATCTGCGCCAATACTTTCTCCTCCGATTAAAGGTGGTGGTTTTGTGATCTACAGTGATGCTTCACACCAAGGGCTAGGGTGTATACTGATATAACATGGGCACGTGATTGCATATGCCTCCCGGTAATTAAAGAATCATGAGCGTAATTACCCGACGCATGATTTAGAAATGGCGACGATTGTAGTTGCCTTAAATATTTGGAGCTATTACATGTACGGCGAGACTTGTGGGATATACATCGACTACCAGAGCTTGAAATACTTATTTACTCATAATAAACTAAATCTGAGGCAGAGGCATTGGATATAATTGATTAAGGATTATGATTGTACTATCCACTATCATTCTGGGAAGGCCAATATTGTAGTGGATGCGTTAAGTCAGAAATCGGTGGGTTTGGTTGCACACATTCAAGTTGTTCATACTAATATATATGTTGAGTTGAGATCTTTGCGAGTCCAGTTGACGGTTGGTCAACCGGCAGCGTTGTTTGCGACTTTAACCTTGAGACCGACATTGATCGACCGTATCATAGAAGCGCAGAAATCGGATAGCTAATTAGAGGAGATCCGTAATGAAATGAAACATGGTCACATAGCTGACTATCGTGTTAGGGATAACGATGAGGCTTTGATGGTGGAGACTAGACTGTGTGTGCCCGATGACATCAATCTGAAAAAGAATATCTTAGAAGAAACGCACAACTTAACATACGTAATGCACCCAGGCAGTACCAAAATGTATTGGGATCTGCGAGAACACTATTGGTGGAATAGAGTAAAACGGGAAATTACAGAATTTGTTGCTAGGTGTCTCATTTGTCGGCAAGTCAAGATTAAACACTAACGTCCAGGTGGGTTATTACAGCCTCTACCTATTCCAGAGTAGAAATGGGAGCATATTATGATAGATTTTGTTTCGGGATTACCCCGTATGCAAAAGAAGCATAATTCCATATGGGTGATCGTTGATAGACTTATTAAATCTGCTCATCTTCTGGCCGTAAAGATGATGTACTCTCTTGATAAGTATGCCCAACTGTATATTGACGAGATTGTTCGGTTACATGGTGCGCTGGTTTCCATAGTGTCGGACAGAGATCCGAGATTTACCTCGAAGTTCTGACCGAGTCCCCAGACTGCTCTAGGTACCAAACTGAAATTCAATATCATTTTTCATCCGCAAACTGATGGTCAATCAGAGCGTACGACTCAGACGTTGGAGGATATGTCGAGGGATTGTGTTCTAGAATTTCCTGGTAGCTGGGATGATCATTTAACGTTAATGGAATTTACCTATAATAACAACTACCATTTGACAATCGAGATAGCACCGTATGGAGCGTTATATGAAAAAGATGTAGGACTCTAGTCCAATAGATTGAATAAAAATGGGAGAAAGGAAATTGCTGATGCCGGATATCGCCCAAATGACAACAGACAAGGTAAAGGTGATTCAGAAAAGATTGAAGATTACTTAGAGTCGACAAAAGAGTTATACTGACAAGTGTAGGCGAGAGTTGAAATTTGAAGTGAGCGATCATGTGTTTTTGTGTATATCCCCGTGGAAGGGCATAATGAGGTTCAGGAAGAAAGGAAAGCTAAGTCTGAGATATATCGGGCCATACAAGGTCCTAGAATGGGTTGGTGCGATAGCTTATCGACTTACCCTACCGCTAGAATTGTCCAGATTACACGAAGTTTTCTACGTGTCGATACTTAGGAAATATATGTCAGATCCTTCGCATGTGTTGACTTCTCAACCCATCGAATTAGAAGAGGATTTGACGTACGTTGAGGAGCCGATCCAGATCTTAAGTCATAAGGATCAGATGTTGTGGACGAAAATAATTCCATTAGTGAAAGTGTTGTGGCGTAGTTATTCAATAGAGGAGGCAACGTGGAAGCGAGAGGATGAGATGAAAGATAAATAACCGCATTTGTTCGATCAAGATAACTAAAATTTCGGGACGAAATTTCTTTTAGGAGGGAAGGGTTGTAAGACCCTAATTTTAGCACGTACAAAATTTTAGTTGCATTTTAGAGCATTTAGAAAAATACGGGGTGAAAATGTGTCATTTAATATTTAAATTGAAAGTTTAGGGGTCAATTAACAATTTTAGAAACATTCATTTTAAATTTTGGGATTTAAATGTCAACTTAAAGAAAGTTAGGGGAGGATAATATAATTTGATTTTTTTTAATATATATATATATATACACACAGCTGCGGGATCAAGAAACCCAAACAGAGAGAAAGCGATCATGACGTGGCAATCTAAGGGAGCAAGGAGATCCACTATAAACATGCATATAAATATATACATCCATGCAAACAGAGAGGATGAACCAAGAAAAAGAAGAAAAATCTGAAAAACAGAGAAGATAGAGGATCGGCGGTGGTGGGTTCAGTCGTCGCCGTTTGGTGTGATCGTCGGTCTGTGTGTGTTGCCGCCTGTGAGAAGGGGGTGTGAGGGAATTGTTTGACTGAATTGTGTGTGGGTGTGTGTTCATTCAGACGAGCGTGTGCGTGTGTTCGGCAGTGTGTGTGTGTGTGTGTGTGTGTGCCGTTCGTCAGTTTTGTCAACGGTGTGTGTGGGTGTGCGATCGTCGCTAGTTGTCGTCGGCGTGGGTGTGAGCGTCGTGAGTGTGTGTGTCCTGCTCTGTTCAGACGGTTGCGTGGGTGTGTGTGATCGTTGTTGGTAGTCCGTCAGTGTGTGTGTGTGTGTGTTCGGTGATTGTGTGTGAGTGTGTGTTATCATCGATTTCGTGTGTGCATGTGTGATCGTTGTGTGTATGTGTGGCCGTCATAGGGTGTGGGTGTATGAGCAGTATTGGGTCGACGGCGGAAGAGGAGTGAGAGTGGCAGGCTGGCTGAATGCAAAACAGAAACGGGAGTAGATGAAGAAGGTTATCGCTACAGCGGTGAGGGTTTAGTAGAAGTAGAATAGGGATGAAGGGTGTTCGCCGCGACAGTGGTGTATCGCCGAGACGGTGAGGTCTCACCAGAACAGAAAACAAGAAAAAGAAGAAGAAAAAAAAATAAAAATCCAAAACCCACTTTTCGGTGGGCGAAAAATTCGGAGCAGGTTTGCAGGCGCCAGCGTCCCGGTGGTTTTGGACGATGACATTTTTGTAGTGCGAAAAACGAGGTGAGTGTACTATCTTCTATGTAAATTTACAAATCTTATTTCCGAATAAATTGTAGAAAATGTGCTTATTTTAAATGAACGATTTTGCAACTTATATGAATCAAGTTGGTTTTAAAGGTGGGAAAATGATTTTTGGATCAGGTTGGTTTTAAAGGTGAAAAAATGATTTTTGGGGTCAAGTCGGTTTTTAAGGTGGAGAGTGATGTTCGGTCCGACTATGCCATAGTTTCTTTTCGTTAAGCGGGTATGACTTACGAGATGTGGATTTTCTTTTTGTTAGGTGGATTTGACCTACGAGATGTGGATTTTCTTCTCGTTAGGCGGATATGACCTATGGAATGTGAATTTTTTTCTCGTTAGGCGGGTATGACCTACAAGATGTGAATTTTTTTCTCGTCAAAAGAATATGTCCTGCGAGATGTGAATTACCTGGTGGGCAAAGTCCTGCAGGGTGGTTTGACCCATCAGGAGTGCATAACTTGCGGGTGGTACGGAACCGTTGCAACTCCCGATCGTGAGGTAAAAACGATCCTATGGCTAGTAGGAGAGGATGTTGAAAGTATTTTATATTATGTTGGAATGTTTGAATTGGTTGGTTTAAAATACATGGACAAGTTGATTTAAATATTTGGACTGGTTAACTTAAAATATTTGTTTTGGATGTTTTAAATACGTTATTCTTTACATTGATGGTAGTGGAAAATTGGTTCCAAATATGGTAGGTGATATACGGTATTATCGTTATACTATTTCATTAATTGGTGACAGTGGAACTGTATTTTCAACTGGGTATGTGATTATAAAATAATATTTTTTTGAAAAAGTGGTATTTAACATATGTGCTTGATCTATAAAATATTTTATTATGAAGACAGTATACTGATAAAAAAAAATGGTTTTAGGTACTGCGGCTAAGAGTTGGTCTACTACTAACACTAGGTAGAGTCCGGAGGTAGTGTCGTTCTGGAGGTGAGTGGGTCAGATGTGAACCGTGAAAAATTCAGGTATTTTTGTGTTTTTGGTTGTGAACATTTGGGATCGGTATATTTCCAAATTTGGAACCGGGTATTTATATATATATATATATATATATATATATATTTTTGGAGGAAAATTTACAGTAGCGCGAGTATGTAGGTATATAGATGGATATGCGTCGATGGGTCAGGTCACGTCAAGTTAACGTCACGCTCGGCCTCGGGTGACGGGTGCCCAGGGTAGGGTGTGACAATTTATATTTTCTGTGGATCCGGGTTGAGATCTTTCCAATTACTTTCTTTATTGTATTGCTTGTTTAATTTTGGAAATTGATCTTTAGAAATTATTTTTGATTTTTTGTTGAAGAAAATATTTTATAAACAATTTCTTGAATCTGATTACGTGCTCAATTAATTGCTACCCATATTTTGTTTAAAATCAGATTTTCAATTTCACACTTTTCTATTACTAGACTTGAGATATTAATCGAGTTATAATTTATCTGGGGTGGTAGAAACTCCGAATGAGATAATTTGTTTATCAATTGGTATTGGTGAGTAGTGTGACGGATTAAATACTGTTGGAGGTATTTAATCAAGGGGTAGCCAGTTTCAATCTCTTCCTCTAAAAAGATTGAGATAGTAATTCTTCCTGGATAGAATTGAGTTTGAGTGAATTTTGTAAAGGTTCAATCCTTACCGGGTAAAAGTATATTTGGAGTGTTGGTGAAGTTTTGATTCTTTTGCATTAGTGTTAAAAAGTATTAGATTATTCTTTAACTTGTAAAAAGTAGAAGTTCTTCCTTAGCGTGTGAAAATGATTTTGTAAAGGTTGATTCTAAACCTGTAAAAGAATCGTTGTGAGGGTTTGGTTCCTACCTTTAAAGGGATTTTGAGTATTAGTGGGTGCGACTCTCCGTGGGGCTCAGGAGATTTGATTAGCCAGGAATAACTTAGTGAACCAGTATAAATCTTTAGTGTGCTGTAATATTTAATTTGTTTATTTTTATTGTTTGGTGTGCACCTAGTTGATTATATAATTCCGTTGTGATATAAAAATAATAATTTATTTATGATTAAAATTAATTATTTAATTTATTGAAGTATTATTCTAATATAATTTTTAATTACTTAATTCACTTCCTTTCTTCTCTTGGATATTTCACTTGGCCAACATTATTTACTTGGAATTGGAATTGAGTTTGGAAATTGAAAATTTTCCAAATTGAGACTACTACTAAACGCCTAAGATGTATTATTCTAAGGTCCAAGATGTATAGTGGGGTGAGACTTGAGAAATGGGCTAAGTGTCTTAAATTAATCAAAAATTTGGTTTGGGTCGTTTGCATTTCAATTTATAAAAGAAATACAAAAAATGACCTATAATATTTTTATGGACCAAATCTTTTCGGCCCAGCCCAAAAATACCAACCAATTTGTTCTTCCTTGATTATCCTTCAATAGTTATAGAATTTACGAGAATTGCCATTTTTGCCTTTGTTTTTTTCAAAAATCCCAAAATTAAAATAATATATATATATATATATATATATATGTATTTCTAAAACTTCACTTATTTTTCAAATTCCACTCAAATTTTATTTTTTGATAAAAATTTCACTTAATTTTATTTTCCTGAAAAATATAAAATTTCTTGTAAAATATCACAAATAAAATTTTAAATGTTAAAGGTAATTTTGTCATTAAAAATTATTAGTAGGAGTTTGTGCCTATTTTTTTTTTTTTTTTTAAATAAGAGTTATAAACATGTTTAATTTGTGTGGGTGTGAAAAAATGATTTGTTTTTAAAATAGGAGTTTTGAAAATAATTTTTTTAATCAAAATGAGTGAAACAATAATACCCTTACTTTAACATCAATACAACATAACAAAGAATTCAAATTCAAATTTATATTCTTTATATCAATAACATGAACGTGTCCAAATTAGTCAGAGAAACTACTCAATTTAACAATATATAATTTTAAGTTGAAACTTCTTGATATAATATCAATGCTAAAGAACTCGCGTATTTTTTCTTGTAGTCAATTAATTTATACAAGAGGGTTGCACATTTTCATCATTCATTTGTAAACAAATAATCTGTACAAATTGAGAATAACGGTGTTTGCTAAACTTATTTTTGTAGACAAATAATGTGTTCAATTACTTGATTATTGTTTGATTGTGATTTAAGATTCGTTCTTAATTTTTAGGACAAAATTGTTATCAAATGCGATTCTGTTTTCAGAAAAATAAATAAATTATCGTTACTCAATGCGATTCTGTTTTTAATAAAAAGATAAAATTTCTATTTCATTCCATCCTATTTTCATCCCATCATCTGATCTCAGTCTATGGGATGAGAACGAAATGGCTATCCAACGCCACCTAACCAGACATGGCTAAATTACTGGTCTCGTGCAACGGGAACCTGAGAAAACCCAAATTCAAAATTCATGCGCTCTCTCTTCCCCAAAACCCTAATTTCCGCCATCGCCGTGTACCCTAAATCAGTGGTTCGCCTCAAGGCTACCACTGCACCTCGAAGCATGAATTCCGGTTCTACTCACCGGATGTTCCAGCTCAAACTCGACCCACTCACCGGCAACTCGGAGTGGGTCGTCATCGAGGAAGAAGAAGACGAACTCCAAGAGGATTCTCCGAAACCCCTCCTGGCAACGACGTCTTACCTAGACATGCTCAACGACAGTCGCCGGAACAGAGCCTACCGCGAAGCCATTGACAAGACAGTAACGAAGCCTTGCCACGTTCTTGATATTGGGTACACAATTTCTCCATTTTCAATCGTTGATTTCACTGATATATTTTGGTAATTTAATGATGAGTTCTTGCTGGAAACTAGAAATGAGTAGGCCAATGCATTAGTTGACAGCGTCATGATCTCAAGCCACATAAAAAAAAAAAAATGAAAAATATAGAAAATCAAAGAGGGAGACACCAATAAATCTGAATTACATCCATTCAACCAAAATTTAACATGTATAAGGGGTTTAGTCCATATGTGATGAACATTTCTCCTCAATCTTGTGAAAGATGGAAGGAAGAAAACCCAATGAACAAGGGTATAAAGCCGTAAAGGATTCGAGGTTACCCTTCTTCAATGAATCATCGACACATTTATTAGCTATAATGAGAATGCAAAAGATCATCATCACCTAATGCACATGGGAAAATGATAGTATACGGGAATCACAACTTATCTCTTAGGAGCTAGCAAGTAAATATGCAATGTCCAGTGAAGAAAGGAGATGGCCGTAGTTGCTTTTTTTCCTCCCCATGTGTTGTTTATATTTCATCACGTGAATTGATAATATTCAGTAACTATGAGCGATTAATCTATGACATATCACCTAGTAGTTATATTTGGAAATTGTGATTCTGCACATCTTTTTAATGTTTTAACTGAAAAAACGCTGTTGATTGTGATTTAATAGTTACTATGCAGTGCCGGAACGGGCTTACTGTCCCTGATGGCTGCACGTGCAATGGGCCTTCGAAAGTCCACCTCATGTTCCAGTTCCATGGGGACAGTTACGGCATGTGAGTCCTACCTTCCAATGTTGAAATTGATGCGGAAAGTTTTGCGGGCAAATGACATGGAAGGTGAAATTCGTGTTATTAACAAGCGGTCAGATGAACTAATAGCTGGAGTTGATTTCACTTCGCGGGCGGATATCCTGGTGACTATCTTAAATGTCTTGCTTGTATTAAGCCACTTTTTTTAGTAGCTTAACTCCGTTTTTGTTTTCACTTTATCCTCGGAAATAAAAGTTGTAGTACATAGTAATAGTACTAGGTTCTAATAAATTCCTAGCTTGCTGAGCCAAAAGAAAAAGAAAAGAAGACCTAATAAATTCCTAGTGGGGGAGATTTTAAGCTGAACATATACACATATACATGTTAAGACATAAGAATGTGCTAGAATATTTTTATTGTCGCTGTACGCATTGGAGCATTTGCTTACTAAGGGTAATTAAGTTTAAATTGCTGTCTATACATCAAAGTATGGAAAAATTCCCACTGTATTGTAGGTTGTTTTATCCTCATTTTTGTGCTGGTATTGGATTAGCGAGTGATTTTTTTTTTTTTTTTGCTTATTTCATTGAATTTGACAATGGTAGGGTGATAAATTGTTGTGCTCATGTATGGATTACGGAATTCCTCACCGCAGCTTTGCAAATTCTCCACCTTCCTGAATAGTTGTCCTCTTTGACTAGATATAATGTATTTGGTGGTTGGATATTTTTTACTTTCTTCTTTTCCCTTATTTACGAAGGTGCAGGAGGTTTGTTAGTTTTGAATTTCAAATGTATAGTTAAAAGGATTGCTGTATTAGGAAAAATTTTATACTGTTATATCAATTATTGTGGGACATGCAAAAAAGAAAAAGAGGACAATGTTTTGGTGATAGGACTACCAACTAACCATATGTGCAAATATTGAAAGCATTTGTTTGTTGAGCAGACCAACACACCTTTCCCATTGCCAATTTGATGTGAGCTGTTTGAAGAATGGAAAGTTAGCTGTTAATCTGCGATGGGTGTTACTGTGGCCTATTGCGTAAATGTGTACATCTTAAAGAATGAACATTCCATGTATTGTCGCTTATGTGGTCTGTAGAGATGTGGGAGTGTGGCTAGATCAATGTAGAAATGATAAAAGAGAAGTTGCTATCTCATATCTCTATCCTTAACAAGTGTAAACTTATCATCCATCATTAGAAGGTTCAATGTCATGGAGCCTAAACTTAGTGAAACATAGTTTGTATAGGTGGGAAAACTTGATGGAGTTCATCAATTTGCTTGAGATAAGTTGAGGTAGAGTTAATGGGTTGACAAGGTATCCATCAAAAGTTGTTATACCTAGTTCCTGTTTTGTTGAAGTTGTTAAGCAATATATTCAAGTCAGTAGATTTGTTGATATAATCTATTGTACATCCTCCTTTTTTTTTTTTTTTGTGTGTGTGTGTGTGTGTGTGTGTGTGTGTGTGTGTTTGTTTATCTATTTTCCCCATGTAGGGAAGGCGTTGCTGTTGGGAACTAAATCTTAACAATTTTTTAGTTGATAATATGAACTTATATGACTGACATGTAGAAACAATTGTTGTCAAATGTTGCAAATTTGGGAATGAAAAATAAATTTTCATTTTCAATAGGTTTGGAACAGGATACTTTGTTCTCTTGGAGTGATCATACATGTGGACTAATAATAATAGTCATATCTTGGAATGATATCCTCTTATAAGCAGCATGTTTCTGGATGTTGTCTTTCTTATTCCATTTTGCATCATTCTCTATCTTCGACATTGTTTAATTTCAATGCGGCCGGAAACCAAATATTGGATGGCTTAGTGATTTATGTGATTTGATGTTTTTGAGATCTAATCCTTAAGGCTTTAGGTGTTTGCCAATTATTTGTATGGCCTTGTTCTGGTTTGAGACAAGACGAAGTGTAAGTTTTAGGTGGTATACAGGAAGATGGCAGTTCCATTGGCTGTATTTGTATGTGTGGTTTCATGTGTTATGTGGCAAAGACTGCAATGCATTAGTGGTTTTTCGTTCCGTGTTCTTATATTATATGAGTGAAATTCTAATGCAGGTTAGTGAAATTCTAGACTCGGAGTTGTTGGGTGAAGGGCTAATTCCTACTTTGCAGCAAGCTCATGACAAGTTATTAGTAGATAATCCACAAACAGTTCCGTATCGAGCAACTACTTATGGTCAGGTGTTTGATTTGATTTACTTGGTTATATCCCTCCATTTTTCGGTGAATTCTAGATGCTTGTGTTTTTTTGAAAATTGATCTCAATGGGTTATCTTGATATATCCATTTTGTTTTCTTCAGCTGGTTGAAAGTACATACCTAAGGAAGCTACATGATTTGTATAATAACGAAGCAGAAACACTCGATGGCATTCAACTTGTTCCGAAGGGAATGGAGAGGTTGTTATGTGTCAAACCACAACAATTTGCTATGCATTGTGATGCAATCAGAGATGAAATAAAGCTGGTATTATTTTCATTATTTACTTTCCAGACACAGTTCCTTTGAAATGGCGGTTGTTTTCTTATCAATTTAGCAATATCTAGCTTTCAGAGCCCTTCAAAATTTTTGAATTTGACTTTTGGAGAAGGCCAGAGAGTTATGAGGAAACTGAGCTACAGATAAAGGCAATTGGTGATGGTACTGTTCATGCTGTTGTCTCATGGTATACATTTTTGGTCTGTGATGATCATTTTCAACACAAACATTTCCATGAATGGTGATGCAATACTTAAACTTGTTTTAGGTGGACGCTTCAGCTTGACAAGGAAGCAACAATCTTTTATTCCACTAGCCCGAAATGGACAAGTTCCCCATTGAAAATAGACGAGTTAAACTCATCACTCCCAGGTGACTGGTGGCATCCTCTGTTATAATGCATGTTATCTTATAAAGACGGTTATTTTTGGAAACAACGTGAGGAATAATTTACTCTAGTAGCTAAAGGAAATGCCTTTTGACAATATAGTAATGCTACCACTGAAGGTCGAATTTTGGGCATAGAAGATTGAAAGTCCCTAGGGTGCTTGAGCACGTGACTTTAGCAAGTCAAAACCTTTTCATATTTTGTTGGTTATTGTTCCTTTTTTTTAAAGGTGCTGGTTACATCTGCTTATATCTGAATGCTCCAAATTGGAAATTATTTCACTTAATTTGCCTTAGACATTTCAGATTCCTAATATTGAAATATACTGATCTTGTACATCAGTCAAGTACTTGTTCAAATGAATTCATTACTGACATTGGGTATTGGATATACTTCTGAATGTCAGGCTCATAATTTTGAAGTTCAAGGAAGAGGGACACCATAAAAGAATAATGTTCTCGTATTGGTTTATTTATTATTAGACACCAATTAACTTTAAATTTGCGTTGTTTTAATTCTCTTGAAAGAGACTAACAAGTAGCGCATATTGGTCACTTGGTATGTCTTCGTGCGTCCATATAATATAGATTATGCATATGTCAAGTGATGGCTGATGATGTGTACTTCGGCTAGAAAATCCAACTGCCATACTCTGGCTTCCATTTTCAAGTTTCATTCCAAAAGAACCTCTGCGAGGTGCTGAATTTTTCAGACAAGGGATATGTATGTTGAACGGTTTTGCAGAAACGTTGAATTCCTACTTATTTAAAATTATAAAATCGGATTATTTGGTTGCGAACTCTTTTTCCCTTTTAACCATCTCTTGGTGAAAATTCTTTTGATGCTTCTTCAGGTACTGCAAATTGGTGTGACCACTGGAAACAATGTGTTTGGTTTATCCCTGGGAAAGGTTTGTCCTTACACAAGGATGATGAGGTTAATTTCTGCGCAACTCATTCTGATACTAGCATCTCCTATGAAATCAAGTCCCGAGTTGGGGATAGAGAGGTTCAAGAATTCAGATCTTCCCCTCGAGATAATCAAATCTTTCTATCACCTGAAAGAGTTGCAATTTATGGAGACAACAGTTGGAGATGTTCCATGTTCAATGCTGTTAAAAATATCGTAAGATCAATCTCTTTCTCAGTCTCTCATTACACAATCACCTCTCTCTCTCAATCTCTCACCATGCAAGCGCACACACATGCCTCTCGGGCTTGCTTGTTTGTTATTTTGCTTTTTTAATATGTTTTGTATCTTTACATTTATATGTCCCTATATGTGTATATATGATGACTTTTCTCATCATCTTTCCATGTTGCACTCTCTAATCTCATAGTGCATGGAAGAGAATTAAATTTTATTTCTTTACTTCATGGGGATGTTTCTTGTTTATTTTATCAGGGGAGGCAAATACATGTTATGCTCTTAGATTTCAAGTACTTCCTTAACATTATAATAAAAACTGCAAAAAATGGAGTTTTTAATGAAGTATTGCCTTGTTATTGTTCACAATTTCGATCTTTAATCAAGTACTTCCTTAACTTTGTAAATCCAATGATGGGATAAAAGTATCGAAAATGGTGTATTTAGTGGGCTAGTTTTTTTATTGGCAACAATTTCACTTTTTAATCAAGTACTTTGTTAACTCTATAAAATATAAAATGTAGGATAAACTATTTAAAATATTTTTTTTTTGTGAGTTATAAACTTGTTATTATACACGATTTGAATTTTTAATCACGTACCTTCTTATATTTATCAAATGAAATTATGGGATAAAATTTGTTAAAATAGTATTTTTGGTGAGCTAAAACCACTTTATTATCTATTTCATCCAAAAATTAGATGAAAATTTTAATTCTGTCCATTTTTAAGAATATTCCGTTAATTTTAACGGAAAAAAGTTAGTTTCTCACTTTGTTCAAAAGTAATAGGTATAGTGTAGCTTTTTGAAGTGGAGAAGGGGAAAATGATAATTAGAAAAAGTGGAAGGCGGTAAAATGATAATTAGAAAAAGTAGAGGGGAGTAAAACACAATTTAACCTAGATTTTTCCAATTTTTTCTTCTAATAAATCAGGAAAAAAAAACAAACTAAGGCCCCATTTGGTTACTGTTTCTGTTCCTTAATTCTTGTTTCCGCTTCCAAAATTTTGGAATTAATGTACAAAAACGCGTTTGGTAAACACGTTTGTGGTCTCAAAATTTTGGGAGTAATTTGAGACTGTTTTCTGAATTCCTCAAGAATCTGAGAAATAAAAAAATGTTGATTTCCATTCACTCCCATAAAACTATTCCCACTACCATCTCACCGACTACGACCACCTCTTGGCCATATATTTAAATTAAAAAAAAAAAAAAAAAGAACAAATGTTGCAATTAAACTTGTTTCTTGTTTCTAACTTCTCATTTATTTAAAGAAACAATTTCAGGATAATGATCGTTACCAAACATGTTTCTATTTTCAAATATTCCAGAACAGAAACAAAATTCGCCATCCCATGCCATTTCAATTTATTGAAAGTAAAAACAGAAAAACAAAAACACTAACCAAATGCCACCTAAAGCAATACTTTGTTTTACTATAATATAGATATATGACTTTTAGCTTTTTCTCTTTTGGGTGAGAAAGGTACATAAGTGTGTGTATGTATATATATATACACATATATGCAAACTATCTCAGTAGTTCGTAGAGCCATTATACGTCTGTTCCGAAGGCTGCATGGATATATAAGTCAGGTGCAGTTTTTGGGTTGAGGAAATAAGATTCACTTGCTTGCTTTATTTTGCAGTTGCTTCAAAAAGATTCTCCTTTGTGCATTGTTGCTGACGATAGCATTTTCTTAGCAATTGCTGTTGCTCATCTTTCCAAAACAGCACATGTATTGTCAGTCTTTCCGGGGCTGCGAGGCAAGGTTTCCCAATATTTACAATCTGTCTCGTTTGCAAATGGCTTCTCAATGGATCAAGTAGAAGTTATAAATAGAAGGAGACCACAGTTGACTATGGATGATACTCATCATAAAAAGGTAATTCATTGAATTCAGATAATTTACCTTCTGAGATTCAGTCTTTTGATGGAAAAACACCATTTGAAATCTTTTTCTTGCACTTGGAAAAAAGAGAGAGAGAGAGGTCTTTTTCTTGCACTTGTTTAGTTAGCTATGAATTTATCACATTGATTCTTAGATGTTCTGGTTGTGTTTGGTATGCAGGTTGATCTCTTGATTGCAGAACCGTTCTATTGTGGTAATGATAATGGTCTTCCATGGCAAAACCTGCGGTTTTGGTAAGACAATTTTCTGTTTGTATTCATTCTATTTTAATTTGAGCATGGTTATGATGCTTTTTAGCTGAATAGGAATAGTGTACGCTCATTGGCCCAACTGAAGAACATGACTTTATTGAGAATTTATACCCTTCATGTTTTCATGCACTGGGCTGCCCTTTTATTACCTTATTTTAATTCTATTCAGAACAAGTTCCATGAGGGGGTAGAATTGAACTTAAGGTTTGTTAGAACTTGACAAATGATAAATTTGGAAATTTCAAAGTATTCCTTCACATGTTGATGCTTTGTTCTTCGTTGTCTCTTCTTTTTTAGGAAAGTTTGTTGAGGATGCTTAATTTTGAAGAGCACTTCATTTCACCTTTGAAGAGCAATATAGTTCTATTTCAGAGCTTTCTTTCATCTAAATTTTAATGAAAATATGAAACCGCCCTTAGATTGTCTGTATCTATTAGTAACCAAAAAAATCCCTGAATTTCTTCTTTTCCAACTTTCTGTATTGATCTTAGCATCAAAGTTAAAAATAAAATAAAATGATTCATAAATCATAGAACCCATGCTTAACGGCACTTCTATTGATGTTTACTTTCTAGATTTTTGGCCGTAAAACTGATAGATCAATTGTATACAAATAGGAAAAATAGCTGAATTGTTGTATAAAAATGGACTGAATTGTATTCACCAATATAATGAAGTACAAAACAGCCTTGAATGAAAAGAAAACAGTATAGGAAATGTACAAACAGCCAGGGATTCGAGAACCTGGTTTTCTCCCAATTCTATCTCAAATTTTCGGTAGTTTCCCATCCCTCCTCAAGGCTATTTATAGCTGAAAATTGATCTGAACTTTAAGCTCCAACTAACAACTCTAACTAACTAACCACCTAACAAACTTAACCAACTTCCAACTCCTAACTAACTCTCTAATAACAGAAAAAAGAAGCTTCCTTTGCAACTAATCTTTAATCTCCTTGCTTCTCCTTTGTCTCACATATGTATGTTTAATTAATGGTCTATCAATACCTCCCCCTCGGAATCTCACCTTGTCCTCAAGGTGAAAAGTAGGAAATTGCATGTTGAAAAACTCGAACTCTTCCCACGATGTCTCAAAATCCGGCAGGTTCTTCCATTTAATCAAAACCTCCAACGTCCCTTGTGCATTGTAGCGTATTCCTTCCACTGCTTCCGGTTCCACCTGCCACTCCATCTCTTCCGTAAGAACCTCAGGAATGGGTTGCACCCTGTTAGTAATGCCCACTGCTTTTTTCAACACCGAAATATGGAACACTGGATGAATAGAGGTAGTAGAAGGCAAATCTAACTTGTATGCCACAGCACCAACTCGAGATAGCACCTGATAAGGACCAAAAAACTTAGGAGATAACTTCTCATTTGCTTTCCGTGCCAACGACTTATGACGATAAGGACGCAGCTTAATAAAGACCCAATCTCCCACCATAAATTCAACTTCGCGTCGCTTCTTATCTGCATAGTCCTTCATGCGTTTTTGAGAACGGATCAAGTGAAATTTAAGTTCCTCAAGAATATGATCCCGAGCTTGTAATTGTGTATCCACCTCGGATATAAGAGCGGAGCCCATTTCAAAACGTAACAACGGTGGTGGATCACGACGATAGAGAACGCGAAATGGAGTAGTATGCGCGGATGAATGATATGAAGTATTATACCAATACTCCGCCCAAGGTAGCCATTTTACCCACTGCTTGGGTTTGTCTCCCGCAAAACACCTTAAGTAAGTCTCAATGCTCCGATTAACCACTTCAGTTTGACCATCCGTTTGCGGATGATAAGCTGTACTGTGCTTCAATGTTGTTCCCTGTAAACGAAATAGCTCCATCCAAAATTTGCTCAAAAATACTTTATCACGATCTGACACAATGGAGCGAGGTACCCCATGTAAGCGAATAATCTCCTTCACAAATACTGCAGCAACATCTTGGGCGTTGAAAGGATGTTTGAGTGGAATAAAGTGAGCGTATTTCGAAAGACGATCAACCACCACGAATAAACAGTTGAACCCCTCTGATTTAGGCAGTCATTCTACAATATCTATGGATAAGTCTTCAAAAACTTGTTCCGGAATCGGTAGCGGTTGTAATAACCCTGCAGGACTGAGAGCCATATGTTTATTCCGTTGACAAATTGAACATTCGGCCACATAACGTTGCACTTGTTTCCGCATTCCTTGCCAAAAGACATCTCTAGACAACCTCTGTAATGTCCTTAAGACCCCAGAATGTCCTCCCATTTTTCCCCCGTGATATTCAGCTAACAACGTCGGAATGAGAGTGGATTTTGACGGAATCACCATCCTTCCTTTGTATAATAAAATGCCATGCGGTATGCTGTAGTTAGGAAAAGAGTCTGATCCTTGTATTAGTTGTTGTTTGATAGGCCCATAAATGAGATCAGCGTCAACGGTATTGTTCAGATCATCGTTTGGCACACAAGATGAAACAGTGAGGACAACCAATTTGTACCCTTCTTCTCTACGTGACAATGCATCTGCCGCTTTGTTCTCAGAACCAGGCCTGTATTCGATGTCAAAATTATAGCCCCACAACTTCGATACCCATTTTTGGTGCTCATCCGAGACCAACCGTTGGTTGAGCAAAAATCGTAAACTCCTCTGATCAGTCCGCACAATAAATTTGCGTCCTAGAAGATAAGGTCGCCATTTTTGAATTGCTAACACAATAGCCATCAACTCGCGTTCGTAGACTGACTTAGTTCAGTTCCGTTGGTTAAGGACTTGACTAAAGAATGCTATTGGTCTCTGATTTTGCATTAACACTGCACCGATGCCAAAACCCGAAGCATCTGTTTCCACCACAAACGGTTGATGGAAATTAGGAAGAGCTAATACAGGCACAGTTGTCATTGCCACCTTCAAAGCCTCAAATGCCTTTTGTGCTTCCTCATTCCATCCAAAACAATCCTTCTTGAGTTGATTCGTAAGTGGTGCCGCTATGTGCCCATAATTGTTGACAAATTTCCGATAGTACCCTGTTAAACCTAAGAATCCTCGTAAGGCTTTTAGGTTAGGGGGTATTGGCCATTCCACCATTGCTTGGATCTTCCTAGGGTCCGCTGCGACTCCTGTAGCCGATACAATGTGACCCAAATACTCCAACTCATTCTGTCCGAAAACGCACTTCTTGAGATTAACCACTAAAGAATGGATCTTCATGGTCTCCAAAACCGTTCTCAAGTGGTCCAGATGATCCTCCATAGATGAGCTATATACCAGAATATCATCAAAGAAGACTAATACAAACTTTCGAAGGTACTGTTTAAATACCTCATTCATCAATGCTTGAAAAGTCGCTGGTGCATTCATCAACTCAAACGGCATCACTAAAAACTCATAGTGGCCTTCATGAGTCCTGAAAGCTGTCTTAGGCACATCCTGAGGGCTTACTCTGATTTGATGATATCCCGACTTGAGATCCAATTTAGAAAAAACTCGTGCTCCATGTAATTCATCCAATAACTCTTCAATCACCGGTATTGGAAATTTGTCTGGAACAGTCACTCGATTTAAAGCTCTATAATCCACATAAAACCTCCAGCTACCATCTTTCTTTTTAACCAAAATAACGGGACTCGAAAATGGGCTGTGGCTCGGCTGTATGATACCTGCTGACAGCATGTCACTTACCAAACGCTCAATCTCATCTTTTTGCACCTGTGGATACCGGTATGGTCTCACACTTACCGGTTCAACTCCTTCCTTCAAAATGATACAATGATCTCGCTCCCGTTGAGGGGGTAGCCCCCTCGGCTCCTCCAGCACTTCTGGATATTCCTGTAACAATTTATTGATAGCTTGGGACACCTCCACCTCTAATGCTTCTTCTCCATTCTCTGATACTAAAGTTCCCAATTCCAGCAAATACCCACATCCTTCATGTTGCACCGTATGCATCATTGCCTTGAGCGATATCTGTCTTTTGCAAAGTCCCGGTTCCCCCTTTAACATTACCGTGGCTTGACCCAATGTAAACTTCATAGTTAATGTTTTCCAGTTGACTTGCATTGCGCCCAGTTTTGTTAACCATTGCATGCCTAAAATGACATTTTCTTTCCCTAATTCCAAGGGTAGAAAATCCTCTACCACTTCTACTTCTGGAAGAGATAGTAGCACACCTTTACAAATTCCATCAGTACACACTGTACCTCCTGTCCCCATTATCACTTTGTACGCCGTGGTTGCCGTTATTGGTAGATTCAGCCGCTGTACTACATCTTTAGAGATGAAGTTATGCGATGTGCCGCAATCTATTAATACCGTAACTATTTGATTTCCAATTTCCCCTCTCAATTTCATCGTATGAGGATCGTTCAACCCCATTACCGAGTTCATAGACAACTCGATTTCTCCTTCCACCATCTCAGGTTCATAGATTTCCATTTCTTCCTTTCTGATCTCTTCAATCGCACCAGCATCATCCACGATCATGACCTGCAATCTCCGATTCTTGCACAAATGACCCGGCGAATATTTTTCATCGCAACGAAAACACAATCCCCTTGCGTGTCGGCTCAGTAACTCTGAATCTGTGAATTGCTTGTAGGTTGTTGAGTTTCTGTTCATCGTCGTCGTCTCCGGTGCTGTTTTCCTCTGATCAATACCGGCGGCGTGGCCTGTGCTCGCCGTGGAAGACGATCGTAAGGAACTCGATGGTCGAAACGCCGTCATTTGACTGTTTACTGTAGACCTAGGGTTCGAATTAAAAGAACCCGACCCGTAGCCTGTTGATCTGCTCCATGATCCATTGGATCCAGATCCGACCCGCGACGATTGTAAGATTTCGTTCTTCTCTTCGATCATCCTTGCCGATTCCATCATCTCGATCAGATTTGCAGGTCTGAGAAGCCGAACCTCCGCTCGAATCATTGATTTCAAACCGTTGAGATAAGTGCTTTCGAGAACTTCCTCCGACAGTCCCTTTAATGGCGAAGCTAGAACCTCGAATCGTTCTTGATATTCTTCAACGGTGTTTTCTTGCCCGCACGGCGAGGAACTTCTCACAAAGTGATCCCTCCATCTTCGATCGAAATCGATTTAAGAATGTCAGTTTGAATTCGTTCCAGGTACGAAATCTAAACCTATCTTCTATATATTGAAACCAAGCTAAAGCTTTCCCTTCCATGCTCAAAGCCACAGCTTCTAATTTTTCTCCATCGTTCATTCTGTTCATCGTGAAGTAACGTTCGGCTCTAAAAATCCAGCCATCTGGATCTACGCTTGAAAAAATTGGTAATTCTAACATTCGATAAGCTCTATTTCCAAACGTCTCAGTAAAAGTTTCACCTTCAATAGCCTGTGACTCCCTCTCCTGCGATTGTTTGTGTTTTTCTTCCATCCGTGAAGTCGAGCTCAATTCTTCTCTGCGTGCCATTGAATCCAGCTTCTCCATCATCATAGCCATCGTCTTCTCCAAACCTCCTATCTTCTGAACCTCAAACCGAATAGCATCAATATCATGGCAGACCACATCCATCCGCTCCTCCATTGCTTCAATTTTTTTTTGTGCCATTTTTTTCCCCAGAACAGAGTACTGCTCTGATACCAATTGATAGATCAATTGTATACAAATAGGAAAAATAGCTGAATTGTTGTATAGAAATGGACTGAATTGTATTCACCAATATAATGAAGTACAAAACAGCCTTGAATGAAAAGAAAACAGTATAGGAAATGTACAAACAGCCAGGGATTCGAGAACCTGGTTTTCTCCCAATTCTATCTCAAATTTTCGGTAGTTTCCCATCCCTCCTCAAGGCTATTTATAGCTGAAAATTGATCTGAACTTTAAGCTCCAACTAACAACTCTAACTAACTAACCACCTAACAAACTTAACCAACTTCCAACTCCTAACTAACTCTCTAATAACAGAAAAAAGAAGCTTCCTTTGCAACTAATCTTTAATCTCCTTGCTTCTCCTTTGTCTCACATATGTATGTTTAATTAATGGTCTATCAAAAACATGTTTTGACATCTGCATTCTTCTCTCATGTGTAATATCAAATTGTTTGCCAAGTGTTGTTTCCTCAATTATTTTCTTTGGTCGCATTTGTTTAGCATTCTGATTGTTTAGTCTGGAAATGGAAACAGAAATCTGGGACCAATTCTTTTTCTTTTGAAATAATTGTTCTCCAAATCAGGGAAAAAACCATGAACAAATTTCCCGCTGTATTTCTATTTTGTTCCACTTTTCTTCCATTCCAATTCTCTGATGAGATTTGAATAAATATAGCTTTCTTCTCTATTTTACCTAATATTTTTCTCTTGTTTTTACATCGTCTTAAGGAAGGAACGGACTATGTTGGACACTGTCCTGTCTGAAGATGTGGTGATAATGCCTTGTAAAGGAATATTGAAGGCGTGCGCAATGTCTATGCCTGTAAGTCACCACATTTATTCATATCTAATTTAACAAGGCACCGTTTAGTAATGTGTTCTTAGTATTTACTTGCTTTTTAGCCCCCCAAAAAAAAATGAAATTCAAAAGAAGTGGTTGTTTAACTCTATAAATTCCGAGTGAAAATCCAGAGTGCTTGTTCCGGATTAGATCTGTTACTATCAAAATATGGGGGTTATCAGTGTGGTGAATATGCATGCTCACACGTGGATCAGACCTCATTGAATGACTTCATCAGGCATATGGCTAGTCTGCGCTCTTTGGAGTTTTCAAACGTAGCGAACTAAAACATCTTATTAGCTAAAGGAAAGAAAATAACCGAGATGCAGGGGCTAGTGTTCTATGGAATGACTGGGCATAAAGGGTAATAGGCAGCGAATTAGGTTAAAAGTGAAATCGTGTCTAAGCAGTAGGCAGTGAATTGGGTTGAAAGTGAAATCGTGTCTAAGCGATAGTGAGTGGAATGGTGTGCGGCTTTCGAGCAGGGAGCAACCAAGCAACGGAACGTTGTGCTTTTTTTTTTTTTTGTCAAAAAAGACGTTTTTTATTATAAAAACTAAAAAGTACATAAAAAATCATTACCAAACAGTGCTCAAATATTTGATTACTTCATGTATTATTAAATTTGTGGTAATGATTCCGTGAAGGATCTTTGGACAAGCCGTCGCTGTCTGAAAGAAATAGAGGGTTTTGATCACTCGGTGGTTAATTCCACTTTAGGAGCTTGTGGAGATTCAGCTTCTTCTCGGGAAACTCCTTGTCTGCCTTACTTTATCTGGCAGTGTGGGGATATAAAGGTAATTATTAAGAAAATCGAGGTTCTATTTGAGAAGAACGAATTCAAATTAATTTTTTTTCGAGCGGCGCTTATAATTTTATTGGCTTGCATTTGCTTCAGGAACTAAGCGAGATAGTTACCGTCTTGGAGTTTGATTTTTCGAAACCAATTAGTAAATGTTTTGGGAAAGCCCAGGTAATTCCTACATCTAAATGTTCACAAATTTTGTTTCTGTTCAAGTTTTTTTCTTTTTTTCTTTTTTTCTTTTTTAAATAGAGGAATAAAAACACTAAAACAAATGTGGCCTTGGTGTTTTTATTAATTTTTTTTTTTTAAATGTAAGAATAAAAACACTAAAGAAACGCGGCCTTAATATTTTTTTTCATATTTTTTTTATTTGTTTCTGTTCAAAGAAAAATTTGGAACGGAAATAGAAATTTGGGAGGAAAAAATCTGGTTCTGTTGTGTTCCGAGAAATTTGTTCTAAACAAGTCCTCTCTTTTCTCTCTAATCTCATATTTTTGATTATAAAAAAAAATCTAATATTTTTAAATATGCATTGAAAATTAACTGCAGGTTAAATTTTTGAACTCGGGAATATGCCATGGATTTGTGTTATGGATTGATTGGGTTATGGATGAGAAGAACTCTATTATGTTATCCACAGGACCAGGTATGACTTTAGAGCAATTTATTTTTCAGTCCTTATATCAGGTATTTTCAACTTTTTTTTTTTGTCCTTAGTTAACATTAACTAAACGCTCTCTTAGTTAACGCCCACTATCGGTTCTGTTGCCGCCTGTTATCGGGCTCTGGCCGCCTATCATAGGACCTTTGCCAGCGGCCCCTGGACTCCGGTTGCCGAACTACCACCATTAACCACTGCACCAATTAAAATTCATACCTGCTTAATATTAATTCGATCGATAGATAACTGATGTCGAATCCCACATGGTTTGTGTTACTTGATCCTGAGCTTTTTTTAAAGTCTAGGGTAATTCTCATCTTACAAGGCGTCTTGAGGTAGGTCCATTGGGCTTTTTATATGGTATCAGAGTCAGATTTTTTGTCTGATGTTGGGCCTATTGAATCCCTCATCAATGGTGCGCACCCCGATTTCCGTTCTCAGTGGTTTGTCAAAATGCACTCTGCATGTGAAATGACGTGTTGAAACCCATATTGATGCCTTCATATATCCATTCGCATTAGTTTGACGGACTTTACCCTAAGTGTGAGGGGGCGTGTTGAATCCTATATCGCTTGTGTTACTTAATCCTAAGCTATGCATAAAGTCTAGGACAATCTTCATCTTACAAGGCGTTTTTTTTGGAGTGAGTTAACTAAAAACACTATTAAATGACGAAAAAAAAAGTGAGGTTAAAAGAATAAAATTGCCTAGTTTCAAGGACAACCTACTAGTTTCTCTTATATTTTATTAATTGTAATCATTTTTATTTTTAAAATCTTAAAATAAATTATATTATACATGAAAAATGTAGCCTATTTTCCAAGATTAATATTAATGGTGGGGATGATTTTCAGTTGAAAGGTACTGGAAGCAAGGAGTGAAGCTTTTGGCAAAACCTATTCCAGTAGAATGCTTCTCCTCAATAGAAATTGAAGCTTCTTTTGATCCATCAAGCGCTGAGCAACTTCTTATTAATCACTCTTTCTCAACATAATTTTTCTTTCCTTTTTTTTTTTTTTTTTTTTTGGTATTAATAGTTTATTTTTTGACATTTCCGAGTTTATTTTTTTTCTATTTTACCATCATGAAGTTTGGATAAACCCTAATTGGTGTAGGGTTTAGCTTCATTTACGTAATCGTTATCGTTTTCTATCTTAAAGGTTGAAATTATTAGCACAGTTACAATCAACTATTACACTTGTTTTTTTAGTTTATAGCTCACAAAAAAAAATATATATTTCAAATTTGCTTATTCATTGTAATAATATAATTTTTGTAATAGATAGTAAATCGTGAAATTTTGAATGGTTAACTTAAAAAACTTGATTTTGTTATTTTTATGAAAAACTCAAAATTAGAAAATAATCTAATTTTATATTTTTATGTCACAAAATTATTTAATAGAGTAATAGAAAGAATTGTTTCAATAAGTCATAATTATAAAATTTTAAAAGGTTATAATTAAAAAAAAAAAAAAATTGATTTCGTCACTTTCATAAAAGCTAAAATAAAAAATAATAAAACAATCAATTTTGTTAGTTTTATGCTACGGCGTCATTCTATAGAGTGAAAACAATTGATAAAAAATTCAAAATTTCATAATTTTGAAAGACAATAAAATTCATTTTTTTTATTTTTATAAAAAATTCAAAATCTTGAAATTGGTCATTCTATAGAGTGAAAACAATTGATAAAAAATTCAAAATTTCATAATTTTGAAAGACAATAAAATCCATTTTTTTTACTTTTATGAAAAATTCAAAATCTTGAAATTTGTCAAGGCTCCATAGAAAATCCAATTTTGCTACTTTATGCTACAAAAGTATTCCATACAGCAACATAAACAATTGATTAAAAATTCAAAATCATAAAATTTAAAATGTTATAATTCAAAAAAAAAAAATCAAAAAAAAAAACCCCTCAATTTTGCAATTTTGATGTTACACCAACGGCATGTTTGGTTGGATGGAATCGAGGGCGGAATGGAATCGCATTCCACCCTCGATTCCTATTCCGTTGTTTGGTTCTCCAATGGAATCACTTTTGTGATTCCATTGGAATGAAATTGAATGGAATGAGATTCTATTTGAGATGGGGTGGAATGGAATTCCAACCCAATGAAATCAATATTTTAAATTACATGATAGCCCTTGTAATTAAGTCCTTAAAAATTGAGAACAAAAACAGAAATTAGAGAACATAAATTGAAATTAGAGAACAGAAAATTGGGAATAGAAATAGAAAATTAAGAACAAAAAATTGAGAACAGAACTAGAAAATTGAGAACAGAAACTGAAAATTGAGAATAGAAACTGAAAATTGAGAACATAAACCGAAAATTGAGAACAAAAATAAAAAATTAGAGAACAGGAAATTGAGAACATAAACTAAAAATTGAGAACAAAAACATAAAATTAGAGAACAAAAAATTGAGAACAGAAATAGAAAATTGAGAACATAAACTGAAAATTAAGAACAAAAACTGAAAATTGAAAACAAAAACATAAAATTAGAGAACAAAAACAGAAAATTGAGGACAAAAACAGAAAATTGAGAACAAAAATATAAAATTAGATAATATAAAATTGAGAACAGAAACCGAAAATTGAGAATAAAAACAGAAAATTGAGAACATAAACTAAAAATTGAGAACAAAAAATAGAAATTAGAGAACGGAAAATTGAAAAAGGAAACTGAAAATTGAAAATAAAAACAGAAATTAAAGAATAGAAACTTAAAATTGAGAACAAAAATAGAAATTAAAGAACAAAAACATAAAATTGCGTTGAATAGTGAAATATAATAAAATGAGGAAAGGAATAGAATAGTGAAATATAATAAAATTTTATTGTAACCAACTAAGAAGAGAATGGAATAATAATTTTATAAGGGCAAAATGGAAATTTTACTATATTTCACTATTTCATTCTTTCTTTCATTCCATATCAACCAAACAAGAGAATGGAATAGTGATTCCATTCACAATTCCATTCTAATCCTTCTCTCATTCCATTACTTCTTTCATTCCATTCCACCATCATTTCATTCCGTCCAACCAAACATGCCGTAAGAGCTTGTTTGATAATCAAATTAAGCATTTAAAACTTATTATATTAAATATTTAATTAATTAAGTTTGTTTGAAAAATGTAATTAAAATCATTTAATTAATTAAGGTAACTTAAAAATTAAGTCAAAATTTAAGTAAAAATTTAAGTGAAGACTCCTTAACTTAATTCATTTTGCTTCTATAGAAGGTAAATAATTATAAATAATGTCCAATACTTGTTTTGAATTTATCTTCTTATTTTTTTTAACTGTTATTTATTTTTTTGTAAAATTTGACTTTCTCTGTTTTTTTAATTTTTTTGGTTTTATTTTTTTATATTTTATTTTATTTTATTATTTTTATATTTTATATTTCACTTAATTGTTTATTGTTTAATTTTATCTACGTACTGTTCTAAGAAGAGCGATAACATTTGCGACGATTCTTCTTATGAGGTACTATTTCTTCTTCATCTTTTCCGATTGATCTATGTTATGTGTAATTTCATAGTAATTTTTTCGAATTCCTGTTGACATTGCTGAAATTTGTTGATGCTTAATTGCTTATATGTTCTACGTGTTTCATCGATTAGGTTGATTGATAAGTAAATTTTAGGTTCAGATTTTTTTTTTAATCTTGATTCAAGGATAATTATGTAAATTAAATAATTTTCAATATTCAAATTGTGTAATTATTAAACAAACAAAAAAAATTCAGCATTTAAATTTTCAGTATTTAAAATTTAATGTTATTAAATAACCTTCTTAAATTTTCAGCACTTAAAATTTAAGTACTTAATTTTTAGCATTTAAATTTTTAGCACTTAAAAATTAAGTGGTTATCAAATATCCCCTATCATTTTATAGCAAGTAATCAAAATTCAAAATCGTAACTTTTGAAAAGCTAGCTTATTGAAAAAAATTCAATTTTGCTACTTTTATGAAAATCTTAAAATTATTGAGTTTTGCAAGGCTAGCTCATAAAAAAACTTGATTTTGTTATTTCATAAAAAATTCAAAATCGTGAAAATTTGTAAGGTTATATAGTTCACAAAAAAATCTAATTCTGCTATTTTTATGTCACGACATCATTTTATAGAGTAACGGAAGTAATTGAATAAAAATTCAAAATGATGACATTTTTAAGGCTATTGCTCAATGAAAAAAATCCAATTTTTCTACTTGAATGAACAACCCAAAAAAATGGAATTTTGTAAGGTTACCTCACAGAAAACTCGATTTCGCTACTTCTATACCACACCACCATTTTATAGAAAAATATAAGCAATTGATTAGAGAATCAAAATCGTAAAATTTTGAAAGGTTATAGCTCATAAAAAACTCAATTGTGCTATATTTATGAAAAACTCAAAATCGTGAAATTTGACAAGGTTTTAACTCATTGAAAAATTCCAGTTTGGTAAGGTTATTTGCACTTTGACCCTGAACTTTTAAAGTGCAAAATTACTACCCATTTTTTTTTTTCAAGAACTTTTCTGACTTTCATTTTTTATTGTGAGTGATCCATTAGCTTTATACAAAAAGTTGGATGGTAAAATTAATCAATTTAAATTGGAATAATTTTAACTTTGTCCTTCCATAAGAAAACAATTTTCTTCTAAGGCATTTTCTCCAATTATAAGTCATGTCTGTCTATATATAACAACCCTGTCTAATTAGTAGAAATTTCACCAAAAGAACCTCCTCAACTATGATTTTCATATTATGTGATCTCCCTATCTTGTGTTCCTTAAAGGACCAACAGGGTATGGAATAGTAAAAAATCTTAGTCCAATCAGATGTATTCTGATTGATAATATAATTCATAATAACACCAATTGAAATCTCATATCAATCGTCACACTGCTATGTCAGAGGCTTGAGTGTATTATATTAAATTGAATCACGTAGGATATCTATCTCTTTGTTGAGAGTGATAGATTATTTCTTACATACTCGTTATTCACATATATATCCCATTATATCCAATGAATACTTTCGAACTCTCGTGGTTGGAGTACACTGATTAGTGTTATCAAAGCATAGCAATCCATACATGTAACGTATAAAACCTTGTGTCAAAAGATCACGAATATATTACACCTCAGATATCTTATTTTGACATTGAGAGCAAAACTACCATGTACGGTATTAAGGACTATCATATTTGGTCTCTTACCACACTAGTAAGTCCCCTTGTTGTTCTTCTAGTTTCTTACACTAATGGTTCTTTTAGTATCTTACGTACAAATGGTTCGAGACTCACTACTTTTGAAGAGAAAACAATAGAACAAGCCAGCCAAGAATGTCGAAGACCACTTTTCAATAATCCAAAAAAAAAAAAAATCGATTTCGCTACTTTTACGCCACAATATTATTTTACAGAGTAATGAAAGAATTTGATCAAAAACTTAAAAATTCAAAATACTCACCGAAGAAACTCGATTTTGCAATTTTTATAAGAAACACTATTGTGAAGTTTCGCAATGCTATAACGATTTTTTTTTTCTTCTCATTTTGCTACTTTTAAAATTCAAAATAGACAATTTTTGATAGGCTATAATTCATTGAAAAAAATTCGATTTTGCTAGCCTCATAGAAAGCTCGAAATTGTAAAATTTTACAAGGCTAACACATAAAAGCACTCAGTTTTCCCATTTATATGAAATTTAAAATCAAGAAATTTTGAAATGAACTCACAGAAAAACCCAGTTACGCTAATTTTATGAAAAACTTAAAATTGTGAAATTTTACAAGGTCACAAAAAATCCGCTTTCCCTACTTCTATGAAAATTTGACATCGATAAATTTTGAAAAACTATAGATTACATAAAAAATTCTATTTCTACGTGTATGAAACACTCGAAATTGTAAAATTTTACGGTTATAGCACGCATGAAAACTCGATTTTGCCATTTTTATGAAAAATTCAAAATTGAGAAATTTTGAAAGGAAGCTCACCAAAAAAACTCAATTACGTTAATTTTGTGAAAAACTCAAAATTGTGAAATTTTGCAAGGCCACTCACAACAATATACGATTTCGCCACTTTTATATGAAAAATTCCAAAATCTTGAAATTTTGAAAGGTTGTAGGTCACCGAAAAAATTTAATTTCGCCAGTTTAATAAAACACTTGAAATTGTAAAATTTTGCAAGGTCATAACTTACAAAAAAATTCGATCTGGCCATTTTGATGAAACATTCAAAATTGAGAAATTATGAAATATTATAACTCACCCAAAAACTTGATTACGCTATTTTTATGAAACATTCGAAATTGCAAAATTTTACAAGACTATAATTTACAAAAAAAAAATAAAAAAAAATAATCGATTTCGCTACTTTTAGTAAAAATTCAAAATTGTGAAATTTTACAAGGTTACATAGCTCACCAAGCAAACTTGATTTCATTATGTGTATGGAAAACTCGAAAGTGTGAAATTTTACAAAGTTATAGCTCACAAAAAATATCGACTCTGCTACTTTTATGAAAAATTTGAAATCCTCAAATTTGAAAGCTTATAGCGCATTGAAAAAGCTCAATTTGCTATTTTTATGAAGAACTCGAAATTATAAAATTTTGAAAGATTATAGCTCACAAAAAAATAAGATTTCGTTACTTTTATGAACATTCAAAATCGGAAAATTTTGGATGATATAGTTCACCGAAAAACTCGATTTCGTTATTTTTATAAAAAAATCGAAATTGTGAAATTTTGCAAGGCTACAAATAAAAAAAAAAACCCGATTTCGCCATTTTGTGAAAACATCAAAATAAAGAAATTTTGAAATGCTTTACCTCACCGAAAAAACTCGATTTCGCTACTTTTATGAAAAAATAGAAATTTTACGAAGTTATAGCTCTTAAAAAAAACAATTTTACTACTTTTATGATAGAAGCGAAATCGTGAATTTTTGAAAGACTATAGTTGACCCAAAAAAACTCGATTTTGTTATTTTTACCAAAAAAATAAACTCGAGATTGTGACATTTCGGCTATAGCTTACAAAAAAGTTTGATTTCGCTACTTTTAGTAAAAAATTGAAATTAAAATTTTTTGATGGGCTATAACTCACCCAAAAAAAACTCAATTTTGTTAATTTCTAAATGTGAAATTTAACAAGGCTATAACTTACAAGAAAACCCAATTTCACTACTATATTAAAAAATTCAAAATCATGAAATTTCACTACTATATTAAAAAATTCAAAATGATGAAATTTGAAAGACTATATCTCAACGAAAAACTTGATTTTCTACTTTTATGAACACTCGAAATTATGAAATTTTACAAGCTTATAGTTTGTAAATTAGTCTAATTTTGTAACTTTTATTAAAAATTCAAAGTCATGAAATTTTGAAAGACCATAGCTCACCGAAAAAACTCGATTGAACTACTTTTACGAAAAACTTGAAATTATGAAATTTTGCAAGGCTGATAACTCACAAGATAACCCGATTTCGCTACTTTTATGAAAAATTCAAAGTCCTAAAATTTTAAAAATTTATACCTCACCAACTCGGTTTTACCACTTTATGAAAAACGCGAAATTATAAAATTTTGCAAGGCTATAATTCACAAGAGTACCTGATTTTTCTATTTTTATGAAAAATTAAAATCGTGAAATTTTAAACGGCTATATCTCAATGAGAAAACTCGATTGTGCTCCTTTTATAAAAAAAAACAAGAAATGGTGAAATTGTACACCCAAAAAAAAAATAAATCGATTTCGCTCCTTTGTGATAATTCCAATTCGTGAAATTTTAAAAGGTTGTAGTTCACCGAAAAAACTTGATTTTGCTACTTTTATGAAACACTCGATCATGAAGTGATAAAAGATCAAGAACTCCAAGGGCATTTCTTTTCTGGATAAAATACGAATCGTGTTGTTCCACCTCTTGAAAAATGGGACAAAAATCAGAACGACTCTTTCGGAATCGCCTCCGAAATAAGTTTTCATTGTAAAGTGGAATTTTAGAGAAATCATCACGATAGAGTCTTTAATGTCTATCAACTCTACCACGATCGATAATGTTGTGGCCTTGAACAAAACCACGACGACTTGTAAACTTTCTACTGCTGGCTAATAGCTGACTCTCCATGGCCATAGTTGTTAATGGGATCGAAGTCATCATCATAATCGTCAAAAATGAAAAAATCGCTCACAATGCTACGGGACATGGAGTGGTATTAATAGAAACAACAAATAAGTTGGGAAGCAATGAAGTGAAAATTGATGATTTTTTGAGAAGAATGAATTATATTTATAGATGAATTTTGCCTAGTCAATGCTAAATTTTGAATTTAATAATTGGCTGTAAAATTTAAATTTAAAAATTCAAATTTGGCGGTGCAATTTAAATTTTGAAATTTGAACTTTAAAATTAAGTAAAAAATTCAATTTAATAGTTGAAAAATTCAAATAAAAATGCCTATTTGGGTGAGAGTAAACACATATATTTTAAGTATGCAAATTACTGTACAAAGAAGCATTTGATTCAATAGCCCAGTCCAAATACCTAAATGAGTTGGAGTTGCTCTTAACAGTTTAGAGAGGAGACGGGAAAGGAACATAGAGAAGAGAGAAGGGGCCAATTTGTTAATAGCTAGCTATGTTTTTTGAGGTATTTGTTACAATTTAACACCATATATAATATTTGATTTGAATCGTTAGACCAAAATCAATCCAACGATAAAAACATATCTATAATTGCTCACTCCTTAGATCTAATACAAGTATTGAAAATATCTCCTAAAATAGTTTAATGTTGACTATTAGATATCTAATCCAAGGGTCTAAAATGTCTCAATTGTAAAATATGTTGTGATTTATATAAGTTTGCCCAATTGGCACATCACCCCCACAAACTTATGCAATATTATTATTACATCTCCTGATTATACTTTTACACAAAAAGTTAAAAAATGATAAAATATTATTTAAATTATATTTATAACCCCAAAATTAATAGAAAATTATGAACATACTAGATAATTTGACCAATAGGTAACTTATAATTTAAGAAAAGTATCATGAATTATGATGAAAATTAAAACTAATTTATAAAATATATACATGTATAATAGATTATTCTAAATAAAACAAAAATTGGGTATTTTAGCACATATAACATAGGGTAATCGTCATGCCTGTCTATCTGTACATTTGTCTAGATAGGTGTTTGTGTTTGATCCTTAGCAGTTGGGGGAATCAACTGTCAACTTCAACAGAGAGTCTGTTCTTGTAACCTTTAACTAGAATCTGATGTATATTTCGTTTTTTTATTAAGTTATAAAAGCGTGGTTGGCCTTTGGACATACGTATGGTGTATTTTACTTTTATTTATGGTGCATCTGTGTGCATTGAGTTGTCGTCAATAGTGTATGCATGTTGAACAGTGGCGTGACTAATTGATTAGCAGACAATCAAGCCATCACATGTGCAAAAAATTCGAGTTGGGAATTAAGTCTACGACAACAATCATCATGGTGTAACCTATATAAACCAAGAAAGAAAGCGTTACATACGAAAATACAAAAAGAATATTTTGCTTCATATTGTTTCTCGATATATTTTAATGGGTTAATAACACTTTACCCCTTGTAGTTTGACTAATTTGTACTTTACTCTCCTGTGATTTGAAAATCTCCACTTACCCCCTTGTGGTCAGATATTTGTTGCACTTACCACCCTATATCAGGGGGGTAAGTGTTTTGAAAATCTAATCATAAGAGAGGTAAGTGATGATTTTCAAACCACAGGGGGGTAAGTGCAAATCGGTCAAACCATAGGGGAGTAAAGTTTAATTAACCCTATTTTAATTTAGGGTTAATTACACTTTATCTCCCTATAGTTTGACTCATTTGCACTTTACCACCCCGTGGTTCAAACATCGCCACTTACCCCCCCGTGGTCTTGGGCCTAAGTGCAACGGTTATGTTTTCCGTTAACTCTAACGGTCAATGGACGGAAGTCAACAAAAATCTGTTAAATAGTATGAAATGACGTTTATACCCTTAAAATATTTTGTAAGGACTATTTTTGTATATTCAAAAACTTAAGGGGCTATTGTGTATTTTCTGTTTCATCTTCTTCCCTTCTCTCTTTCCGTTGCTCTGTCCGCCATCTCCGGTGAACTCTTGCTCTCCGGCGGGGATTTTCTGGTTATCCGACGGCCACTACCACACCACGCCAATCACACCACAAACCACACCACGCCAACCACACCATCACCACCTTATCTCTTTCTCTATTTATCTCTCTCTCTATATATACACACACACACATACATACACAAAACCACCACCACCAGCACGACAACTTCTTACCACCAACGAAGGCCACCATTACACCACCACCACCACACCACAAAAGAAAAAAAAAGAAAAAAAACACTCTTAGAAATCAAAAACCGACATCTTCAAAGAAGCTCCGGAACCGCAGCAACGAAGAAACGGCGGCAATGAATAAAATCTCCAACGACGACTAAGGCGAACAACCACCACCTCTCCTACGTTCTCTCACGCCAACCACACCACGCCAACCACACCACCAACACCTTCTCTCTCTCTCTCTCTCTCTCTCTCTCTCTCTCTATATATATATATATATATATATATATATATATATATATTATTGAAGCAAAGAAGGTAAAAATATCTCTTCTCATTGAGAACTCAAAATTATATTTACAAGAGAGGTTAGAGTGCTATTTATAGATAATCAGAATAGCATCTCAACTAACTAAATTAGTTACAAGAATGAATAACTAAAAATCTAACTAATTAACAGAAATAACTAATTGTAATTAACTGAATATGGTTTAATACTTCCCCTCAAGATGGACCGTGAATATCCTTAACAACCATCTTGGATAGAAGTGGTACCATCAATGCCGAGGGCAAAGCCTTTGTAAAAATATCTGCAAGTTGATGTTGAGTTCAAATAGGCATAAGTCGAATAACTCTGTCAGTAACTTTATCCCGAACAAAATGACAATCAAGCTCAATGTGTTTGGTCCTTTCATGAAAAATGGGATTTGAAGCAATGTGTATGGCAGCTTGATTATCACAAAACAAAAGAGCTGGAGATGAGATATCAATCTGAAAATCATGTAATAATTGCCGAAGCCACACTAATTCACTGGTAGTAGATGCTAGGGCACGATATTCCGCTTCAGCTGAAGATCGGGATATAGTTGTTTGCTTTTTAGCCTTCCAAGATATTAAAGAATTACCAAGAAACACACAAAAGCCAGTAACAGATTTTCTTGTATCCAAACATGATCCCCAGTCAGCATCTGAAAAAGCCTTGAGTTGAAGAGAAGAATGGGCAGAGAAGAATAATCCTTGACCAGGATTTGATTTGAGATATCTGAGCAAATGATGAACAGCTTGCATGTGAGGAATTCGAGGATGAGCCAAAAATTGTCTAAGTTTATGCACAGCAAAGGTAATATCAGGTCTGGTAATGGTAAGGTAAAGCAATTTACCAATGAGTCTGCGATACTGAGAAATATCAGTGAGTAATTCACCATCACTGCCATTCAATTGGGCTTTGGGATCTAAAGGAACCTGAGTAGGTTTACAGGCTAAGTAGCCAGTATCTTCCAGTAACTGAAGCGTATAGTGGCGTTGAGAAAGCACCATGCCATGAACAGATCTTGCAATTTCAAGACCAAGGAAGTATTTTAGTTGTCCTAGGTCTTTAAGTTTGAACTGGCTGTGAAGAAATTTCTTCAAAGAATTTATAACTTGACCATTAGGACTAGCAATGATGATATCATCAACATATAATAGTAATGCAACAAAGGATGAACCTGATCCTTTGGTGAACAATGAGTAATCGGCTTTGGATTGAACAAAACCAAAGTGGATAAGAACACTAGCAAACTTGGAATTCCACTGTCGTGAAGCTTGTTTAAGTCCATATATAGACTTATGAAGCTTGCAAACAAGTCGATTGCCTGTTGGAAAATCCTCCCCCTTTCGACTATAACCAAGAGAAAGATCCATGTATACATCTTCAAACAAATCGCCATTAAGAAATGCATTATTAACATCTAATTGATTTAGATGCCAATGTTGACTTGTAGCAAGGGCCAGTAAGACTTTGACAGTGACTAACTTTGCTACGGGTGAGAAAGTTTCCGTGAAATCAACACCTTCTTGTTGAGTATACCCCTTAGCAACTAAACGTGCTTTATGTCTCTCCAGAGTACCATCAGAATGATACTTAATCTTGTAAATCCATTTACAACCAATAGAGTGTGTGCCTTGAGGCAAAGGAACAATGGACCAAGTTTTGTTGGATTCCATTGCATCTAATTCAGCTTGCATAGCTGCTCTCCATTGTGGTAACTTGACAGCTTGATGATAATATTGGGGCTCATAATGAGAAGAAACTGTCAGGACAAATGTCCTGTGCGATGGAGATAAGGAATCATAAGACAAAAACTTGGATAGAGGATAGGGTGTATTGGAGGATGGAAACTTATGATGCATCAATAAACTGCAATGATAATCATGAAGATAGGAAGGAGGTTTAGAAATACGTGAAGACTTTCGAGCAGGAAGAACATCAGAAGAAGCTAAGTCTGGAATAGCAGAGGTTTCCGGTTCTGGGACAGGTGAAGAATTAGGAAAAATAGATGAAGGTGGATCGTGATATGTAATAGGAATGTCAGGAGAAGGAACAGGTAAGACAAGGTCAGGAAAATGATCAACGAGGGTATCAGGAGCTACAACGGAATGGAATGGAAAGATGTTCTCATGAAAAACTACATCTCTTGAGATGAAAACCTGTTTAGATTGAATATCATAGAGTTTGTAGCCTTTTATACCTGGAGGATATCCCAAAAAAATACAGATCTGAGATCTTGATTGGAACTTGGTACGATGAGCCTTAAGAGTAGAGGCAAATGCAAGGCATCCAAAAACTCTAAAAGAAGAGTAATCAACGACATGGTTATGAAGAACTTCATAAGGAGTCTTTTGATGTAACAGAGGTGAAGGTGTACGATTGATGATGTATGTGGCCGTAAGAATGCACTCAGTCCAAAATTGGATGGGCACACGAGACTGGAAGAATAAAGCCCGAGCAACATTGAATAGATGCTGATGTTTTCTTTCGACGACTGAATTTTGTTGTGGGGTGTCCACACAAGAAAATTGATGAATAACTCTTTTGTCATTAAAAAAATCAGGAAATGCTAACTCCCGGGCATTATCAGATCGAAAAAACCTTGATATTAGCACTGAATTGAGTTGCCACCATATTAAAAAACCTGGGAATCACACTGCTTACATCAGATTTGTGCTTGAGTAAAAATATCCATGTGAACCGTGTACAATCATCAACCAAAGTAACAAAGTACCGATAGCCAGCATAGGATGAGATATGGTAAGGTCCCCAAATATCACAGTGTATCAAATCAAATGGGGATGAAGACAAATGATTATTAGAGACAAAGGATAATCTTCTTTGTTTAGCTAAAGGACACACATAACAAGGAGCCTTTTTAAACGTCGAAGTATTACAATGTAAACGGGCTTGCAAGCCATCTAACTGCCGAGATGACAAATGGCCAAGTCGATTGTGCCATGTATGAGCAGATAAGTAGTTGACATACACTGTTGAAGGAGTAGGTGGAGTTCTAGTATCCATAACATAGAGACCATCAATGAAATCACCCTTGCTAATCATTTTCTTGTTGGTAAGATCCTGAATCATGAAGCCATTAGAAAAAAAACTAACAGTAAGATGATAGTCGTTGGTAAGAGCACCCACAGAAATCAAATGCAGCTTGAACTGTGGTACAAATAATACGTCTTTGAGAACGAGGAAAGAATTAAGCTGAACATCTCCACTATAGCTAACTGGTATGCGAGTGTGGTTTGGTAAGGTGACAAATGAATTTGGAATAGACTTCATACAGATAAAGTTGGCAGCATTGGAACATATGTGTCGAGTGGCTCCAGAATCGACTATCCAATATTGATTGGATGAAAAGACAGGATTTAAAGAGACTGAGAAACAGATACCTGTAGTGTAAGCAGTAGAAGGAACTTCCTCATTAGTGGGCATCGCATTGGCTGTCAACTTACCTGAAAGTAAAGAAAGTAAATGCTGACATTGATCACTGTTGAGATTTTGTAAGAAATTCCCAACATTTGCTTGCGGATCGATCTTAGCCTCTGAATTACATGGAGGTTGACTAGAAACATGATTAATAGCCACTGTATGAGTTGGTGAAATTTTTTCTGTCTGTCGTGTCTTAAAACCAGGAGGATAGCCATGAAGCTTATAACAGCGCTCAATAGTGTGACCATGAAAATGGCAATGTGTGCAAAATGGTTTATCCTTTCTTTGACCTCTGTAACCACTAGAAAAACCACCAGTAGAACCACCAAATTGCTGAGGCCCATGAGTATATCGTTTATTGTTACGATCAGTCTGAATAGCAAAAGCCATACTGCTGGTTGCAGCAGATCGAGTAGTACTGTGAACTTCAAGTTGTCGCTGTTGTTCCTCTTGAGATACAAAACCAAATACCTTATTGATTGATGGAATGGGATCCATGAGTAGTATTTGGCTACGGACTGGAGAAAAGGAATCATGTAACCCCATGAGAAAGGACATGATGTACTCCATCTGGTAGTGAGAATTTAAAGCTTTTACCCCACCACAAGTACAATGACCACAAGTGCATTGAGGTTTGAAATTACTTAACTGATCCCAGATAGCCTTCAGTTTAGTAAAATAGACGTTGATAGAAAGTTGATCTTGAGCTAAGTTCATTAATTCACGCCTTAATTGAAAAATCCGAGGGCCATTCTTTTGTTGAAATCGTTCTTGCAGATCAATCCAAATCTCATGAGCAGATTCAGCATAAAGCACACTGGCAGATATCTCTTTGGAAACAGAATTAAGTATCCAAGAGATGACAACATTGTTATTCCGTGTCCAAGAATTAAGGAGATTAAGATCAGTACCTTCAGGTTTGGGGATGGATCCATTAATGAAGCCCAACTTGTTCTTCACAGACAAAGCAATTAGCATGGCTCTACTCCAGGAGGCATAATTATCTCCAGTCAGAGCTTGCGACACCAATATAAGTCCAGTGCTATCAGAATGATGAAGGAAATAAGGACTTGAGTATTCATCTGTGGTGGTTAATGAAAAGTTCTCTGCTCCAGAAGATTCCGTGGAAGTCATGATAGATCAACCGATTTTGAGATCTATTGTGAACAGAGATGATCGCAAATGCCAATAAACGATCTGTCGATTCTGATTGACTCAGTTTGGCGAGCTGATCAATCGTTAACAACGAAGACCGAAGGAAATCAAGAGCTGAAACGTCGAAGAAAAATCCAGCTGTGTGGATAATCGAACGTGAAAAATCGTTGATAGGCGATAATCGATAGGCGATAATCGAAGACGAAAGAAAACAAATCGTCAATCGTCAAGAACGATTGAGGATCAGCGACACAGAAATTGCAATCGGTCGGCAAACAAATCGAGAAGACAAACCGAGAAAAGGGAACGAAAAAAAAAGTAACAAACAAGAATCAGATCGATGATGTACCTGGAGGAACAATACAGATCTGAGCTCAATCACAGATATGATTTTACGATTTGATGAAGAGAAGCAAGCGAAAACGGAAGAGGAGGAATCAGATCTGGAAATCAACCGTGTATTCCCCAAGAACAGTCCTCACGAATATCTATCCTCAATCGAGAAGACAGCTGAGGAACTGATGAACAGATCAGATCAACATTGAACAGCAATCGTCAATAAAGAAATGGAAAAAAAATTTGGAAGGATTTCATCTGATACCATATTGAAGCAAAGAAGGTAAAAATATCTCTTCTCATTGAGAACTCAAAATTATATTTACAAGAGAGGTTAGAGTGCTATTTATAGATAATCAGAATAGCATCTCAACTAACTAAATTAGTTACAAGAATGAATAACTGAAAATCTAACTAATTAACAGAAATAACTAATTGTAATTAACTGAATATGGTTTAATATATATATATATACACAAAAAAAATAAAATAAAAAAATAGATCCAAGCTTCGGATTTAAAGATCCGAAGGTTGGATCGATAGAACCACCACCACCACGCCAACGATGTACCGCCACCGCCACACCAATGATGAACCACCACCACCTTATCTCTCTCTCTCTCTCTCTCTCTATATATATATACACACACACACAAAACCACCACCACACCACAAAAAGGAAAAAAAGAAAAAAAATCTCTTAGAAATCAAAAACCCACATCTTCAAAGAAACTCCTGAACCGCGGCAACGAAGAAACGGTGGCGACGAATAAAATCTCCAACGGAGACTACGGCAAACAACCACCGCCTCTCCTACGTTCTCTCTCTCTACTTTCAATCTCTCTGTTTCTCTCTACTCTTCTCTCTCTATGCTTTCTCTCTCTCTAGCCGAGCACCGGCATCGTGGGTTTGGTGAAGGGGAACACCGCCGGAGGACGAACGTCGTAGTGGTACGGCGTGGTTGGTTGGGGTTGGCCGGCAAGGTTGACGGTGGCCCGCGTAGGGTGGTGCAAAGCTTGGGAAGAAGGATGAAGAATGAAATAAATACATTTTTTACCCTTAAAGTTTGACAATATTTTTAATTAACCCATTGAATTAGTTTTAGTAAAATGACAAAATTACTCTTAATTTTAAAGTGAGATGACAAATTTACCCTTAATTTTAACCGTTATACTTTAGTCTAAGACCACAGGGGGGCAAAGTGGCGACATTTGAACCACATGGGGGGTAAAGTACAAATGGGTCAAATTACAGAGGATAAAGTGTAATTAACCCTTTAATTTATTATAAGGTTTCTAGTTATTTTGGACAAATGTGGTGTTGACGATTCTTATATCTCACGGAGGATGTGAAATCAAAGGAAAATAGATATGAGCAGAGATTGCATCTTAGAACCATTATTTTCCATCAATATCTTCATATGAGAAGGCAATAGTGGTTTTAAGATAACATTTATGTGCCTCTTGTTGTTACATAAGCGAGATTGTTTCAGCTCATCTATTTAAATTTCATTGTTCATTATTATTATTCTTTATTATTAATACTGATTTATTTTGCTTGTATTTTCCATAACAAATAATTAAAAAACAAAAAAGAAAAAAAAATTATTTTTAATAATGGGAAGAAATATTCCTTAAAAATAGTTAAGATTCTATCTTTTTTTTTTTTTTTGTAATAAATATGTTTAGAAAATAAAGAAGGGTACAATGGTAAATTATATTTTATCCCTTATGGTTAGGCTAGTTTGCACTTATCTCCCTATGATATTTTTTTCACCACTTACTCTCTGTATTTGTGGACTAAAGTGCAACGATTAAAATTTAGAGAAATTCTTCCAAATGTCCAAAAAATGAAAAGCACCACTTTGTAGAGGACCATCTAACGATTTTTTTCTGCCTTTGGATGGTCCTTAGAAAGTGGTGGTTCTCACTTGTGGGATTTCTCAACAAGATGCTCTAAAATTTAATATAATCAAAGGTAATTGTGTTATTTCATTTTGAAATTAAGGGTAGTTTTGTCATTTTGTTCCAACTAATTAAATGGCATTAGTTTCGAAGCTATACAAAAAATGCAGCTGCCCTCGCGCACGCTTGAATCAAACGACATTTTAGATCATTATAATTTTATATTATATAATATTTTTAATAAATTAACAATTTATTCTAAAATATCTTTCACAAATCTATTTAGGACAAAAAATTCACACCTCACTTCTAAGATAGTTAAATTAAATTATTTTTAATTTTATATTTATAATTAATTGATCATTTCTGATATACACGTGTATTAGACAATTAAAATATTTTTTACTATTTAGATGATGGGAGACATATCCGATTTTTAATTTAAATTTTGTTGAGACACGAAAGAATCTCTCGACAAAATATACATACATATATATGTATATGTATATGTATATATACATATACATATATACATGTAGATGTATATGTATATGTTAGAAGAAAGGGTAATGACTTGTTTCTTTTATTAATAATATATTCAGTATTTATACAAGAAACCATGAACAATAAAAAGAAACACAATATTATATATGGAAATAACATAAATGCTAACATAATTTAGGTAATGTCATAATTCCAAATATACAAAAGAAAACATTCCTTTCGTATATTTGGAATAGGGTTAATTATACTTTACCCCTTGTGGTTTGATTTATTTGCACTTTACATCTCTTGTGGTTTAAACGTCGCCATTTACTCTCCTTGTGGTTTGTGGACCTAAGTGCAATGCTAACTCCGTTGACGAAAATGTGGAATGTCGATTTTGCCCTTCCATAATTATTCACAGTTATTAGGGTATAAAGTGTAATGAACCCTAAATGCCTTTCAACTCTCTTCCATTGAGAGCTTCTCTCTCTAAAAAACCCTAGACATCCGCCGCCTCCTCACTCTCTCTCTATCTCGCTCTTGCTCTCTCTCCGATCTTGTGCCGATGCTCCTTTGAGCCGTTGTGACGACGACGACCCTCGCCGCCGATCTGAACATAGCTCTCACTGCTAACCTCGCAATCTCTGCTCCATATTTGGAATGGCGGAAATTGTTTTATGGTGAATAAATCATGTGGGTTCGGTTTCGATCGCCGGTGAGGCGATTACCGGTGGAAGAAGATATTGAGGAGAGATTTCCGGGCAAATGGTTTTTGGCCGGATTTGTCGAGACCCACTTCCGTGGAGATGGAACCCATTAAAAACTGTGAGGAATTTGATCGGATTTTAGCTCAGGCAAGAGAGCTCTCCCGTCTGTTCATCGTCGACTGGTCTCTCTCTCTCTCACTACATTCTCTCTCTAACTCGTTTTTTTGATTAATGGAAGTTTTGACAATTGGGTTTCTGATAGGATGGCGAATTGGTGTAAAAAATGCATCTATTTGAAACCCAAATTGGAGAAATTGGCTACAGAGTTCGCGACGACGCTTCCGATCCGCTCATCATCAGCTCAGATCTTTCGATTTCGAACGCCTTTTGTTCTATTTGTTCGACAGAGAGCGTGGATGATGACCGAGACGATGCCATCTCGGTTTCATTCGAAGCACCGCCGCTACCCTGCGTCATCATGGTCAAATCTGGCCAAATATGGGTTTTAACGGTGGTTAGCGACGACTGCGAAGCACAACGAGAGTCGGATCTCAAGCACATTGGTTGATGTGGGGTTATCTTCTTGAATTCAGAGGTAAAAACGTTTTCCTTCAACTCTGGATCGCCAGTTTGCTGTTCTTGGAGGCCAATACATACGTTCTCATCTGTATTATCCTCGATCACTCGTTTTCTCCAATATTTAGTCAATGGTTAGAGCCTTCAAATTCAGAGAAAATAGCGAAACACAAATAAAGATTCAGACTCTATTGAGATTCTGGAAAAAATGATTTTGATTGTTGTAATTGTTGTTCTTTGGTTGGATTTTAGCCCATTTCCAAGGGCATTATTATTAAATTTCTAGGTCGAATTTAGCTGGAATTTATTGGGAGGAAGGAAACCCCAAACAACCCAGAAACTCGTTGATTTTTTTATTTTATTTTTTGGTTATTGATCTGATGAATGCAAATTCAAGAATTATTAGGGCCCGTTTGGGTTTCATTGAATTCGTTAATTGTTCCATTTTATAGTTGGAATTAGACCTTTAGATATGAAATATGTAAACATCTTTAAAAAAATGTCAATGTCAATTTCAACACTTGAATCATGCGCCACGTTAATTTATGAATTGTGAATTGATATTTTATTTTGATTTTTATTGTAAAATGTTAAACGAATGTTTGTTACAACTCTACTGACGTTTGTTCTCAAATTTCTGTTTCTAGTACAGTCATGTTTACTATTTTTAATTTGAAGTATTTTAATGGGATATGTATTACAATGGTATATTATGGTGAAATGTGATTGTTTACATTTTGATATATTAACATGGTGTATTATAGTGAAATTGTGTATTTTGAGATGTATCAATATGCGGGTTATGTTTTAAAATTGTAGTTGTTGATAGTAGAGAGATGAATTGTAGTTGCTAATAGTAGAGAGAATGAATTGGTTGCAAAATACTAAAGAGAAGATGAACTGTAACTCCAAATTAAGTGTTATGGGTATGAAAATAAATTACATTATCACCTCTCAATTTATATTTTAATTTTGAATTAATCATTAGAATTTTTATTTAGTTATCGGTTTCATTCGGATTCAATAAATTGACCATTGACTTTATTTACAAATACATTCAGTACTGAAAATGAATTTTTAATAAATAAGTTATATTAATTAAAAGGCATGAAAATCAATAAATACTTGAATAAAAAAATGTGATATTTGAATAATCAAATGAAATTAATAAGATTAATTTTAAATAAAAAAATTGATATAATAATGATTGAAGTCTTGAAAATAAATAATAAATTAAGAATTATTGTGGTGTAATAAATGTGAATTATTGTTAGTTTGGTGCAAAAAATGAGTGAGAAGTGTTGGAGTTATATAGAGAAACATGAGGGATAAAATAGGAATAAGAAATCAGTATTTTGGAGGGAAGAAACACAAAAAACATGCCCATCCTTATTGCTGGCGCGTGAGGCGCACTTTTGTCAATTTTAACAGAAAGTGTTAGATTTGCACTTAGGCCCAAGACCACGGGGAGTAAGTGGCGATGTTTGAACCACATGGGAGTAAAGTGCAAATAAGCCAAACTACAGAGAGGTAAAGTATAATTAACCCTTTGGAATACTTCTCCATTTCCATAATCTTCTATATGCCCCCAAGATAGAACTCCGTGAGTAGAATCCAATTTTGAATCTTAAGTAGAGGAAAAATGAGCCCGGGTAGAGGCTTGGTGTTATCAGTGTTTGGTTGTTGGGAGGGTCTGGTTCGTACATGGGTAGAGGGGAGGATTTGATGTCGGCGAAGCATATTAGGACCGGTGGAGATTTCAAAAGTTTGCGGGGGGTGATTTATTGGAGAGCAACTTGCTGATTTGGGATAGGGTTTGGGACTGAGCTCAGATATTGAACTAGAACAACAGAGAGAGAGAGAGAGGGGGGGGGGGGGGGGGGGGGGAAGAGAGAGAGTTGGTGGGGTTTCCATTTGAGCTTTTCGGTGTCAAGAAGGTTGCCGGAAAGTTGAATTGGGTCGCCGGAGAAATTGATTCTTTGAACTCCGGCTTATAACACTTTTTCACAGAGATAGAGAGACAGAGAGAAAAAGATGATGAAGAACGTCGAAGGTTTTTGCGAGGAATATAGAGAGAGTAACAATGGAGTTTTAGAGAGAGAGAGTAATTGAGAAGAAAAGGCCACCCTTTGAAAGCTTGTGTAACAGTAACAGTAACACCCATGGTTAGGAGTTTTAGAAGCGGAAAAAAAAAATTGAGAAATAGATATGAGAACATGTTTCATAGCAGCCGCCCTCGGAATTCGCAGCCGGAGGCCATGAAGGCCGGCGACGACTGTAAATTTTCTCTCTCTGTAGACGACTAGAGCTTTTGGATCGAGCGCTCCGATACCATATAGAAGAAAGGATAATGACTTGTTTCTTTTATTAATAATAACTTCAGTATTTATACAAGACACAATGGACAATTAAAAAAAAACACAATATTAAATATGAAAATAACATAAATGCTAACATAATTTACGTAATAACATAATTCTAAATATACAAAAAAAAATATTCCTTTCATGTATTTAGAATACTCTATTTTCCATTTCCATAATCTCCTATATATGTACAGAAAATACAGCTGTCTCTTCAAGACATATGGCTGGGGTTCTAGAGAGAGAGAGAGTTCAGGAGGGTCACAGGTGGGGCGGTGGTCGGGCGGTTTCGTTGGTGATTTCGCACAAAATCCCCGCTTCATTTCCGGAACAGCGGCCGCAACTCCACCGGCGATGTCCATCCCCCTGCTTCTTTCTCTCTCTCCTTATATTTCTCTCTCTATCTTCTGGGTGTGTATATTTCTCTCCCACGCCCACAACAGCCACTCCTGCTCCATCTCCATCTCCATCTCCATCTCCGACGACCCACCCACATCCCTGCTTCATCTCAATCTCCAACGGCCACCACCGTCACCGCCGATACAACCACCACTCCATCTTCCTTCCCCCCGCCGGAGAGACCGTGGTTAATGGATCCGGGTTTGGTCAGTCGTCGTCCATCGTTGTTAATCTGTGGATCTGGGTTTGTGGTGTGATAGGCGTGGTGTCGTGGTGGTTCGCCGTCGTTGTCGCCGGGAGGTAAGAGGGGCGAAACAGAGTTTGGGGTGGGGGCCTTGGGCACGAACCAGCGGAAGTGTGAGGAGAGGGAGGCTTGGAAGAAAAAGGAAATACATTTTTTTACCCTTGGAAATTTGATTTTGGACCCTTAAAGTTTTGAATAACTTCCAAAATTATCCCCTAAATTAATTGAGTATGATTTATTTAATTTAAAAGTCATAAATGTCATTTAACACTATTTAACGGATTTTTGTTTTCTTTGCCTGTTGACCGTTAGAGTTAATGAAAAATTTAACTGTTACACTTTAGTCCAAAATCATAGGAGAGTAAGTGGTGACAAAAATACCACAAAGGAACAAAGTGCAAAATGACCAAACCACAATGGTAAAGTATTAATTAATCCTATGTATATATGTTGGTGCATAAAACTGGTACACACCTCGAGTATGGTCCAGTCGGATGACAGGTGGGTCCTCTTGCTGAGGTGGAGTCGTCGATAGAAAAGTCCTCGAGCGAGCTGTGCTGGGTCCTGGGAGGACTGACCTGCTGTGTCTAGAGTCCTGCTTCTCAGGAAGTGTACCTGCAGAAGGCTCAGACCGGGGTTTATCCCGGTGAAGCCCCTCCGGCGTGGTAATCAGTGCTCAGAGAGAAAAGGTACAGAATATAGTAAGGAAACAGATGAACTCGCACGTAATATAAGTCATTAAAGCGTACCTCGGACTTACATAACCCCCGATATATATAGGCGTTGGAGATGATTAGTCGGATCTAAACACGATTAATTAGTCGAAACCTGGTGTTTAGCCGATAATCCAGGTCGTTTAGGAGATAATCGTTGGGCTTGGACTTTTGGGCCCATTTGGCGAAGCCCGTGGGCCTTTGTTAGGCCTGCGGCAATGAGCAGGTGGAGGAGAGCGGAGATCCGTGGAGTCCTGGAGAAGAAATAGGGTGAAAATGGGAGCCGGTCGAGGTGAACGGCTGAGTCCCTAAAACTGATCGCCGAGGGTACGGCGCAGAGCTCAGAGCGACACGTCCTTGCAGGGCTCCTCGCTCCTCTCTGGGTGCAAATGAGATTCCAGGGAGGAGCCGTAGTCGGTGTATGCTCCAGCGTGGTGTTGTGGATTCTGGAATTCGTTCCTATCATTGTGAGTGTTGACACGTGACTGAGTTACAAGTGCTGACCTAGAGGTGCCCAAAAATATCCTCATCAATATATAACATTTTTTTTTGAAAAATCTTTATGATTTATTAAATACTAGTGTTTAAAATTGTCAGGTTTATTTCTAAGAAAAACATTCAACTGTAGAACAATTAATTAATTATGTACATAATTTAGCTAAGGTAACGGAAAAAAAAAAAAAAAAAAAGTACAACTGACCAGAGCTATACATGTTCCAAACAATAACCTTTTTTATATTTTTTACACATGCACCACTCACGCACCCGGTAGAATTTGAACCCCACACCAACTGTGGGGGGAAATGGTAAGCCTACCACTAGGCTACAACCTCAATCCCCCGAACAATAACCTTCATTTCAGGGTTTAGTTTTCACGAGCCAAACTAATTTCACTTGCATAAAATAAGAACTTTATTTCAATAGACTTTTACCAACTCAAATAAATCAAGTTCTAAACAAATTATTATAAGCAACAGTAACAAAGAAAAAAGAGTTGTATGGATAGAAGTGTAGATTCAACCATTACTTCCACCATCCTAACTGCATTGGAACAACCACGACATGTCACTCTCTTCTACTATCTGAAATAAAATAGAAAATATATTAGTAATTTTGACATAATTCAACCATTATTTATATAATTAATAATAAATAGTGAAATTGGAGTGCAAGGGGATATTTTGAAATGCTAGTAGTTCAAAGAAGTAATCATCCTAAATTAAAATTTTAAGTTTTTTTCTAAAAGCTTGAATTTGTTTATTTTCGTTTAACTGGAAAAGGTAACAAATAAGAGCAAATGAAAAGAAAGTAAATGAGCTATATTATTTAAAAAAATAAAAATTGAAATAACTAATGTTCATTACCAATTAAATAACTCACATTTGATGCTGATTTTAATTTCTTCTTCGATTATAACTACACCGACTTCGCATTCTTGATCTGTTGATCCATCGATGTTCTTCCCTTTTAACAATGTTGGCAAACCACTTGGGCTTTCCAATATAAAGAAAAAGGCTGCCGACAATCAATGAAAATGCAAATCCACAAGCATATCCAAGAAGAATCACCTTCCAGCCAAATCCACTTTCAAAACTAGAATTATCATCCATTTCTAAGTTGGTATTTTGAGCTTGATTTGGTGCCTTATCATCTCCACAACCTTTGGTCAGTGGAAAACCACATAATCCCGAGTTTTCACCATAGGAATTGTTTTGAAATATATCGAACTATTTACCTCTCGGTATTTGTCCCACCAAATGATTACTTGAAAGGTTTAAGACCGCGAGAAAAGTTAGACTGGTCAATTCCTCAGGAATTCGACCCACAAGTTTATTTGTGGAAAAATCCAACCATTCGAGATTCGACAATTTTCCCAATGATGGAGGGATTCGACCAGTAAATTTGTTGCTGGATAAGTTGAGCCGTAGAAGTGCATTGAAGTTTCCAATGATATTTGGGAATTCTACGGTGAAATTGTTGCTCGACAAATCAATTGTAGTGAAGGTAGTAAGGATCTTCACAAGCTCAATTTGAAAACCCTTCATATTCACCATCACTGAATCTTGATAATAGCTGTCATCCTCCATGTATTTAAGTCTCTCTTGTTTTCCACTACCAATCATCATACCATTAAGTCTTCCGAAATTATTTTCTTACAGATGTCCAAAGAAATTGTTGTGCGAGAGATCCATGATTCACAACCTGTTGAATGATCTTTTGCTTTTGAAAGTGCCAATGGAACCATGAAATTTATTTGCACTTAAGACGAGGACCTATAGTTGGGGAAGAGTTTGTAGCCAAAGGAGGAATGCACCACTCAATTCATTATTTCCCAGATCTAAAACTTCCAATTGTCTACAGTGGGTCAACGATTGTGGAATTGGCCCTTTCAAATGAGTCTTGTTTAGATTTATGGTCCTTCAAATATTACCTCTTGAAAATATTGTTGAAATGGTTCCAGAGAAGTTGTTCATCCGCAGATCTAGCATCGTGAGGTCACTACTAAAGTTTCCCAAACATGGTGTGATTACACCACTCAGTCGATTGTAAGACGTATCGAGAATTTGAAGGGAGCTTAAATTGCAAATCTTTGCGGGGATTACTCCGGTGAAAGTATTGTTTGAGATCATAACGTAAGAAATATTCGGAGGTGGAATTGGGATTCGTCCTTGGAAGAAGTTGGATCGAAAATTAAGAAAATCTAGGTCGCTTGTTTGGAAATTGATTGTGGAACAAAGCCTTGACGCTCATTGTTACTTAAATCAAGTGACTGTAGTGAATCAGTTTTGAAATCTTCAAGATGCCCCGTGAATCTATTAGATTCTAGGTATAACGACTCCAACAAAGGAAGAGAAAATATCCAGGACGGAATTGTACCACTGAGAGAGTTATTAGATAGGTCTAGAAAACTTGTTATGTTGGTGAAAGAATCGGGAATTGGGCCTTCTAAGTTATTCTGTGAAAGATATAAATATCTGAGATGCAAAAGATTGGAGAGCGAAGATGGGATTGTTCCAATTAAATTGTTTGATACAAGGTACAAATATGACATATTTGTGAGGTTCCCAATTGATTTTGGAATTGGTCCCTCTAGTCCACATTCTGAAAAATCCAAGTCCGTTAAGGAGTTCATGGCTTCTATTGAATCTGCAAGTTCTCCAACAAAACTGGTTTTTGAAAAATCTATAGAATGGAGAGAGGAACTATTAAACTTGGGTAGCTGCGTATTAAGATCTTGGTTTTCTTCTAGAGAGAGAGAACCCAAATATGGCAACTCGAAAATAGTCTCAGGTTGTTTCCCTTGCAAATTTGTGTTTCTAAGCCAAATTGATTCTAAAGAAGAAGAGAAATTCATTGGCATGATAGAGGATATATATTAATGTTTAGAAGTTCAAGGTCTTGCAATCGGGTTAAGTTTTGAAGAAGCAATTTGAAATTTTCAGGTGGCAATCTCAACCCATTTTGTCTAGAAGGATACCCATCCAGACCAAGATAAACTAGCTTGGACAAGTAAGAGATTTCGGATGGGATTATGCCATGAAAGTCGGAGGAGATAAGGCTTAGATGCGTCAAAGTGGTTAAGTTTCCGAATTTGGGAGAAATTTGAGACGGATAAAAATCATTCTTGGAAAGATCGAGATGCCGGAGGTGAGAGAGTTCGAAGAGGGTGCTATTTGAGTGGAGGGTACCTTGAAGGAGGCTGCAATGGAGATCCAACTCTATTACATAGCCTGTTGACGGATCGTAGGTGACTCCTTCCCATTTGCAACAATCACTACTCCCATTCCAAGAAGACGACGGGGAATCAGTAATTCCACTAATAATAAAATCTTTTATTTGTGAAAATTAATCCTTGCGAACCTTAAAGTGAATCCGACGATTTGATAAATCATGGGAGAGTTTTCCGTGACCTCGTTTCCATTCCCCGACTTTAGTGGAATTTAGAAACGAATGGTTTTAGAAAATCTCTTCCCTCAGTAAATTTTTCCTGGGATTTCTTTTAAAGTATCGAAAAGATTAATTTTAACTAAATTGTTTCCGCGAACCTCCCTCGATTCTGTTATCCATAGAATTTGAGGGAATTTCAAAACGAAATTTCTTTAAATTAATTAGGCAAACTCAAAGTAGATTTTTTTGCATCCACTTAACATGTTTATTTCTCGTATCATTTATACGATATGTTTAGGACACTTTCACCATTTACACTTTTCATACATATAGTTTTTATTTTTTTTTACGAGTCCACGCTACTTTTTCACATCTAGTTATGACACGTGTACCACTTTTTTTAATTAATTAAATCATTGTCACGCATAATCACATTAATTCACGTAGTATTCCTTATTCGATTTCGTATTTATATTAGTTTGCATTGAAATATTTAAATTAAATCATTTAGTTTTTTAGTCACTTTTGCCTTAAAAAATAAAACACACTTAGATGTTAGTTTTGCATTCATATTTTTAAATCTCATTCATCTATTTTAGTTTGCCTATTTAAATTAAAAAAGTCTCACGGAAACATACATAAACCCCTCCCGGGGACCATCCTTGTCGAATCCTTAATATTCCATAAGAGGTCATATCGGGAGAACATTCCCAAAAATCCAAAAACTTATCTCACCTTATTTGTGAAAAATACCAAAAAGATTTCATAAGAACGGAATGATTTCAAAATAAAATAAAACACTCGGACTAAACTAATTGGACTTAATTGGATATAAGGTACCATTTTTGGACGGGCGTCTTGGGGTGCCTAACACCTTCCCCGAGCGTAACCGACCCTCGAGCCTTTAAATGAATCTTTGGTGTGACCGTGTTTTTTGGATTCAATTTTTTACTTAGGCCTTTTTAAATTGTTTTTCTAAAAATTCGGTGACCTAGCACACCATTTAAACCCAATGCTAGGTGAAGACTCCTTATTTTTTTAAAAATGGCCTAAGTATATCTTTTGAGAAAACCGGCGCTTTAAAAACCCCTCTCTCCTGAAGATTAATTATTTGTTATTTATTATATTTTTTCTTTTTTGGAAAAATGGGGCGCGTCAGAGGACCGATAAGAAACAATGCTTATATATAATGATCACATGTTGGCATTGATTTCTTACTACACTACTGGGCTTTCGATCCATGTCGATATGGTTAAAAATATTTGTGAGTATGAAGGGTCATATATTTGTTGATATTAACATATAGACCATCATAATCCAATGTTAAGATCATGTTGGATCCGATAAGTTTATCAAGATGCTATTTATAGACTATCATTTCTTTAAATAAAAAGGTGTGGTCACACCAAAAATATATTTTTTTTATTAACCCTAGAGGCTTGTTTTTAAAATTATATTTATTTAATTAATGTACCCTAAGTGAGAGAATATTGGAAGAAAAAAAAATTGCGGGCTAACATTAATTAAATAAATTATTTTTCAAAAACGGGTTAATGGATAGTCTATTATTTAAGCAGCCCAAATAATAAATGATCATATTTTGATTTGGGCTGTGGCGTCTTTTATGTAGAAGCCGGGTTAAGTAGTGGAAGCTAGAGGAATATTCGCTGGAGGGGTTAAGGGAGAAAAAGGGGAGGAAACCCTAGGTCCGATTTAGTCGCCGCCGTTCGTCTTGCGGCCTCACGCTCACCGTCTATCGGCGATGTCTTTATTGCGGTCGCTGTTCACCGTCCTCATGCTCGACGTCTTCTCCGGCGACTCTGTTCACGATTTCACGGGCGATGTATAGCGGTGTTGATCTGTTTCTCTAAGTTGTGGTCTGTTTTTCACTCGCAATCTTCCTGTTTTGTGGTGTGATTTGAGGTGACTGCTGCTATGTTCAGTGAGTTGCGGGGATTTGTAAGTTTTTTCCTGTGTTTTGCGGTTCTGATGTGCGGTGATTCGTCTTTCCGTTCGTTCCACAGGCGACGTCCTGTTCTCCGGCGACTCAAATCTCCTGCTTCCTCGTTCTCCAGTGATAGCAGCAAGTTAATTGTGATTTCACTGCCAAATCGCTTTGCGATATAGCTCTGATTCGCGATTTAACAGTAAATCGTTTTCACTCTGATTTGGGGGCTGTTGTTTGTTGTTTGATGTTCTTGTCTCTGTGTCTCTGCAATGTCATATGCAAAGGTCCTTTCTACCGCTCGGAACACAGGTTTCGTCCAATCTTATGCAGCTACCCTCCAAAGTGCGGTATGCCTTCCATCAATTGAGGTGGATTCACGTTCTTACACTAAGGATGGATTGCCAGCAGTTTCATTTTCTCATTCAACTTTGGCCCAATCAGAGGCTTTTTTCAACCAAGCAGTAGTGATGAAATTTCAATTCGGTAGGCCATCACTTGAAGAAATACAAACTGAGCTAAGGTCCTGGAACTTTGATAGGCAGTACACAATGGGTTTGATGGATTCAAAAACTCTCATTATTCGCTTCCTCAACAAAAAAGATTTGTTAAAGGTTCTTTCCTGTGAGGTAAACGTTATTAAGTGTTTTTCCTATAAGAGTTTCCGATGGAATAAAACATTTAATTCGAAGACCGATGCATCAATTCTTCCAATTTGGATTCAATTTCCAAAACTGCCAATTAATTATTTTGTTCCAGAGATTCTTAAAGCTATAGCAAACACAATTGGTAAGGTCATTACTATTGATTCCACCACGTTAACCTTGACTCGATTGAACTCCGATAGGGTTTGTGTAAAGGTTGATCTTTTGAAGCCTTTATCACCCAAGATATGGATCGAAAAACAAGATGGTTTCTCTTAGGAAGTCGTTTACGAATGCCTCCCATCTTTTTGTTCCCTTTGCAATATTCACGGTCACTCATTGGGAATTTGCCGTAGGAAAAATCCGGATCTATCAAAGAAAACAGTGGATGAAGGTCCAGCATTGGATGTCGGTAACCCATTGTCCAAAAGCTCAAAAAAAGGGCGCAACAGGGCCTTGTAGAAAAAACAGAACGAGGAGGTCTCTAATGCTCAAGAAATTGTATCTGGTCTGCCTGGGGAACATCGGAACACTGTTCAGGAGAGTGGTGTTGCAGATAGTATTTAGGAAGGTGTTATTCAGACGATAGTTCCTCTATCTGTCCACACGGTTGCTTCACCATCTGGTCCCACGGTTTATTCCCACGGTTTCACCTTCTGTTACCACGACAGTTTCTCTCTTCTTCTCCATAGATGTTTCACACTCTGTCCCCATGACAGTTTCACCTATTATCCCCTTGGTTTTTCCTCCCCCTGTCCCCACGGTGGTTTCTCGTGTCGAAGAGACTAGCGTGGAACCGCTAGTGGATGGATCAGCTGATGGACAACATATTGTTTTAGCCCATTGTTATTGCAATCGGGTGCAGAGGAAAATGACCCCATACAGGCTCTCCAAGTCCCTTTCGTGGACGTAAGGCATGAGAAATGCTTAGCCATGACGGGTTCTCAATCCGAGCAAGGGGAAAATATGGCTATAGATATTGGTGCGGCAGGTTATGCTACTGATACGTCGAGTGCTGATCTGGATAGTTTCCAAATTGTTCGGAAGAAAAAAGGAAAAGTAAATGGGCCGTTGACAGCGGGAGATAATTCCAAGTCTTCGGGAATGATTACTCGCAATCAAGTCAAATTTAATGTTTGACGGCATTATGTTTTGGAATTGTAGAGGTATTGGTAATCCTAATACCCTTGCGAGATTAAAACGTATTATGAAGTCTTCAAAAGTTTTCTTTGCCGGCACTATTGACCCGTGGATTGATGATACTAACATGGAAAAAGTTAACAAGGCTATCAAGTTCCATAACGCAGCTTCTAATCAAGGTGAGTCAGGCAAAATATGGGTTTTTGTGGAAAAATAATGTGAATGTGCAAATTGTTCGAACGCATTGCCAATTTATTGCTTGTAAGGTTTCTTGATTAAATTTGGAGTTTTTGGTTGTGGTTGTATATGCTAGTTGCTCGCAGATTGAATGTAGAATTCTTTTGGGGGGGGGGGGGGGGGGGGAGGGGGAGAGTTGTTCGTAGCATCTCAGAGAAATTGGGTCATTTAACCCCTTCTTGGTGTGCCATGCAAGAGTTTAATGCCTGTATTAATCTAGTCGGGCTGGTGGACCCTCCATTCATAGGGTCAACTTTCACCTTCTGTAATAATCGCCAAGGGCTGTCTCGTCAATATTCTCGCTTGGATAGAATCTTGGTTTCGCCAACGATTTGTAATTCGTTCGATGGCCGAGTTGAACATTTGGAGCGTATTAATTCGGACCACTGCCCGCTGATTCTCCACTCTTTCTATTTTTCCTATAATGGTCTGAAGCTTTTTCGGTTTCAACGGATGTGGACTTTGCATGAGGGATTTCTTGACGTTGTTAAATCTGCATGGAAGGCTTCTCATCAAAATCCCTTGGTTCGTTTAAGCTTTAATATCAAATTGACGAGGACGGCTCTCAAAGTTTGGAATGCTCAAACTTTTCGGAACGTCTTTGTTGAGTTAAATTAGTGGAAGGATAGGGTGGAAACTTATGATTCTATGCTTCAAACCAACTGGTCCCAAGGTGTATCGGACTTATTTGATCAAGCAACTACGAAATATAATAATCTTCTTAAGAAGGAGGAGATCTATTGGAAACAAAAGTCTAGAGAGCATTGGCTAGTAGAGGGAGATAGCAATTCCAAATTCTTTCATACGTCTGTTAAAATGCATAATTCTTCTCTATGTTTATCGGCAATTCGTCATGAAGATGGAAGTAGTCTGGTTGATCCCAATATGTTCCATGAAGCTGCTATTGAGTTTTTCAAAGATTTAGATTCGTCTGGCTAGGTTTCTTACTCTGATACTGTCTTTGATTCTATCTCGAACATTGTTTCAGATATGAATAATGCTATGTTATTGGCTCCTTTCTCGGTAGAGGAAATCAAAGAAATCCTTTGGTCCATTCCCATTGACGGTGCTCCAGGTATGGATTCTCTCTCTTCCAGTTTTTACCAGTCTTCGTGGGATATCGTGGGTAAAGATGTTTGGGAAGCCGCAAATTATTTTCTTCAAGGAAATTCCTTTCCTACGGCTCTTTCTAGCACTTTATTGGTTCTTATTCCGAAGCAGTCTCAACCATCCTCCCTTAAAGATTTGCATCTGATCAGCTTATGTAATATCTGTTATAAAATCTTCTCTAAGGCGATATCTACCAGATTGGCGTCTCTCCTGCCCAAGTTGATTTCGGGTCAATAACACGGTTTTATTGAAGGCAGGTCAATCGCCGAAGCTATTAGGTTGGCTCAAGAACTTGTCAAAGACTTGGGCAAGGATATTTGTGGTCAGAATGTTATGATCAAACTCGATATGGCTAAAGCTTATGATCGGATAGAATGTAACTTTTTAATTGAGGTGCTTAAACGATATGGTTTCAGCTTGGGATTTATTGCTGCTGTTTCTAATTGTTTTGACTCGACTTTTTTCCCTGTGGTGTTTCAAAGGGTGTATAAGGGTTGGTTTCCTACTTCTAGAGGATTGCGTTAAGGCGACCCTATTTCACCTTTATTATTTTTTTTTGGCTCCAGAGGCTCTTAGTCGGAATATCTATCGGTCCCTAATAGATGGTCGGGTTCAACCTTTCGTTACTAAAAGGCGTTGTCCTCTGATTTCTCACTTGATGTTTGCAGACGTTACCCTCATTTTTTGCAACAGGAGTTCTCATAGTATTAGAAACTTAATGAAGGTGCTGCAAGAGTATCAATTAGCTTCTGGCCAACTGGTGAGTGCCCCAAAAGGCAACTTCTATTTACATCATAACTGTCTAAATGCTCGTCGCTTAGCTATTGGCCATTCAACCGGATTTAGCCAAGGTAGATTTCCTTGTACTTATTTTGGAGTTCCCCTTACCTATGGTCATCTTAAAGCGAGTTATTTCGCTGGTCTTATCGAGAAAGTGTCAAAGAAAGTCGATGGTTGGAAAGCTAATTTTTTTTTTTCTAGTGGAGGTAAACTTGTTCTTCTGAAGCATGTTTTATCTTCTTTCCCTCTTCATCTTTTGGCTTCTACCTGTGTCCACAATAGCATTCTGGAGGATATGGAGTCCATTTTTGCAAATTTCTTTTGGGGCCAATCGGATTTAGTGAAGAAAAGACACTGGGTGGCGTGGCAAAAAATATGTCGAGATACCTCTACTGGCGGCCTTGGTCTTCGTAATCTAAAGGATATGAAGCTGACTTTTACTCTTAAACGGATTTGGTCTCTGCTGAAAGGGGATTCTCTTTGGTGTGATTTTATGAGATCCAAATACACTAATAATCTCCTGGTATCGTTATGGTCAGATTAAATTGGAAGTTCTAAAGTTTGGAAAGCTATTTTGACGGCTAAAAATACTTTCCTGCAATTTTCGAGATGGAAAATCGGCAATGGCAAGCTTGCTAGTTTTTTGCAGGACGATTGGGGCATTGGTATCCTTGCTAATGATCTTCATTTTACCAGCTCTCTGTCTTCTGTCAAAACTTGCTTGCAAGACAAGGAATGGTTATCCACAGATATGGAGGATGATACTCAGTATTACCTGGAGGGATCTCTCATTTTATTGTCGACAGCCTCTGATGCTCTCATCTGGATTCCTAGCATTAATGACGTCTTCTCCATCAAATTAGCTTGGAGGGCTATCCGTGGTGAGGTGACCCAGGTTGATCACTTTTCTACTCTTTGGAGTCTGTTGTCCTTTGAAGATTAATATTTTCATGTGGCAGCTCTTGAGGAACAAAATTGCAGTTGATGATACCATTCAGAAAATAGGAGTGTTTTTGGTGTCGGGTTGTCGTTGTTGCCTCGCTCGATATCTTGAGAGAGAAAGAGAGAGAGAGAGAGATATTAGAGTGAGAGAGAGGATAGATAAATAAGAGAGTGAAAGTGGATTGTGGAGTGAGAGGAATAAAAATGGAGATAATGTTGACATAAATGGGAGATTTTCAGGGGTATAATTGACTTTTAACGAGTCTTTTTTTTTTCTGGCAAACGACTAAAAACTTAATTGAATGTACAATAAGGTTTGAATGCTAAGTGGACAGTTTAAAAAGTCTTTTCTCTACATGGTCCTTGGAAGGGGGACTAAATCATAAAAATCTCTTTTTATAAATCGTGAAGAAAATTTAAACACTATGACCTATCGTTAAAAGTTCCTATTATTGGCCTATTAAATTCCTCATTTTTCTATATTTATTGTTAGTCGGAATAACTTATGTTTGGTGCTAATTGGTATTAATTTGTCGATGCGAAGACAATAAGATAGATTTAGCAACTCGTTGAAATTAATTAAAAGATAAAAAAATATTTGAACGACTCAAAAAATAAAGAAAACAGAAGGATAAGAAATGATAATTATTTTTTATGATAACATAATAATTTTTCCTCATTTAAGTACATATTGCATTAGTAATGTTTTTCCGTAAATTAACGATATTACAAAAATATAAAAATAGTTAAATCAATTAATTTTTATTATACATCGAGTTAAGGAATTAATAATAGTATAAAGTCACAAAAAATAAGAGAACTCACACAAGGTAACAGAATTACGCGTGAACATTTAAAAATTAACTTGTGATAAGGTTCAGAGGCTTGACTAGTTATGGTTATCAGATACCCATGGAGAAGCGCATTATAGTTCTTGTATGATTTTAGCCAGAATCTTATTAAAAATGAGAGCTTATGGATTCAAAAATCTACGTTACAAAATCGTACTTGTATGCTTTTAGCCAGAATCTCTATTAAAAATGAGAGCATATGGATTCAAAGAATCTACATAACAAAACCGTATGTGAGATTTTCATCTCATACGGCTTCTCCTGTGCAAAATGAGTGAGAAAGAATCAATGCTAGAAAGGAAAGTCCAAAGAGAGCTAGAGTAGCCACGAAGTTGGGATACGGTTTCTGGATCAGATTCTTTCTCCAATAAATCTATGATAAATTGCAATAAATGTTGGAAAAAAATTTTGTAGGCTAGCATTAATTGAATAAATTGTTTTACAAAAACGGATTAATGGATGGTCTATTATTTAAACAACCCAAATAATCAGTAATCATATTTTGATATGGGTTGTAGTGACTTTTATGTAGAAACCCAGTTAAGTGGTAAGTGTAGATTTAGGGCTTCGTCGAAGACCGTTATGGGAAGGCCTAACGAGAAACCCTAGTATATATAATTACGTCTCCTCCCTTGTGTAGATTAAGGGGTTTCTTCCCATTGAGAGCCGCCACCACAATAATCTATATCATAAGGAGAAAGACTTTGTGTGTAATCCGCTGCGATAGTTAAACCTCCTGCAATAGTCGAGACAGGTACGTTTTCGTTTACCGTTCTTCAGTGTTGTATCCTAATAATCATGTATGTTTTAAATTATTGTTTAATTTTATTTTATTGTGATTATGAGAAATAATCAACATGTGGTATCAGAGTCAACATACATGATTTAGAATCTACAATTGGAGATATTGGAAACACAATAGTTGCATGGTTGAATTTAGGAGTCATCACCTTTGTCAAGTTCCGTTTTCAATCGAAATATCAACATGGTCTATTTGTTACATGTATAAGGTTCCTATCCTTGCCAATGTAAATTAAAGTAGTCAACCAAAATGTTACTTTTGATGTATGGCCGAAACAGTTGGTAACGGCGGACACACATGCCTCCTTGCCGTTATGCTATCACACATTCCGATTCCCACCGTTTTATACACTAAACGGCGCCGAAATACCATGGCAGGCAAACCCAGCTCGAGAACACTGGCCCGTTGGCCTCCCTCCTCAAATCGCGAGCCGTGGTCCGGTTCGAGGGCCTGGACACGATCAAATCTCTTTGGGGCCTGGTGACTAATGACGTGCAGACGTTCGGAGAGGCCGCCGGCTAGAAAAACCTCGGAATTATCGATGCTAAACATGCCGGCGGTGTAGGTTCCGCCAATGTACGCCGCGCTGTGGACGGCGCAGGGGAGGTTGCTGTACATGCCATCCAGGGTTTTCTCTCAAAAAAGAAAAATACTGAAATCACCTTGAAGTTCATTTAAAAGTTCATTTTTGACGCCTTATTTTCCAATATGTACTTTCTTGCCCAACAACAAAGCAAGGGACCAACTTTAAAGCAAGGGACGGTGGCACCACTCATCCATGGCCGTACGTATATGGGGGTGGAGTGGGTCCTTCCAAAGTGGATTTGGACCCATTATTTGTCCGGGCCTGCATCAACAATTCAGGTCAAAATGACCCATACAACCATTGTATTGTAGTAATACCAATATGACATTATTTTTGGAGAGAATTTTTGGAAACTTTATTTTAAAAAAATAAAATCAATAGCATGGTGACGTCGGAAACCATGTATACCGTCCGCAATGGCTATCCCATACAAATGGCCAGTGGCCAAGACCGGCGTCGTCGCCTCTATCGGCTCCGGCAACGAACCCTATTTCGCTCTCCGCGCCGATAAGTGGAAGAATGGGTCATCCGGAACCATGTGTCTTGTTCACTCAGACGTTTGTTCATCCTCAACTCGACTGAGTACGTTGACGACTTTATATTTTCTGAACCTGTTGTCATTGCTACTTGTGAGTTTCTCGAGCTGAATGCTACATCAGCCTTTCCGGCAGTAACACTAATTGGGGCCACTTCACCTCCTTCATTTGCTTTAGAGGTTTTTGTTCAGTGTGAAGGGGAGATGAGGTTTAGGCGGCTTTGTCATCTTTTTTTTTTTTTTTTTTTGTATTCACATTCTTCATCAAATGTTCTTGAAGTTGAGGTATCTCACAAAACTTCCTAATATCTTATTGCTAGTTACAAGTTCACTTTGCTTGAGAAATATTGCACCATTTTCTTGGTTTGCATGTCTGTTCGATTTGGATGCCTTACCACGCCAAATTTCTTCTTGTTTCTACTTGTTTTGCCGTCTTAAAATTTGCACCGCTGACAAAGATGATTATGATAACAATCATCGGAACCCTTCAAATGCGGAGAGAGATGCGGCGACTGCAATGGTATTGAAATTAGGGTTTTAACAAGTCATCCCTAAAATTTGGTCTTAAAACTATGAAGATTTTGACAATAAATACCCCAAAAATTTAACTAGAATCTCCCTTGTTCCTCAAAGTAGTTTTAATTTAAATGTATAAGATGTCTTATTAACTTTATATATTTTTTTCTAAAGTGCAATGAACTGAAATTAGTAAGAAAGGTTAATTACACAATTAACCCCAAAAGTTTAGAGGCTATGTAAATTTAGTTGTTTTGATTATTGTCGATATAATTGTTTTATTTATGTATTTAATGGTTAAAAATCCTAAAGTGGATTGACTCCTTATCTTTCTATTTGTTGTCTTTGTGAAACATTTACATAATTTGTGACATGATTGAAAGAATTATATCTTTATTTTGTTTTGATAACCTGATGGAAGTTAAATTAAATAGAGTACTGTTGAAAAGTGGTCGTAGATAATCAGGTGTATGATATGCATTTATGATTTTTAGTGGTTTAAGTATAATGTTAATAATTAATTTGATTATTACGAAAATGATTCATTTTCCGAATTTGGGATAAGTTTGGGCAATATATTTACATTTTGGAATGGAAGAAAAGTATTAAGTTATTTTTATACAATTTCATATGGATTTCTTCTTGTATTATCTGGGTCTTAAAGTGTTCAATGGGTCATACATATATTATGATGGGTCTGTTGGGCCATTAATTATTTATTAATTAACAAGTCTGATGAAATTATTAATATGGATAAATTATTAATGAACATAAGAGAAAGCCTTGAATCGAAAACACTATCACTATGACTATAATTTCTTGGTAGAGATCCAGGTTTAGACTCATTATATAGATATTGATTTTGTGTTTGGACTTACGTAATATTTCGGCCAACTGGACCTTCTTAACAACTTTCGGCTTTTGAGGTTCATATTAAGGAATCCATAAAAATACTCATTATGATTAATCCTAGTTTTTCAATTTTCAAACCCCTAATTTTTTATTTTATATAGAGACTAATCTAGTAATTAGTTTTAGAGTGCAGTAAAATTGTTGTTCAAATTCTTACAACTTTAATTGATCGTTAATCATTAAAAGTACATTATGTAACGTACTTCATTTTATTTTGATCATATGCATATATGTCGTTAATATGCACTATTGTGGTTGAACAATATTATTTAATTTTTTCAATTTGAAATGGTTGCTTCTGAATTGTTAAGATTATTTTACCAAAGTGATTTAAGCAACATAATTTGCAAGTTTTCAAATTCTTATTTTATTGATGGGAAAAATTTAGATTAATTTTGTGCATTTTTCTGCCCAAATGGGTTATTGTGAAGATTAATTTAATTGTTGGGTAATATAATTTAATTGTCTCAATTTAGAATGGTTGCTTGTGAATTGTTAAGGTTATTTTATCAAAGTAATTTAACCAATATAGTTTGTAAGTTTTCGAGTTCCTATTTTGTTGATGAGAAAAATTTAGATTAATTTGTGTATTTACCTGCCCAAAGGGAGTTATTGTGTAGATTAATTTAATTGTTGGATAATATAATTTAATGTTTCCAATTTGGAACGTTTGTCTGTGAATTGTTAAGATTATTTTACCAAAATGATTTAACTAATATAATTTGCATATTTTCGAGTTCTTATCTTGTTGATGAAAAAATTTTAAATTAATTTGTGCATTTACCTGTCTAAATGGGGTTATTGTACATATTAATTTAATTATTGGGTAATATAATTTAATTTTCTCAATTTTGAATGGTTGCTTGTGAATTGGTGATGTCAGTTTACCAAAGTGATTTAACCAACATAGTTTGCAAGTTTTCAAGTTCTTATTTTGTTGATGAATTTTTTTTTAGATTAATTTGTACGTTCACTTGTCCAAAATGGGTTATTGTGCAAATTAATTTAATTATTAAATAATATCGTTTAATTTTCTAAATTGGAATGGTTGCTTGAGAATTATTGAGGATATTTTACCAAAGTGATTTAACCAATATAGTTTGCAAGTTTTCGAGTTCCTATTTTTTTGATAAAAAAAATTTAGATTAATTTATGCATTCACCTGCCCAAAGGGGTTATTGTGCAGATTAATTTAATTGCATGAGAATATTATGTGAGATAAATAATTTGATAAATTTGTTTGCCCAAAGAGAATGAGCTTTGATAAATTATTTGTTTAATTATATTTTGAAGGAAATATATGGATTTGAACGTCAATCTGCTCAAAGGGGTTGGATTTTTAAATTTATAAATTTTTCTTATTTTGTTGATCCTCATAATTAAAGAACAATCGTTTATCGTAGACTCTACTCAAAGGGGAGTTTATGATAACACAATTGATTCTTATGTAGTATTGCCTATGCTTAATTGAGCAATTTGCCTATTGTCCATACTTGATCTAGTTGTAATTTTTTGTGAAAACAATTTTCTTTTGTTGTGAATAACAATAACGCTACAATGAAATTCTAAATTGATTTTTTGATTTAATGGGAGTCTCTGTAATCTCCTTTATTTTGATAACTGTGTCGTGTAAGTATTGATCATTATTATTATAAAATTTTTCTTATCTTATTGATTTTCATGTTTAAAGAATAATTATTTATTATAGACTCTGCCCAAAGGAGAGTTTTTGATGATGCAATTGATTCTTATATATCGTGTCGTTTATACTTATTTGAGTATTTTATTTCTCTGGTTTAGTGGGAGCTTTCGTATTTCCCTTTATTTCGACGATTACGTTGTGACCATTATTGTTATGCGTTTTGCCAAAAAAAAAAAATCTTTTTGATGATCATCGTTATTGTGTATTATATTGTTGCATATCATTTGAATTGATTATACAATATGATATCTTTAGACATTGTGACATAAGAATTATAGTTGTATATTTTTGGTTGTCACAAATTACTATTTTGAGATGTCCTGATATATTGTTAATAACAAATAACTTGTTAAAGTCAAGCAATATCATATTATTGAGAAATTACAGCAGTTTCATTTTGTTGAGAAATTCCAATTAGCAATTTCGTATTGTTGATAAATTGCAATAGTTTCATTTTGTTGAGAAATTGCAACAATTTCATTTTGTTGAAAAATTGCAATTAACAATTTTATTTATTTGAGAAACTGCAATCAACAATTTCATTTTGATGAGAAATTGCAACAGTTTCATTTTGTTGAAAAATTGCAACAATTTCATTTTGTTGAGAAACTGCAATTTGCAATTTTAATTTGTTGAGAAATTACAATTAGCAATTTTATTTTATTGAGAAATTGCAGTACTTTCATTTTATTGAGAAATTGCAATTAGCAATTTCATTTTGTTGAGGAATTGCAATATTACAATTTTTTTTTGTTAAGAAATTATAATGAAGACCGATAAGAAACAATGCTTATATATAATGATCACATGTTGATATTGATTCCTTACTACACTACTGCACTTTCGATCCATGTCGATATGGTTAAAAATATTTATGAGTATGAAGAGTCTTATATTTGTTGAGATTAACATATAGACCAGTACCGTAATCCAATGTTAAAATTATGTTGGACCGGATAAGTTTATCAAGATGTTATTTATAGACTATCATTTCTTTAAATAAAAAAGTGTGGCCACATGAAAAATAATTTTTTGTTATTAACTCGAGAGGCTTGTTTTTAAAATTATATTTATTCAATTAATGTACCCGAAGTGGGAGAATGTTGGAAAAAAACATTATGGACTAACATTAATTGAATAAATTGTTTTACAAAATCGGGTTAACGGATAGTTTATTATTTAAGCAGCCTAAATAATCAGTGATCATATTTTGATTTGGTTTGAGGCGTCTTTTATGTAGAAGCTTAATTAAGTGGGGAGTGTAGGTGTAGGGTTTCGTTGAAGACCGTTATGAGGGGCCCAACGAGAAACCCTAATATATATAACTAGATCCCCTCTCTAGTCTAGATTAAGGGGTTTCTTCCCATTAAGAGCTGCCACCACAATAATCTAGATCATAGGAAGGAAGACCATGTGTTTGGCTGCGATAGTTCAATCTCCTGCAATGACCAAGACATGTACGTTTTCCTTTACCGTTCTTCATTATTGTGTCTTAATAATCATGTATGTTTTAAATTATTGTTTAATTTTGTTTTATTGTGATTATGAGAAATAATCAATAATGAATTCTTTAAAGACTGACCCTAATTGTAGGCGTCTGTAGATGACTTTTTAAGTCTGTGTCGAATCCCAAAGCTCAACCCTAGACAAGTGGTGGAAATTACCAAGCTGGAGTATGGAACCTTGAAGGTCTTTTTAGTCTTAAATAACTTAAATAATTATTTATATAATTATTTGAACTGTGATTGATTTGAAAATACGTTTTTTTGGAACTGCTATTTTTAAATAAAGAGGTTACATGCTATCCCTACTCGAATCAAGATAGAACTTTGACTTGTTCAAATAATAATTAAGGTGAAGAGGGGACGAATCTCATCCGTATATAACTTTGTTTTTTACTAGTTTTCTAGAATTCATTTTTTCTTGCTATATTTGTATTTTTTTTATACCATTGCTTCCATATAGCTCCAAAGAAATCGAGCCAGTTCTTTCTTCTTTTTGTGCTTTAGATGCACGCGATTCCAAGTTAATGCCAGATAAAAAATATTTCGGTTATAGCTTGAGAATCAAGAGTCTTACTCCACTCAACTAACCAAGTTGGCTAAGCCGTTGCTCGATTCGAATTATAATTCCCTCCGAATGCTGGGTAAATGAATTGTACTTGTAAGCAGTAGAATGGTCAGAATCTTGTTAAAAATAAATTTTATTTATTTTTTCAAGTGGTATAGATCTAACAAAAGGGAAGGGGTGTATATTTAGAAACATCGAGACTCATGGTGTAAAAAATTTGGGATAAATTAAGGTATGAAAATATAATAAAGAACTTTGACCAAAACCGTCCTTTAAAATGCAATTTCAAATAGAACGAGCATTGATTTGGCTTTTCAATTTCTGTCTTCGTGGTGGAGGCAACTTAACCTGTCAATTTGGGGGTTTCTATGGTATTTTAAGTGAAAAATACGTTGATCTGTGTTTGAAGTTTCTTTGAATTCGCGATTCAACGGACACAGATGTGGTTTGCAATTTGAATGGGTCGTGAGATTGGTACTTGGTTGTGAACTTAATTTGGAATGATTATATCTTACCCTAATTTTCATCTCTTATTTAATGCCTTTTCCAAGGAAGAAGGAAGCATTATTAATTATTAATTACTTTATATAGAATATATGCCATTTTAATTTATGAGCGCTTACTACCTGCTTAAAAATTTGTGTTGAAACTACCAAATGAACTCATTTTTTTTTTATCGATTACTCCTACTGGCATTTCGTGAACTAATTTGTCCCTATTAATGAATCATTTCTTTCCATATACGTTGTCGCCCCTAAAAACGCAAGACAAACTATGATAACAAACTAACAATGAAGCTAAACCCACAATTTCTCTAATTTGTGATTGTTGTTCAGTGATTTTTTTACACCACAACATTCAATAAATCATGATTTTCAAAATGAGATACTAATTTTTTTTTCTTCCTTTATGTTATTTCTGGATTACGATGCATGTGGATGTTATATATGAAATTAATTGTTATGTTAATTTTATATATAACATCATTACAATTTGAATACCCCAATGAGTGTTGAATATAATATTCAATGTAATAGAAGTAACATCAATTAAGGTTAATAAAAGCATAAATTAAATGAACGTGTTGAATGTAATATGACTTATTGATAAAAGTGATTTGAACGTTGAAGGTAAAACTCAACTCTGTTCTTGTAACATATAAGATCGTGTTATGTATAACCCAAATGTGAAAATTGAAAATTTTAGAAATAGCATGTTGAATGTAAGATGAATGTATCAATCTGAAACTGATAAAAAACAGTGAACGTAGTGTCATTTTGAAGATCTTATTCAGACGAAACTGAATATATAATTAGATCGTAAAAAAATGTATACAATAAAAATTATTTTGATTTTAATTAATTGATTTTGTTGTGAAATTGTTCAATATGAAAAATATCAATCCCATGTATTTTGCCAGGGCAAATTCGTCATGTAATTTTCCTGTTTTTTCAATTTGTGACTAAATGGTTCGAAAAATCTATACACTAGAATTATTATGTTCATTTTCAAAGAATTGGAATCAATTGGTAATTTCATACTTAATTGATGTCACCCACTAATTTTTTTTTTTTAATTTGTAATATACAATTAATTATTTTAATTTTTAAAATTTATGATTTCAAAAATAATATAAAATTATTTTTTTAATGAACTAACGTTAAGGTTGTGTTCAGATAGATGATTTTTAGGGGGGATATTATTTGATTAGGGGATTTTGAAATCTTCTTTTGGCAAATCCTTTGTCTGGGTTTGTTTGAGTTTTAGTAAGGAGGGATTTGTCAAATCCTTTTATGAGTGAAATGAAGGATTTTGAAATCCTTTTGGGCGAGGTTGAATTTGACAAATCTTTCCCTTCCTATTTTGTAAAAAGGACACGGAGGTCATTTTTACAATTATTATGAGATCCCCTCTTTAACCATTGTAAGCCACAGTTTTTTCTCTTTTTTCTTTTCTTCTTCTTCTTTTGTCTTGTTTTTCCTTCTCATTCATTGAGCTTCTTCATCGTCGTCGTGTGATTATTCTCCGTCGCCGTCATTTGGTTTTTAGTTGTCTTCTTTGCCATCACTTCGCTCGTTCATCATCTTCTTCGCCGGTGCTTCGTCCGTTTGTCGTCTGTCCTCTTCGTTCGTCGCTCTATCTCCATCTTCGTCGCTTCGTTCGTCATCACCAAAATAGGATTCGATTTCAAAAATGAAATCGATTTCAAAATATCGTTCAAAATCGATTTCGAAATCTGGATTTTGTTTTCGAAATCGAAATTGAACGACGGCGAACGACGAACGGCGAACGGCGAACGACGATGATGGCGAATTTGTTCATCGTTTGTTTCTAGTTTGTTTTTTTTTTTTTTTTTTTGCAAAAGTGGGGTAAAAAAAACGAAAAAAAAAAAAAATAATCAAAATATTTCAGCTCAAACAATTATTGAAATAAGAAATTTATGAAATGAAAGAATTTCAAAATTCTAAATTTTGAAATGTATTCGTTCTACAAATCTCTTAAATTTATAAAATTTATTACCCAAAAGGTCTCCACCCATGATAAACATAAGGGTAGGACATGAATCACATGGCCTTATGTCTTCATTTGGCGTAAAGGCTTAATCTAAGATTTCAAATTGTAATTTTTAATTGGGTCACATCCCATCAGATTTAAAAACTATTATATGCCGGTGTGCGAGAAAAATGTGGCTTACTTTTGTAAGTTCACATGCATACGGAAGACCGGTCCCAATTTCACGACCAATTCAAATTCCAAACCATGTCCGTGTCCACTGAATCGCGAAAACTTCAAAAACTGATCAACTTATTTTTCACTTAAAGTACCGTAGAAACCCCAAATTTTTCACTTATTGCCTCCACCACCACGACGGAAATTAAAAGCCAAATTAGAGCTCGTTATGTTTCAAATTGCAATTTAAAGGAGGGTTTTGGTCGCGTTTATTATATATATATATATATATTCTATCTTCGGTAGTTGTTTGAAAGGCCTATATATAAGTCGACGTTTCAGCTATTATTTTCTCGATCTTTGAACTATATCCATAACGCACTTGTTTCCCTAGGTAATCCTTGTGATCTGTCTCTCTTATCCTCATCATGCAGCCCGTTTCCCATATTAGGTGGCATGGTATGGTCTCAACAAGCCTAGAAAAAGCTAGTGCAGACCAAATTTGGCCACTTTTCGTAGACTTCTTCGACATATACAAATGGTTTCCTAATCTCACAGCTTCCTATGGTGTTTATGGCATCAACGGCGAGGTCGGTTGCATTCGCTACTGTACTAACACGGCGGTCTATCCAGCAACATTCATCAATGAGAAGTTGACAGCCATTGATTCTGACCAAAAAACTCTAACATTCGTGATTCTAGAGAATAGCTTCGGGTTCAACAATTATGATGCGACTATGAAGGTAATTCCTATAGGGGACAGCCACAAGAGTGGGTGTGTGATCGAGTGGTGGTTTGCCACCGATCCGGTGGAAGGGTTTACGTATGAGGAAATGTTGAGCAACGATAAATCGTGGGTGAAGATAATGGGTGAGAGGATGGAGAATGACGTATTGGCACCTTGTGAATGATTGTTTGCATATTCAGTAAAGTTCTTGGTTGTGTGTGTTTTTATTATTAAATCAACTAATAAAATTAAAGTCAGCGGGGATCTGGGATCAATAAATAAGTATTGGGTGTGACGGCGTTTGTTTGTTTTTGTCTGGTTTTCTATTGTTTATGGTTTTGTATTTCTTTGATCGGCAAGATTATTTACTTGATTGTGTCGTTTTTTATCTATTTGATATTTTAATAAAATATAAATTGTTTGAGGGGGAGAACTTATGTTAGATTATCTGATAAATCATAATTTCCATTGCTAAATTTTACACTCGTTTTCACTTTGTATCATAAATTTTCAATTATAATTATTTTTTACTTTGGGCAATAGAGTTGGCAAATGCACGGATAAGAGTAAATATAGATTTATTGTTGTTGGTGTCTCAAATTAGGCAACACTTCCAACTGGTCCGATCAGCATTCACGTGCAGATATCTTATTGAGGTGGAGTTCAAGTCTTCGGAGGGTTGTGCTCGTTGTATGGTCCGCGGTCAATAGTCAATGGTCAATGTTAAGGTGTATGGGACAAAAAATTTATGATACTAAAATATCTAATATGCCCTTGATTAACTTTCAACTTTTAGTCCATATTTTTAAATTATCTAAAATACCCTCAAAGTTGTATTAAGTTAAATTAGGACAATACCCCTAATAACGTATCATCGGAGGCAACTTCATCACGACCCATGAGTTGGTTCAAGCGAAAAGGGTTTGGGCTCATTAAGCAATACCTTTAAGGATCAAATCTTGGGGGTTGTGTATGGAAAGTGTTCTGTTGGGAGAGATGTCCCGCTTTTACGCCCGACAGTATCTCGAGGGATTTGTCTCCGCCGACTGTAGTGCGGGGATAGTCTGGAAAAGCCGAAAAATAAAGAAAATGAAAAGAAGGAAAAGAAGACTACTTCATCAAGGGAAAGTGGACAAGCGTAGCATGAAAAAACATGAATTAATACGAGTGGAAAAAATTTGGCAAAGAAAAGATATGTGAGAATATTAAAAATGTTTTTAGAAATACTATATTTTCTTTTATCTTACTTTGTTCTTGTTCTTCCATATATTTTAAATATGTCTAGTTAATAAGATGGAAGGCAAATTGAGAGGAATTGTACTGGAGAATTTTTTTTCGTCAATTGCACTTTGTACTCTTAAAATCTGAATACCATCTTTACCTTGCTCCCAAAAATTTTAAATTTTTATATCAATTTAACTTAGTTGTCTGATTCCAATCATTATTTTTCTAGAGTATGGACTGTTAATGTAATAATAGGCTTGACCCACTTAGCGCATTAGGGCAAAACTATAACTTCCACTTCCACTTCCACTCTCCCCAAACTATCTATATATAAATCAAGATGGGTTTTTTGAAATAGTTTTTCTTCAAGTGTTTAGATTGTTTTGGGAAGAATAGATGGTCGACTTTGGATTAAAGATTTTTTTTTCAGAGAAAGAAATCCCACCTAAAAATTTTGTCGTCCCACTTACAAAGTGGTTGGATTTCATTATATTTTGTGTCCTTTAAGTTTCATATATGTACTTTATTAACCATTTATTTTTTCCTATTGACTACTTTTTCATGCTATAAATTAGAAAATCAATATAATGTCTTTAGGCACATCGAATCCCTAATATATAATCAGGACATATTTTATGTCACACCCCACCCCGGACATCCGTCACCGTGGGGCCGGCGTGACGTCGACACGACCTTATCTTAACCTCAAACCCACTAGTAAATGACAAGGTGCATACAAAAATATACAACCACAAATTCTGACCATATACAACATTTCTAACTGGGGACACACCCATCCCTGAATTATAATAACAAGAAAAGTATAACAAAAATGAAGCTCTCACAGGTTCGCCTCAGACAGTTTCTCCCAAAATATTCCCATACTACACCATCGCCGAACTCTACCTGGTGCCAGTATGAGATCGACTCCTAACTATTGTACCTGCGAGTGTACTGCCTTTTTAGTAAAACGTTTTTAAAATATTAATACATTCTAAATATTATCACAATTAAATATGGATCATGCATAAGTACATAAGCAATGAAAATAAAGCGATACAGATAAGTTCCATCCAAATCCATCTAGTATAAAATCATTCAAATCACCATAATAAATAATAAATCACCCAATATAAGTAAAACACCACATCTCAAACCACCATTCCACCACAACACACACTGACTAGCCATAGTGATCGTTTTAACCTCACGATCGGGAGTTGTAACGGTACCGTAACATCCGTAGGAATGCCTTCCTACGAAATATCCACACCCCTTTTGGGGAGAAATATAATCCACACCCCTTACGGGGAGAAACATCCATATCCCATGGGAAAAATCCACACCCCTTACGGGGAGAAATATAATCCACACCCCTTTCGGGGAGAAATCACATTTTCACATCACATCGTTAAAAAATCCACACTCCTTATGGGGAGAATGTAAACCACCCATATCCAACGAAAATTATTTTTAATCCTTCCTTTTAGAAACCAACACAATTCCCCGGAAATTCATTTTACCAACTCACCCAAAAAATCTGCTTGATCCATATAATTTATGATATGGTACAGTGTAAGTAAACATATATGTCATCATATATCTATAGAAAATAGTTTAGCAAGAAGACAATACGCTTGCTTGATTATCCGTTTTCGAAGACTTTAACCACCTATTCTCTACCGGTACTCCGATACTTGCGAATCTAATCGTGACCGGGCCTAAATTAATATTTTAAGTAAAAAAATACCTAACCATGAAATACAGGCCCTAATTCCCGTGATCTTTTGTTCTCCGTATTTTATTATGAAATATTACTATTCAACTAACGTTACTCTGTTACAGTTTATTATATCAAATTTATTCATGTGAACGGTCTCACTATTTCCTATCGCCATTTCAATTTAAACAATTAAATGCATATATTAAAGAAGTTCGAAATTTTACCTTTCCCGGATATTCCAATGGCCGCGAGATTGGATTTTTATTTCTATTGGGTGGTTTGTGCAATTTTTTTTTTTTTTTCCTTTTCTATTTTGCTGTCTCGCCGCCGCCGCCGCCGCCGAGATCCCGCCGCCGACCGTGCTCACCGATCACACGCTCACACCACCCACGAAGAAAGAACACCCACGACGTCTGAACGGAATATACCGCCGGCCTTCACTGCCGGCCACCAACCTCTCTCTCCTTTCTCTTTTTCTGCTTCTGTTTCGTCTCAGCCAACCAATGACGGCACAACACCCACGCTCTTCACATCCTTCTCACCGGCGGCGACACGCAACAACACCTACACACTCCTGATCACGTACCCACAACCAAATACTCATACACAACCGAAATATACACACACACACACAAGCACAGGAGCAAAACACACACACACAAATTACTCTCGTATGACTCCAACGCCTGACTCGCATAACTCTAACTAGTGCCAGTCGGGGATCAACCGACTCCTATCTGCTCCATCTGCGAGTGTACTGTCTTTTTAGTAAAAATATTTTATAACAAGAATTCATATCTACAACATCTAAATGGATCAAGCGTAAGTATATAAACACCACATAGCTCGTAAAATCTCCAGTATATAAACAGTGAAAATAAAGCGATATAGATAAGTTTCATCCAAATGCATCTAGTATAAAATCATACCAATCACCATAATAAATAATAAATCACCCAATATAAGTAAAACGCCACATCTCAAATACACATATCAAACCACCACTCCACCACAACACACACTGGCTAGCCATAGTGATAGTTTTAACCTCATGATCGGGAGTTGCAACGGTACCGTAACATCCGTAGGAATGCCTTCCTACGAAATATCCACACCCTTTTTTGGGGAGAAATATAATCCACACCCCTTTTTCTGGGGAGAAATATAATCCACACCCTTTTTTTGGGGGGGGGAGAAATATAATCTACACTCCTTACGGGGAGAAACATTCACATCCCATGGAAAAAATCCACACTCCTTACTGAGAGAAATATAATCCACACCCCTTTCGGGGAGAACAACTATGGCATCGTCAAAATCATCAGTATATTTAAAAATCCACATCCCTTACGAGAAGAAATACATTTTCACACCACATCGTCAAAAAATCCACACCCCTTATGGGGAGAATATAAACCACCCATGTCCAATGAATTTTTTTTTTTAATCTTTCTTTTTCGAAACCAACACTATTTCCCGGAAATTTATTTTACCAACTCACCCCAAAAACCTACTTAATCCATATCATTTATGAAATCGTACAGTGTAAGTAAACACATATGTCATCATATATATATGTATAGAAAATAGTTTGGCAAGAAGACAGTACAGTCACCTGATTATCCGTTTTCGAAGACTTTAATCGCCTATTCTCTACTGGTACTCCGATACCTGCAAACCTAATAGTGACAGGGCCTAAATTAATATTTTATGTAAAAATGATCTAACCATGAAATGCAGGCCCTAATTTCCGTAACCTCCTATTCCCCATCTTTTATTATGAAATATTATTATTCAACTAATATTACTTCGTTACAGTTTACCATATCGAATTTATTCATGTGAACGGTCTCACTATTTCCTATCGCCATTTCAATTTAGACAATTAAATACATATATTAAAGAAGTTTGAAATTCTACCTTTCCCGAATTTTCCGATGGCCGCGAGATTGGATTTTTATTTCTATTGGGGGGGGGGGTTGTGCAATTTTCTCTTCTTCTTTTTTTCTTTTTCTTTCTTTTTCTTTTTCTTCTTTTCCCGTTTCTTCTTTTCCCGCTTCTGTTTGCTGTTCCACTGTAGCCGCCGCCGACGAACCTCCGATCATGCCATCTTCTTTTACCGCCTCTGTCGGCCGGACCATCCCCAATCATTCACATACCCATACACTCCCCCAAACGCCAAACACACGCATTCACCATTACTGTCGTCTGATTCGCAACACCCACACGACACCCACCACACACACACAGTGTCCGACGACGATACACACACACACACTCGTCGGAGGAGCACACACACACCGTCAAGACTGAAGAACAACCACACACACGCACCATCGGACCTCAGAACAAAACACACACAATCACGCTCACCCCGCAAAGTCAATGACACCCTTTCTCTCTACTCTCCACTCCGGAAACGACCACCTATAACAACTATAATCACACAGAAAACACACCACATACCCCTGATCACGTACCTACAACTAAACACTTACATACCCAATCGGAACTCATACTCCCACTTACCGGCGACGACACCGTGACGATCGCCGATTATCCCCACCGTCTGTGCACACACACATACACCAACAACACTGAAGAATACACACACACATACCCACACATAGCAGGCGTGCACACACACGCATGCATTGCTCTCTCTCTCTCTCTAAACTACACTCCGGCCAATTCCAGTGACGACGATTGACGATCAAACACATACCTCCGCCACCTCCGTCGACGAAACTCACTGACCGAACTCACCACATACACATACACCGCATCACACACACACACGAGAACATGTGACAACCCCGCGCCACGGACGATCGACGGCCCACCAACTTCCCCATCATCGGATGTTCTCTCTCTCTCATTTCTCTTTCTCCGTTTTTGATTCCTTCCTTCTCCCGCGTGTGTGCATGTGTGTGTATATATATATGTATGAAAGATCGGCCACGTGTCCTCTCCGAGCTCCGTTTGATTACACGTTGCATTTACATATATATATATATATATATATATATATATATATATATATATATATGTGTGTGTGTGTGTGTGTGTGTGTGTGTGTGTGTGTGTGCGCGCGGCGCGCGCAAACTGTTGGACGTAGGAAGAAAAAACATATTAGTTGAATTACACTAATCCCCCCTCTATTTTGTTAAGTTTTGAATTAAACCCAAATTAATATTTAATATTTTAAAAATTATAAATTGACCCCTAAAATATTTAAATCAAATAATATATTACGCCATCTATCCCATTATTATTATTATTATTATTATTTTGAAACTTTTAAAATACCACTTTAAATAAAAAAATCAGGGTCTTACACCTATATATATACAAGTAATAACAACAAGTATAACCAATCCATTCAAAGATAAGCTACCACTAATAATATTAGGAAAATTAAAAAATGCCAACACTAAATAAGTGCTCATTTGAGTTGAAAATTGATCTTTTTTCTAGAGAAAAGCACCGAAGAGGACCACCATCCGTAACAAGCCCAGAAACAACCCCAACAGTAGGGATAAACAACAAACAACAGTAAAGAAAAAAAGGCTTCAACCCCAGCAACAGCAGCATGGACAAAACAGCAAACAACAAAAAACAAGTTCAGAAATACATCAACAGCAGTAGCTAGAAAGATTTCAATAAAATGTTCTTACTTCATATAGATCAAGAACTAAAAGATATGAATAGACCAAATGAAATGGACAAGGAAAGAAACAAAAAAGATTCTAATGCCTAACACTTCAGGCCCCGTTTGATTACAATTTCGTTCTTGCTTCCAAAATTTTTGCATTAATGTACAAAAACGAGTTTAGACAAGACGTTTTTGTTCCCAATGTTTTGAGAGTGCATAAAGAGTATTTCTTGAATTCTCCTTAAGAATATGAGAATAGAAATAAGATAATTCAAACAGGACCTAAATGTTTGGAATGGCGTTCAACTTTTCCAACAATAAGTTAAAGAACATAGTCGTTATTGGAACACATCTGCACAAGTCTAGGGAACTTAGATCAGGGAATCCGTATGCCGAACTTATCACCCCTGCATTACCAACATTCTATTGTTGTACGTGAGGGTGCATGTTAGAATCCCACAAGTAACAAGGTGTGAAATAATGAATTACCTTTCTCACGATCAGTCTTGGTGCATTTTATCTCTTTTTGGAGTATCTTTTTCTTTTGACACGGATTTAACAAGTGGCCTTGAATAATTGTGTAAAGTGTTAGAGCTCACATTATCAGACTCATGCATTTGGCGACCACTGGCACCCTGTTGTTTCATTACACGAAGTCTTCTTGCAATTGTAACAACATTGCCTCCATCAACTTTTGTTTTTCCTCAAACTCAGTTTTCTTTATCTTTTTAGGCATATGAAAATAGACACTTGGTGTCACACGACCTCCCACTCCCCTCACCCGACCTGCGTGCTCAGGAGTTTCCAACGCAATGCTAGAACATCATTACTACTGTAAGACCCAGATTTTTTTTAAGGTCGTATCTTAATGTTTCAAAAAATAACGGGGTAGGTGGCGTAATTTATTATTTGATTTTAAAAAAAAAATTGTGGGGTCAATTTGTAAATTTAAACAACATTCAATCCAAAATTGGCATTTTACTTTTGAATTAAAATTTTGTTGGGGTGGAATTGCAATTGAAGAAAATATTAAATGTAAAATTGAACCAAAAATGAGATTTTAAGAAAATTGGGGGAGGAAAGGATATTTGATTAAAAGAATTTTATATATATATATATATACCTACTATGTACGTGCCGTGAAAGCCGCCGGAGATAGGGGGATTGGGAGTGGGCGACGTGGCGTGAGATAATCAAACCCAACCATGCATATATATATGTAATTCCTGAGGGGAGGACCTCAAAAGGAGAAATCATAAAAACCGAGAGGGAGAGGAGAGGTTCGGGACAGTGGGTTCGGATCGTCGTCATTGCTCCGGCATGGGTACTGTGTGTGTGTCATCGCCGTCGATCAATCGGAGATCAACAACGTGTGTGAGGGTGTTTCGTTGTGTGTGGGTGATTAGCTAAGGGTGTGTGTGTGTGCCGGTGGATTCCAACCAAAAACAGAGAAAAGAAAGAGAAACGTCGCCGGCAAGGGGGTGCCGTCCGGCGTGGGTGGTGGCCCTGATCAAATTATGGGTACGTGATCGCCGTCGTTCGGTGAGTAGATGCATGCCGTTCTCCGTCGTGGATGCTGTGGGGGGGGGGTGATTGAAGTTGGCCGATCGGAAAGTTAGAGAGAGAAGGTGGGTTCGGGTTGGTGGAGATATGTTCCGGCGTGGGTGTGCGTCGCCATGCTGGATGAAGCAGAGCAGAAACAGAAATGGTGGTGGCTATAGTCTATGTGTGTGTGTGTTGATCAGTGGCGAATGAAGGTCATCGACGACCAGCAGCTGGAACCAGATAGAACCGGGAAAAAAAAAAAAAAAAAAAAAAAAAAAAAAAAAAAAAAAAAAAAAAAAAAAAAAGAAGAATGAAGAAAAGAGAAAAAGGAAAAAAATGGAGAATTTGCAAGGAAAACACCCCAGGAAAATCCAAAACCCATTTCGGATCATCAAAAGGTTCGGAATAGGGTTGAAATTTCAATCGATTATTAATTTTCATTAAATTAATTTTATTTAGCATTACAAATCCTAAAATCGTAATAATTTCGTAACGATTAATTAATTTTAATTACGTGGTACATAAATAGTAACGATTTATAATATAGGGTCTGTATTATTAGGATGTTTTAGATAAGATATTAATTTAGGCTCTGTCCCTATTAGGTACGCAGACCGATGTCCAGATAGAGTATGGTTAGTGTCGGTTTTGCAAAACAAGTATTGAGGTGAGTGTACTGCTCTTCTTGCCAACCTATTTTTCTATGTATATAATGATATGGATCAAGTCGGATTTGGGTGAGCTGGTAAATTGGATTTTCAGAAGATTTCGATGGTTTTCGAAAAAAAGTAGAAAATAAATTTTTGTTGGATTTGGTGAAACCAGACGGTGTTTTTTTAAAAGAGAATAGGAAACATCTGTTTTTCAAATAAAGAAGAAATGCCTGATTTTCTAAAAATAAAGGGTGGAAAAGTGATTTTGATAAAATCAGACGTTTTTTTTTAAAGAAAGTGTGAACTATGATTTTGGATTTGAAGGTTGGTTTTGAAGAAAAGAGATAGACGTGGTGATTCGACGATGTGATGTGAAAATGTATTTCTTCCCGTAAGGGATGTGGATTTTTAACTATACTAATGATTTTGACGATAATATAGTTGATCTCCCCGAAAGGGGTGTGGATTATATTTCTCCCCAGAAAGGGGTG